>OY829915.1:252548039-252814409 GCA_963691935.1 Nephrotoma guestfalica
GCTAAAATTAGTACATCTCCTCTCCTTCTTGTAAGTGGGACGGATCGTAGGTTAGGTTTTTTTTTAGGTTTCAGTGGTTGCTTACTGCACACTTAGGCCAATTGTTAGGCGCATTGTGATACCACTCATTCACTCCACGTCATTAACCCACCTACTTCACCTACTCACACAACTACAGTATACCACCTGCACATTGCAAGCTCCATGTCAACCTGTACATTGTCATGGAAGGTGGATCGGCGCGTGAGACGGAATTCTGCACTCCATCAGAGGGTCTTAGTTGTATTTATTAGCATCACCGATCGTAATCGATGATGAAAATTCGATTTGCATCTAGCCTCTGATGGGATTCGAACCCAGCACCTCCCGGTCCAAGTGCCGAAGCTTTAACCTCTGCACCACTTGTCCGGTGGGACGGAGGGTAACTTTGAAATTAAAATGGGAACTCCTATTTTTTATTGCAGATTCGGATTGTACGGTTTAAAGTACGTAGGATTGCTTTGTAGCATTCTTTTTCGACTCATGATAGATGGCGCTGTAATAACGATATTCAATTGTTGTCGATTTCTCCTACTGAGAACCTATGCATACGATTCTACAATACGTTTGAATTAAAATTAACATGTTTTCAATGTAAATTCTCGAAATTAGTCTTAAACAAATTGTATTTCTTAAATTTTTAATTACTAGAAAATGACTTATCAAGAAACTATTATTATTGTAATATCGTAACTCAGGAACATGCGATTAAATCTGCTATCAAATAAATGTTTCTTTTGTATTTTATTTTAAAAATATCTGAATAACTGGGAAATTGTTACCAGAAGATGCATAGATTATCAGTAAGAGAAATCTAAAAAAAAAAATTAAATATAAATTTAATTTAACAGCGCCATCTATCATGAATCGAAAAAAATGTTTCCAAGAAATCCTACGTACTCTAAGCCATAGAATCCGAATCTGCAATAAAAAATGGGGGTTCCTATTTTAATTTTAAAGTTACCCCTACTCCACCTACAAGAAGGGGAGGATGGGTACTAATTTTAGTACTAATGTATGTCCCCTCGGAATGATTAAAAAATGTCCGTTTCCGGCTACCAGGACCTATGCATCAAGCCCGCTGGATGTCCAAAGCCATTTATGTATTGAAATGATTTATCTTTCGTGAAGAATTTAATTAACAGCACAATAACAGAATAATTTACGGGACATTTACATTTTTGTCGTACGATTTTATGTGAGGTTCCATTGCACTTAAGCTGCTAAAGCAATAAAGCTGGATTTGAACTATTTACGAGATAATTATTTATACAAAACACATGATGAAAAGTTGGCGATGGCTGTACTAAATAAAATATATGGTCAACTGTGGTACTTGTCCGACGAAAGCATCGCATTCTCTTTTTTCGACGAAAACGTTCTTGTGCAGCGATAAGAAGAATGTTGCAGCAGTTGGATATGATGAGGGATGTAGAGGCCGAGTCTAGTAAGCGCGTCGAGTTGAAAATTGAGGATTTGAAAACATTCATTATGAAACAACTAACATATTATGTTACACCAAACACTGGCGATTTTTTTAAACGGTTCAAGATTTCCTCAGATCGTCCAGTCGTAAAGGACTACACACAGAAAGTTTCAGCCAAAACATCCTTACTGGGTAGAAGATCATCCTAGAATGATTATTGTCATCATAAAAAGTCGCTATTTGTTAACCGATTTTTGATATCTTTAGTGTTTTGGAAAGGTAATTATCACCTTTATTCACAACAATTTTCGTTTAGGCTAAAAAAAATTTAAATAATTTTTATGTTCGTTTGAAAGTGAAAAATTACAAAAAATACCGTTTTTATCGAACTTCGCGCTCAATACACGACCTCTAAACTTTTGATATGAATGACATTCGTTATGGCAATTTGGTGGACCAAACCCTTTTATTGAAAATTAAAAGACTGAAGGTAAATGTTTTAAAATATTTATCACATGCGTCACGTTTGAAACCAGTTTCAATTTATTTTATCTTATTAAGCCGAGCACGAAAATAAAACGACGTGAATAAAATACTTTTATCAAAGTATTTCGGTCAGGGAAATATTCAAAACCCCAGACGCCAGAAAAAATATTACAAAAAATTTAAAGAAGAATTGTTTCGTGAATCCTTTTACGGTAACTCCCGATTCTTCAGAAACGATTGGATTGTTTCTTGAAGTGCTGTGAACTAAAGGTCTCGGGATATACTGTGTCGCCTAACTGGTTACTCATCGAGATCATTGTGGGGAAAAAGAGGACTTAAAATGTGGGGTTCTACAATAGAAAGGTTGTAAAGCAAACATATTATTACGAATTTCGGCCATTCGATCTGGATTGGTACACGACTTTGCAAATAAAACACTCAGCGATTTAGAGTTACAAACTTTATTGTCCACCACCTTTAATTCTGCAGTAATTCACAAATTCCACTCGTTCTCTGCTCACTAAATTCAATTGTACTGTTTACTTTAACTGTTTAATTTTATTGTTCACTATATTTACTTATCGGTTTTTAACTTGCACTGTTCGCTCTGGTTAAATTACAACTGTCCTGCGTACCAAATTGCTCACGCTTATATACTTGTCTATCGCTGTTCTAGATTATTATTTTTATTGCATCTAGCGATGTATGTGTCTTGCAATTGTAAATCACTTTCATGTAGTTGTGTTTGCGAATATTCCATGTCTTCATGTCCCATGTCTTCAAGATTAAACCCGTTGTTAATTCCAGTATTTTCAATGATGTCAATCGCCGCCATTTACAAGTGCTTTCGTTATCTACATATTCCCCTCTATTTGGAATATCATTCTAAAATCCAAATATCAATCAGTATTGGAGCAATACTTAATCTAACAAGACCGATGATGAAGAAAACATTTTTATTATTAGCTGCAACTCTGTTGACGTGCGAGGTTACACCAAGCCTTTTATCAAAATCAACTCCTAACCACTTTATCAACGACGCTATCTTTACTCGCCTTCCACCAACAGCCACAAAAGATGGTCTTCTAATGGCAAGGGAACTTTTAAGTTGAATCATAACGCAATTGTAATAGGATAGCTCCATTTTGTTACTATTTTACAAACTAACCGTCCTTTCACCTCAATGGGCAGTTTTGAATTGGCGACAAAGAGCATGCATGACCTTGAGGAGCGAATGCTACTTCTTGGATTTCATCCTGCGTACGGATGTTGAATACTATTTCCCCAATACTTAATGTAACAGAAATGGTTTCTGTAATAGTTCTTTTAACTCTAGAAAACCGAAATATTGAAAGGATTAATTGGAATCCTCGAGAACTAACGAGGTAATTGGTTAATTACTAGTACATGACAGAATCTAGAAATTTCCAGGATTAACTAAAATCAATCATCACACCATATCAATTTCCTGATAGACTGCACCAAACTTGGATTAGAATCTTCTAAGATTAGGGTTCCATCGATCGACCATAGTGGGATCAACGAGGAGGACAATTAAAACTATCGTGATGATGGGATTCTAACCATTCTAACACATGGAAACATTAATCGGTAGAATTTTAAACGGTAAATATTTAAAATTTTAAATACGTTTTTAAATTTGAGGCGGAGAGAAGCACGTATCTTGCGCAGTTCTGAGTAGAAAACCAGAATAAGGGGGGGGGTGGCAATGTAGGAGTACGAGGAAGGTAGGAGATGTAAATTCTAAAATATACAAGAAATTTCACCAAATTGAAATACTAAGTAAAAGGACCTTAAATAAAATAAAACACCACACAATTTTAAAACTTTGGATTATTTATTTATTTAAATGTGTTTAAGCATTAATAACTCTTAAAACAACAATACTACAAAACGCATTTAACTAGAAATAAAATTAGCAGCCCCACACCACTTCTCAATAAAGTCTACAACATCCGGCAAATCTGTATGTGGCGACATTTTCGCTTGTAGCGTTAATTTACTCCATGCCTCACGAGCAGCCAATCGGTTTGATCGTTGGAAAACAATCGGTGGTTTTCCCAAAATTGGGTACCCCGTAATAATGCACGGCTGATCACTGCTTCCCAAACTCGATTCAAATAGTTCACGATCGTCGGTGGGTAATGTTTGATCAACTCGCTGATCCATACTAATTGCCAACACCCATTCACGTACCTCCTCGTGCAATTGATCTTCGTTCATTAAATGCAGTGATTCTGGGATCGAAACTGAGCTCGGGAAATCGGTTGCTGCTAAATCAGAGTGATCGACCAAATTCCCACTACCTTCTTCAATCGCCTCGCTGATATCCAAATAATGGTTTAAAATTACAAACGCCTCGGATTCGCGCCCGACTGATCGCAAATCCATACCAGCTTCATAAAATGCCTTGTCACATGGTACAATATCCGAGTGGCGCAATAATGCGACCGATATTTTAACAGATATTTGCTGTAGAGCGGAAACCTGGCGACATGCACTTCGAGTTGCATAATAATGGGCAATCAGAAGTAGCAAATCAAATTTGACAAACGCATCTGAATTGGCCAGCTCCTGAGAACTTTGAATCGAGTGGCAAACATCATACAGAAATTGTCGTAAACTTTTCCAAATTTGGACACCCTCGGGTTCTCGCAGTCCAAAACAAAGTAACGAAATGCGGTGATATATATTAAAGTTTTCCGGAATTGCCGGAACTCCATGATTGAGATATAGTTTTAATGCGGTAACCGGATCATTCTCACGAATCAACTGAGCACCATAAATAGCGAGATACTTATGGAGTACACCAGAACTAGTTTGCTTCGCTTTCTCGATGCAACGCGTCCACTGGCCTTGCTCCGCGAGCAGGTCGAGTGCTGACATGATATCAATATCAGCCAACTGTTCAATATTTTTGCCAACTTTAAGCACGGATTTTTGTTGTGACTCAACGTATGTTAATAATTGGGGATCGATCTCCTTAGCAAGGCGTCTAGCCTTATTCCAATTTTCAGTTTTAATGAAAACGTCGACAGCTTCTTTAGGCATCTCCACCGAAAGGTATAGTTGAGCAGCTGGACCAGGCTGGTTTATTTCCACTAACCTAGGACACAAATCTTTAGCTATCTCGATAGCGTCATCTCCTTCAAGAAATTGATTTGTTATTTCGGCTGCCCGAATCAAAGCTCTTTCGACAGTCGATGAATCTGAGTTTAGTTCCGTGATCTGAAGTAAGCAATCGACCGCTTTTTTAAACTCTTCGTTACGCGCATAATCAGATGCACTTTCAAGTAAAGCTCTCGAATCGACCGTTGAAGTATTTCGATTTGCCGAATTTTGGTACCGTTGAAGTTCCGCCACTTCAGCTGGTGCATACTCACGAGCAACTCGCAATGCATCGTTCCACATACCATTTTCACGGTAATGTTGAATCACAATATCGGGCCGCTCGGCACGAATCAATAAAGTTTCATACTCATTATAATTATTAGCTTCAAGAGCTGAGGCCGCTTGGTTCATTAAAACTTCCTGAGTTGCTTCGGGAACATGTTTCTCCGCGACACGCATTGCGGAATCCCAATCATTTGAATGACAATACATTAAGATGGCCTCGCGTGGTTTATTGGCGAGTATAAATTCAGCTTCCGCCTCGTTAAATTTTCCGTCATCTTCAAATGACATAGCGATCTTCAGATGAACATCTTCTGCATTACGTCCGCTTAATTTACATAGCTGTAATGCGAAATTAAACTGGTTCGATTCACAAGCTAGTTGGATCCCAATCTCCAGCAGTCCCATTTTAACTAACAGACGCGATGCTCCTTCGATAGGAAGCGATTTAGCCCACATAAATGCTACTTGGTTCGAAGCAACTTCACCTCCTTTCTGTTTTGCTATATGATAAGCATCCTCCCATTTGCCGGCAGCACAGTACATATGAACCACAGCTTTCCAATTTCCAGCCGCTATAAAATGAACCTCGGCTTGTTTGAATTTTCCTTTTGATTCAAGATGTTTGGCCAAATGGAGATGCGTATTCTCCAGTAAATCTCTATGAAATTGTTCAACCAAGCGAATCATGGCGTCATAATGTTCCACCCGTTTATACATCGCAATTGCCTTGTCGGCTTCATTCACAGCTATATAAACTTTCTCAGCATCACGATATTTTCCCTCATTCTCTAATTTACTCGCCAATTCTATGAACATGTCATGTACATTTTCAACGTTTAAATATTGCTCTGCTATTTCATAGGCTTTTTCCCATTTCCCATTTCGATTTAGTAAATCGGTGGTCTCACGATAAAGACCGGCTCTAAGTAATATATTTTCCGCCCCTTTCATATCACCAACAAATGCGAGGTGTTCAGATAAATCGATTGCATATTTTTTAATCTCTGTTGGATTGTCTACAACCTTTGCAATCTGAACTGCCTTTCGCCATTGTTTGGCACCCATTGCAGCATCCAAAGCTTTAAGTGTAGCACCGGCTTCGATATAATGACTAATAGATGCGTCAAGTTGACGTTTTGACACCAACCAATCACCCCATTCTTCTTCTAACATGGTAACCTCATCAGGAGAAATTTGTCGCGCAGTTTCAATAGCCCGACCATAGGCACCACCTTTTCGGTATAAAGTTACGGCTCCTTGAGTGTCGTTTAATTTTTGCGCTAAATCTCCTGCTATTTCAAACAATTCGGATTTTACGAGAGATGATCTTACTTGGGCCATCAGTTCATCATTTAATAGTAGGTGTGGGGTTATAAGTGATAGGCGGGCAGCTCGTGCTGGTTTTCTAGCTTTAAGATATAAGGTCATTGCTTTGTCCACTTCGCCATTTTCTTCTAATACCTCACCAGCTTTTTCTTCTTGGCCTGATCCCAAAAGGTAACTCATTTGCTGCATTTTTAAATCTTTTAGTTTGTGATAACCTCGTCGCTCGGCCAATTTGATAGCGTCGTTCCATTTCCCTAATTTTTGGAACATTTCAATGGCCGCTTCTATATCACCTTGATCCAAATAAATCCGTTCCGCCATTCTTAGTTCACCGTAAAGCAGAGAAATGCGTGCTCTGGATTCAGGGCATTCAGTATCAGGACCAACGGTCTCTTCGTACTTTTCTGCAACTTGGATGGTTTCTGATAAGTAAAATGTCTTCGAAGCATTGCCTAATGCTGCATAGCATCGTTGAGCAATTCGTAAATTTTTCTTAGCTAGCGCAATATTGGCTAAATTATGCCACATCCCTTTGGTCGGCGGACTATCATCAAGAGATTCCAAGTATAAAATCGCCCGACCAAAATCACTATCATTAACAGCTGTCACGAATTCTACCAGCCCTTCATCCAGATAGTAGCTGTGGTTTAATGGGCCTTCACGAGTGTGTACCTCAGTTTTTCCACCGTCTCGAGTTACATCATCCACTTCACCACGTACCGACATCATTGAAACATATTCGGGGAGATCAATGTTATACCAAACAGCTAAATTCATATCATTTTGAGCAACAGCCACATCGCTCTGTGGTACCCACTGTACGAAAGACACTTTACCGAGTAAAATTTGTCTCTTACCGCTGTAGATGTCAACCAGCACTAGCCTCATTTTTTTATCACGAAAAAGCAGCTTATGAGACGTCTCACTTAATTCCAACCAATCGATTTTCGAATCATGCGTAATCTGTGCGACTGCAGATTGTGCAATTAAATCCACAACACAAATAGTTTTCATATCCAGGAGGTATGCCAATTTTTTATTATTTTTCGAATTTCCACGTTCATTTAGCCGTACCGAAATTACATGTGGGTTAACGAATTCGGTTCGAACTGAACCTAGTATTTCATTGTCTCCATACTCGACTAGCGATAATTCACCGACGTTAAAAATGAGGCAGACGTTAGGATTTTCGAAATAAAATTTTTCTAGACGTCCAGTCGAATTCCATCGCACTTCACTTGTCATTGAACGAGTCAGATCACATAAAATTAACGAATCTTCGGTGCGCGCGACCAAATAATTATCTTTACCCATTATTCGAACGTCATCAATTTCTAGACCAAGCTGAGATTCGACAATCATTTTCTCGCCGGTTTCTTGAAGTGATTTCAACAGTACTTGACTCGGAGTAACAAAAGTTAATTCAAATTTGTCTTGCCATACGGTTCTTTTGAGTACAGATTCGAAGAGTATAACTCCTCCACATATTGATCCAACTGATAAAATTGAACCGTCACGACGCCATGCCAGAGCGGTTACCGAATATAAATTTTTTATAGTTTTCGGTGCTGTTTCACTCCAAGTATTTTGTCGAGCACTCCACGAAAATATTCGTACACGGTCGAAACTTCCAACCGCGACCGATTGTCCATTTGAACTGCATGCTGCAACCATAAATTCATGTTCAGTGTCGTCACGCGAATAATCAAAAGTCCGGTTAGTACGTCCCTGGGAATCGTAGAACAAGATTTTTTTATCAGCTCCCGAAGCAACAATATAGTTTTGAGGCCAAGCCAGGACATAGGGCGCAGTTGAGTGGGTTAGAACGCGCCCAGATGATTCGCCATGTTCGTCAACAATGTAATAACGAATTACCGAACCATCGTCATGCCCGGTAATTACGCCGGTGCCACGTGAATTTGATGCAATCGAAATCACCATACTATCGGCTGCATATAAATTTTGTGATTTATTATTACGACAATGAAGCGCTCGCACTTTACCATCTTCGAGCCCCACAACAATAGCACCAACTTGTAACCACGTAATTGCCATCACAGCGCTAGACTGTGGAAATTTATTGCAGATTACTTTTTTCTCATTCCATGATTCGCCCAATTTATACACGTACACGATTGAATCACTTTGTGCCACTGCAAGACGGGTCGAATCGGGGCTAAACGCAATACCACGAATTACATAAGACTTTTTACCAGCAGCCGCATCCGCTGGTTTAGTTGAAAATTTATCACGTCGGTCACCATTTTCATCAAATAGCAAAATCGATCGGTCGGCGGTAGCGACTGCGAGTTTTTGGTTATTTGGAGACCATAAGAGACCAGAGATTCGGTTTAGATATACCTGAAACATGTTAAATATTAGTTTAAAACAAATTAACAAGAATTATCTAAGCACATAACTTACTTGAGGCTCCAGAATTGTTTTTAAATTTTTTAATTGCATTTTTTTTGGTATCGATTGGAATGTAACACACAAAATTTAGTTTCCAACTAAATTGTCTTTGTTGATTGTTTGGTTATTGTGGCCTAAATTTATACCATGGCAACGTTAATCATATATGGGGAAATTTACCTGTTGCGCCGGCATGGGTTTTAATAATTTTATTGTTATGGTTTTCCTTTGGCCACCTGTTGCTTTATTTATCAACAAACATATAACTGTTTGTTTTGCTTTTTGGTAGCTAGTCATAGGTAGGTCTTGTTTCGGTGTCGATTATTATGTCAATTGATATTGGTGAATCGTGTAGAATTAGTGGATCGTGTAAAAAACATGAAGTTGTTTAGGTTTGGCTGGAAATTATGTTACGCCCAATTGTTATCATTAAACGTTTATTTTATACTGGAAATTATAGTGTTATGTTACATTTATTGTCGTTAAAAAGGAATCAATGTACCTGGCGCGTGTTCTGTTGAACCAAAGGTACACTTTTCTTACCAATTTATATATTTTAAATTATTGTATATTTGATGTAAATAAAAATTGGTAATGATTTAAAAAAAAATTGTCCGAAAGGAAATAGCACCATTTGACTGATTTTATTACAATTGTTTTAGTACCAGTTCCGCTCATTACGTGTAAATCCATGTAACCATAATGTTGCTTGATGTAGTTTCGTCGGTGCTGATGAATTTTATTTAAATCAAAGAAAACATTTGATTTTCCCAGTAACAGTTTTGCGATAACTTTCTATTTGCGATAAATTGACAATGCGACACATTTTGAAATATTTTCTCAAAATGATCGTTAACCAATCCCATTGCGATAATCAATATCATTAGCTTGTGAAAGAAATGGCGGGAACAATGTTCCATTGGATGAGGAATCTTCTGAAAACATTAATATTCATTCTAGAATAGTGTTTTGTGAAGTCAGGATGTTACATGAAATAATTCTTAATATTGTTGGTTCGTGAAAACAATAATAAATTTGACAGATTACAACAACAATTCCTGTAATTTATGTCACTTCCGGAATATTATATATCTCGACTATTCAAAAATAATCTTTGAGTTATTTTCTAATATTTTTCTGAATTTTTAAACCACTACTGGAATATTCCCGAAAATTTGTACAAAAAATATTCGTACAATAATTTTCCCCCAATAAATTATTATTATTATTATTTTTTTTATTTCATTTGCTTAGGTCAACTGGCACTTATAGCTGTATACGACCCAACAATTTATTTTTTAATGCGTAATACGACTTCTAAATTGATGTTAGTTGGGTACTTTACCACAACTTAAATAAATTATTATCGCATTCTTGACTTTCGCTTTTAAACTATCGCTTACTGCGTCTTAACTAATTATTGTAGATACTTCTTGAATAACCTGTATTGCTGATATGTACTTGTTTAGTAGGCCAAAACATTAACACTCTCCAAAGACTAACGCGTTACGTTAATCAAAAGCGTATTTACATAGCGTTTTGTTCCAGACTAATCTGCTTTAATTTGCTATACAAGAATTTCTAATGCTCCTAACCCTCAACTGACGAATTTACGCTGAATTAATGCCCGGCCAAGCGACCAATTCATGCTAAATCGACGCCCACCAGACCAGTAGGAGAGATCGAACCAATATTATTACGATCTTGCTTATTGAACCGAAGGGCGTCAATTCAGCGTGGATTGGTCATTTGGACTCGATATTAATTCAACGTGGATTGGTCAGTTCAGGGTTAGAAAATTAATGATATGTATGAAATAGTAACATCTAGATGTAAGCATTGGAAATAGTTTTACAGAATATTATAACAGATTAGTCTAGAACAGAACCGTTCCCAACGGTTGGGATAAGTTATCCAATATGCAATGCCCACGGCATTCCGTTTACATTCGCGCTCAAAAACTACACTCTTTCGATGGAAAGAAACATGTAAAATACACGGAAATCCATACTACTCGCCAAAGAAAAGTGTCACAAAAATTCCGGTGTCGGTGTGAATCTCGACTAAAAAGAGAAAAAACCAAAGTGGAAATCAGGTGGAATTTCGTCGGAACCGCGGGTATATTCCATATATATTTCAGAGCAGATGTCCATAGCACTTTTACATGGGATTAATTATAATGTTCTATTGAAATTAAAAAGAACTATCTCCCAGTATGCTATTTTTCCACAGTGTGGAAAAAACGGCTCCAATTCCCACTAAATTCCGTACTACAAAATATCAAAGACACAAAAATATCGATTTTGGAGAAAAATATTTTTCTCTCGCTTTCTGATTTGCAATTTTGTTTTGATGTTTTATTAGATTTGTTTTGTATCTTCAGTTTCATGAGACATGTCGATGAATGGACATGTACGCAGTTACCGTTTTTTTTATTGTTTATTGTTTTATTTTTTAAAATGTGTTTTAAGTATTAAAGTAAACTTTTATTAATTGTAAGTGTAATTATGATCGTATTTCGCCATCACGGCGATCAACAACAAATAGGTAATAAAATTTAATTTCAATCATCACGTACAAATTTACGATGGCGATTTATTTTTTTAAGATGGATGCCGAGTGAGAGATGTAAATACAAAGGCGGGATTTATTACATTTAAGTTAAAAAATTATAATGTATATAGTGTATATAAAAGATTAAAAATAAATAAATTTTACAAAAAAATGACATGATATTCAATTATAAAAAAAAATATTAATATTACCGCAAAATAGAAAGAGAAAGAAATTTATTTTTCTTCCAAATCGATATTTTTGTGTCTTTGATATTTTGTAGTACGGAATTTAGTGTGGAATTGGAGCTGTATTTCCTGCTTATTGAGTAGCCTTTGTAGAGTCTAATTAGGATACGATACGCGATAGTTTTAAGCAAAAGTTGAGAATGCGATTAGTTATTACTTATTAATGATTTTAAAGACCGTGGAAGTTGGTGGTGTGATAAAAAATAATTGTAAATAGTGTAAAATAGATACATAAGCAAAAGTAATTGTGAAAATTATTGTTTTTATGTTTTGGTGATTAGTGGATATTAGGAAAATTATTGAGAGAATATTTCTAATAGTTGGAAATTATTCTAAGATTATTTTCAGTATTTTCAGGAATATTTCGGAGGTAGTGTAAATTGCGAGAATTGTTGTAAGCTGCCAAATTTATAACGATATGTACAATCCAGGGATATGAAGACGAATCAGACTTTACTGAACCGATTCGTAATAATTTGTGACAGCGATGCGATTATAATTATTAGAAGATGGGTCTAAGGGATTTGACGGTTACGGAATTGAAATTCCACTTTACCGACGAGTGCTTACAAAAATGAATTAATATTGCCATTACGTGAGGCTATGGAGAAGCAACTAGATAGGGTAACTTGAGTTACTTTAACCGTTTTCAGAAATAGCCCATGGTAACTTTTGGGCATTTTTAATTTCTTTTAGTGTTGGTAACAAAAGTTACTCAAGTTAAGGCTGAACCATAGATAGAACAAAAAGCATAAAAGGCATAAAAAACGAAGATAAAAATTTATTATCCCGTTCATTATCCCCTATTACAAGAATTCTGCGCGTGACTAATGAATAGTTCGTATTTTTGGATTACAACGTTAGCAAAATCGCTATTAAGTGATTATTATTTGTTACCAACCGATAGACCAATAAATTAATTTTATAAAAATTTTTTTCGTTTTTTTTAATAGACTTAAATACTCTATCCAGTATTTATCATTCGCAACATTTTTTTTTTATTTTTCGCATTTCCGTTTCATTTAATATTAGTTTTACTTATTATTATTTGTTTTATTTTCTACCTTTCCCCAGATATATGCTTGCAGACCAACGGTCGTTTTCTCCTTTTTTGTGGCGGGATATCATTCTTCTAAACTTATGATAAATTCGTTGGAAATGTCAGTCCTTAGTGAGAGGCTATAATATAATAATAACAGTGCCTATGTGTGTGTATATGGCCGTCTCCCAATATACGGACTTTGTATTGAAACGGGTTAAACTTTAGCTACCGCTAAAGCCAACCCAGTTTCACAGAATTGCCATTATCCCGCTGGTAGCCCATGCAGCATTGGTTCCCGCAGTTCAGTCTGGTAGAGGGGAACGGTGTGAGTTTTAGGGTACCCAAATAACAGCCTAGTTTACCGCAATGAATAAAACCGAATTACCAAAGGAAATGGGGAATAATTGAATGAGGCATCGGAAACCGAAATAGTGGACCAACCTATCAACCCATCGTTTGGGCAAAACCCAACTGTGGTTGTAACCGTAAAACGTTTACAAAAACATTTTACCTTAACCTAACTTAATTTGGTTCATAGGCCCTATTTGGAGAATAGGTTAGTAAAGCTGATGTATGCTACCAATATCAAGGCCAGTGTTCTACTGACAGTCAGTGTCAACCCACTATCATTATTTAATGTGTTAATTAAACTCCCTACACTCCTTTACTGAAAAAAAAAACAAAAAAAAATATTTGACCACACGTTGGTCTACCTAAACACTCACTGACCATCAATTAAAAAAACCACTAACTCCAAAAACGCGGGAAATAATATTTTATTTTTTGTACTTAAATTGAAAATTCACTCCCAACCAATTTATAAAATCAAAAATGAATATTAATTACCGCGCGTGTAAATTTTTTGCATTAGCGGTAAATTGACCACAACAACAAATGCAACATTTCCTTTGCACATGCTTAAAGAAACTTACATTTCAATATGTGCGTAAACGACATAATGAAATTACGTTCATGGACATATTTGAGTTCATTTAATCGCGGCACATAAAAAATTATAATGTGAATGAATTATGT
The DNA here is from genome assembly GCA_963691935.1 of Nephrotoma guestfalica. Lineage (NCBI taxonomy): Eukaryota > Metazoa > Arthropoda > Insecta > Diptera > Tipulidae > Nephrotoma > Nephrotoma guestfalica. The sequence goes on from OY829915.1 coordinate 252,562,024, forward strand.
TACCTTCAATTAATAAACCCTAAAAATGAAGAAAATTAAAACATGACAGAAATTGTTGAAGATATTATCTTCGAGGTCGTGCGCTTGGAAAATTAGTACTATTGGGATAGGTTAGTAACAGAATTAGATAGAATTCTGTTACAGTGCCCAAATAACGTAAATACGAAAAAGCACGTTCATACAAATCCAATGCAATTTTTTTTGACTTTATTTATTTATATCTCGTAAATGCGACAGAAAAATAAATTTTCATTCCCCTGAGCATGAACTTTGTTTATTTATCTTTAATTTTGGCAATTGTTTTTTTTATTTTTAAGGTAGTTTTCATTTAGAAATTTACAATTATTCGCTACGATGTCTTTCATTTGATGATCGTCATATAAAATATGTAGTAATTTCGTTAATTTTTTTTCTATGTCATCCACTCTACGCGCATACACATTGTAAAATTCTGAATGAAACCTAACTTGAAAATGAAACACAATTCATCAAAATTAAAGGTAAATGAACAAAGTTTATGCTCAGGTGACTGACATTTTATTTTTCCGCCACGCGAACGAGATAGAAATAAACAAAGTTAAAACCAATTTACCAAAAAATAATTTCCATAACATTTGTATGAAAGTGTTTTTTCGTGTTTACGTTATTTGGGCCGGCGCATACTTTAAACCGTATTTTTTTTATTCACCTTCTACTGGGCCGTATACATCATATACGCAATGATGTGATGTAACACAGCAAAACTGCAAAACTGAAATCGAGTTCGAAAATCCAAAAACAAAACAAAATTCGAACAAAAACAAAAATACACACACTCTTCCATTTACTTCATCTAACTTCATTGGTTATCAACTTGACGTGTGTCTGATTGATATGTACGACGAAAAAATTATTGAATTCTGCAATATTTTGTCGCCCCGTATCTACGTGAATTAATTCGATTAAAACGTTTTTAGTTTTTCGTGAATAAAATATAAATGATTTAAATAAATCGGAGTGAAGTGTAAAATTTGGACATTCTTGCATGTAATTTGACAAATTCACAAGAAAAGCATTGTCCGACGGCAAACGAGTAGGTATCCATCACCTTAATGTCTTTCACGGAGAATACACTCGTAAAAAAGCTTTTGGAATTAAATTCCAGTCAGCAAAGTATTCAAACCCTTTCCCTTTGGGTTATACATCACAGAAAGCATTATCAACTAATTTGTAAGACTTGGTTCAAGGAATTCCAAAAAGGTGAGTGTTTTGTTATTGTATTACATGGAAATGATTTGTTATTGGTCTCACCCCGTGGTTACGCGGTACGCTAATCGATTTTATTCTGTTCCAGTGGTCGAAGATAAGAAACTAACGTACATGTATTTAGCCAACGATGTAATTCAGAATAGTAAAAAGAAAGGGCCCGAGTACGGCAAGGAGTTTGAGAGTTATTTAGCGAAAGCTTTTAAGAATATTGCGGAACACTGCAACAATCGAAATGTATACAGGAGCCTTGATCGCTTGTTAAATATTTGGGAGGAGCGCGGAGTTTATGATGCCGAACATATTACGTTGTACCGTTCAACGTTGCATACGAAAGAAGAAAGTACAACTCCAGAACCGGTGGAAGACGATGTAAAATTGTCAGAAAAAAAACGAAAGAGTGATAGCGCTGCAGAAGAAGAGCAAAAATCTACATCGAGCAAAAAACCGAAACCGGCTGCGTCGGTGACTACAAGTGAAATTGCGAAAGTTATAACCGAAACTGTCGATGTGAATGGCACGCTGGAAACTCACGTCACATTAAATCCTGTTACATCGACTGGAGATCCACCGGAGCCCGAAGAATTAATCAAAGCTTTACTAGAATTAGAGAATTCGGCGTCCAGCGATGCTGTTGTACGGGGTAAAATAGCAAATCTCCCGTCAGAGTTGTCTGACATTTCGTATCTAAGTAAAATCGAGGATAAAGAGGCCGCCGCTCGGTTCGCGGTTCAAGTGAACGAGGCTGTCCATCTACTGAACGAGTATAATGCTCGGCTAGCAACCGAAATGGAGAATCGTAAGCGACTCGCGGTTATGTTACGTGATTTCCTTCAGGAACAGAAAGAACTACTGGTCCAGGCAGAACAACGCCTGGACGATTACAACAAGAAGCTGAACACGGTGAAAACACTTCAGCGAGAAGTACGCAATCATTTACAAAATTTACCTGACCTAAAGCAATTACCGGATGTCACCGGGGGACTAGCACCTCTACCATCCGCCGGCGATTTATTTAATATACATTGAAATATGCACGTAATATATAATATTTTTAGAATTTTAATAATAGTGAGAGCTCTAAACGAAACTATATATCCCAAAAAATCGCTAAATGTTCCAAGGTTTGAGTTTGGTTTGGATTACATACCCGCAAAAGGTTTTTAATTTGGATTATCAAGATGTTAATGATAAATTTATTTTATTTAAATTGAATAAACATAAAATTACGTAAATCAAAAGGAAACATTTCATAAATTATGAATATGGTGGTTTTTATATTTATTCGGTCTGCGTTGAATTGGTAAGGGAGTTGAAATTGAATGCAATTTGGTAATTTTCCATTCAATGGATTCAAAATTGATCAATTTGATAGTCAATTTTTATCTAGTACAGTACAGGTAATTGATTCTAGATACCACTGGTGAATGTGTTTTCTATTTAATAGCGGACATTTAGGCGAATAATACGTATAGATTTATTTGCCATTAGTAGCTCAAAATTACTGTTTATTGTGGGAAATTTTTAAGTCGTTTCGCGCATGCGATCATTTAAGAAAGTGTATTACATAACAGTATTAATGCATTTCTCGAGTCATAAATCGATTTAATTTGTATCTTTATGCAGCAATACACAGATCGTTCGCCAATAAATAAAATGTCGTACAGTCATGATAATTTTAAAACCGCGAGATGGAAAACGAAAATGATTTAATTTACTTTTACCTTTCCATTTACCTAAACGATTTTCGTTATCGCTTCAAAATTGTCGTGATTGCATTGTATTATGATGGGAGGTAGTAATTGATCCATAAAGCGAGTTTAAATTATTTAATGGATATGGTTAACGCTTCGTAAACTGAGTTTCGTCTCGATTTGCGATTTTTACATTGTTTGCATAATAGTTTTTGGGAGAACGCGATACACAGTCCTACCTTTAAAATATTACGAGGTAATTTTAAAATTAATGATATTTTATTGATATTTTTCAATGTTCTTACTGGTCGTGGGTGGATATTAACAATTTATCACTTCATCAAGTGTGATCGAAGAAACTTTTTACATATTTAAGATTATTTAGTTTCAAAATGTTCCCAAAATTAGAATCATGCTGTTTATACGAACGTATTTGTCATGGCTGGGATTATTAACTTTCTCTCTCGATTTTTTGCAATCAATAAAAAATACTGGCGTGTTATGATTTCTGCCTCTTTTCTCTGCTTTTCTTTTCTCTTCTGTCGCTGTGCGATGTTGGTGCCAGCAGTTTTTGCACTTTTTATTCTGTCATTCTACTCTTGTTTGTTTGTTTATTTGTGTTTATTCTTTGCAATCTAGGTAGTAGTTCTGGGACCGAATTATTCTCCTAACTCTTTCGCAGTTTACTTTTAACTATCTGCGCATTGCACAGCTCCATGCCAGTTTATAGTACTGCCATGGACCACGGGCCGGCTTAGGAGTTCTGCCCTTCGACAGGGGGCCATTGTTGTGTTCATTTCCCTCACCGATCGAAATCAGTTAATGAAAAATCCATTTTGCATTCTGCGCCTATCGGGATTCGCCCAATCTCTCTCTTTGGTCTGGAGGTCATTCGGGATGATTCCTGTAACAACGAGCACGGCAGGTCTCGTGCGGTTACAAGGTAGAAGACGTGACTCTGAGGGCTTCTGTATTTAGGCAGGTGCTGCGATCGCTTTCTATAAATTTCAATTCGCATTGATTTAGCTTAGACGTCTATCATCCATATGCATTATAAAATGGGATGTGTGGCCAATACGGCTTATTCCGGCCTGATTCTGCGATAGTTACCACCACCTTGCTGAAGGTCGCAGTCTTTTTGGCAACGTTATCAACAGCATGCTTTATCATCAATATCCGTGATACTTCATCACTTTAGTTACACATCTCGGTTCCTTTATTGGGTAGACTTATTTGTTTTTCCACTAAGTCGGTAGTGTTATTCTGGGTAAAAGTAAATAAGGGTGACGCTTGAGCATCGCTCACCATTACATTTTGCGGAGCATAATTATTTAAATTAAACATACTTTAAGGTCGGTATGCTGGTGCGGATATTTTCTTGACCAAACATTCTACCAGCGTATTGTGTGTTCACAAATTCGGGCCCTAATACTTTTCGCAGTTGCAAAATGCCGTCTTGTTTTTTTGTAACTATCTTCAGTAGATTGCAGAGCGGTCTGCATTATGTTCCTATAATATGTTTGGTCACTTCAGGTGTAGAATTTCCTTATGAGAAGAAGAATCTTTTAGCCGATCCTCCTCAATTTGCTTTGTTGTAACCGTATCCAAAAAATCTAAGGCATTAAATCACAACGGCTCGCTCTTTTCTTTTTTAGTTTACTCATCCTCTTCTAGTCCGGAAGTCCTTGCTTAGCCGTCTGCATCTCAACAAGTGATTTGAGTCGATTCGGCCCTCAATGTTGTTTACTTGTTCCTTCATTTGGAACGGAGCGGATCCTTGATTTCGATTTATCATTTTTCGCTCGAACTATTTTGCTACTAGATCTAAAGGTTTCGTTATCTTCGTTATTCTGGTCAAGTTTCAAGACTATATCTCCAGTTTCAATTATCGAATCGTATTTAGTTAGGCCTGAACACTTTGATACCTTAAATTAATTCCTTTTCTTCGGACTTCAATCCAGCCTTCTCGGGTTTCTTTATCTTCTCTTCGGCTTTTTCCTTCCCGCTTATATGTTTACGGCTAGAATATGCTTGAAACTTATTATTTATTATTATATTTATTTATTTCGGTAACCATTGGTATCAGTATTGTAATTTGGCTCTTTTTCGTTTGTTTTATTCTGCAATGCCCATCTCATTCCTGAGAGAGTTTCTTTACAAATCTTATGCTGCTAATCATCGTTTTCTAAGAGTTCTACCCTTGCAACATTTTGTTACGAATTTGCCCTGTCAAGTCAGTTCCGTATCACTTGATTGTGAATATCATTATAAAATTTGACGGTTACAACTCCAATTCTCGTAATTCCCTCACTTCCAGAATATTCGCAAAAATACCGGAAACAATCTCTGTCTAATTTTCAAATATTTACGCCACTACTGGAATATTCTCGAAATATTCCAACTATATTTTCCCACTTTTATTTTACCAACACTAAGTGCGCGTGGTTTTCTGATGTATTACTCTGCGTGCGATAGAAAAGTAGTTCTTCTATGTTGTTGTGGGAGGTATTAAGCGAGGTATTAATACATGATTATCAAGATAAGTCTTGAAATGACGTAGAAAATGTACAATTTAGTTGAAAAACGTTAAAAAAATGTATTTTTATTTATCAATTACGTCAAACGATTTGGGTTTACGCCGCAATGACGATTTGTTTTTGATACATTTTGCCTCTTGATGGAAACTCACGAATTTAATTTATTATAATATGCAATAATGCAAAATTATAAACTTATTAATTAATTTTACACATATAAACAATATAAGTAAAGTTTAGTAAGCAAATTATACATTTAAATGTCTATACTAAAAATGAAAATTTATTTTCTCTTAACACCATTTATTATTTTTTACCGAATCTCCCAAATGCCCGAGGACTGTTTGTTGCACTCGTATTTATACACTGATCAAATATTCTAGATTCGCCTAGATTTATTATAGATTCCAGACTATTATAATCTGTTACGCAAAATCCGGTTATGAAACTTCTTTAGTACTACTAGTAAACCCCAGACATCACCAATCTAACAAAAAAGACATTTCAAGTTCTTAACCTTAAATGAGCAATTTTTGTTGAATAAATATTTCGTCAGTGCCGAATTAATTACCCATAAACCAAATAGTCGAAATCGTAACAATACTGTACTGATGGGCAATTAATTCGGCATTGGCGAGACATTTGTTCAACAATAATTGCTCATTTAAGGTTTAGAACTTTATAAACTTTTGTTGCGAAATTAGTGACATCTGGGGTTTAATAGTGACACTACAGGTAATTTTATAAAAGTTTTGTTGTATAGCGGATTATAGCAGGCTAGAACCGAAATTAGAATAAATATAGGCGAATATAGAATATTCGATCGATGTATAAATTGGAAATGGTGTATTAAGTGAGTTAATAAATAACTGTGGAAATTAATTGTGGTTATGATTTAGTGTTGGTAAAATAATATGGAAAAATTATTGTAGGAATATTTCAGTAGTGGCGTAAATATTTGGAAATTATACAGAGATTATTTCCGATATTCTCGCGAATATTCGGGAAGTGTGATGGTTTATGAAATAAATTAAGAGCTTTGAGGAAATTTTAAATGATTTGCTGGCAAGAAGTTAAAACAAAGTCCTTGTCCATATAAAAAAATCCTAAAATATGTTTAAATAAATCCTTGAAAACAAACTCAACTTAGAACTTAAGCGATTTTTGCTTTTCATTACCCAAATAAAAATTTTGGCTTAAGTTTTATAAGCTATTCTTTCTAATTTTGAAGAAGCTTAAGAAAACATAAGGCATTCTTTGAAAATTCAGTGCATTTATTAGTTTCATCTAAATTCAGTTTAACATAAAATCAAGAATTAATTAATTCAATGTTGAGAAAAAAACATTTCTTATATATTTTGCATTCTGACACCAGATCCGACCCTCTTCGGTGTTTAAATCCGGTCAACAATTGGTACATTCCCATCATTTAATCCTCTGTAGAAGTTATGTTAGGTTTCATTTATGAGATGAAGCTGGTCTAGCAAATTTTGCTTTTACTCCCGGCTGATCAACTGAGGTCCATCGTAACAGTTATTAACATCTGAAATTTGAAGAAAATTAATCCTACGTCGACGAATATTCAGCTCTTTGAAGAGCTTGCCCACAACATAAACGTAGTGGTGATTTTGATGAATCTCGATCACTTTCAATTGTTGTGAAGTTCCAGCTGTTCATACAAATTGATACCACTCACGTGAATGATAGATTTGTACCCAAGTCTTTTTTCTTTCTCTCGATCACGGAATGGTCTAAAAAACCTACTGGGAGAAAATCCAGAAACTTGTTGAGGATAATATTGATTTTCAGGTGCCACTTAAAACCCCGATAGAGCTAGAATAAGAACTAGAACAACTCAACAACAGTATACAAGAAGCGGCGTGGAGTAATACCCCTCAACTTCAAAGGAAATGCACCGAAGTGCTATTTATCCTCTAGAAGTTAGGGAACTGATTGCAGCAAAACGATTAGCAAGAAAGGCCTGGAAAAGAAGTCTAAATTTTTTATCCAATAAACTAAAGTTGCTAATTAAAGAAATCAAAAACGAATCCATTAATAAATACTTGAGTGACCTTAATGGGGAAAAAATACCGAGTACTACCTTTGGAAAGCGACAAAAAGTTTAAAACGACCTAAACTACAAATTCCACCAGTAAAAAATGAAGATGGCACATGGGCTATAAGTGCAAAGCAAAAAGCTTCGTTGTTTGCAACCCACCTCGAGAACACGTTTCAGCCTCTACCTAGACAAACTGCAGAGGAAAACATACCACCAATATATAAAATGGATAACTGCAATATATCTCCTGTCACATTACAAGAATTAAAAGAGGAAATCAATCTCAACCTAAATACAAAGAATTCTCCAGGATATGACTTAATTAGAGGACAAATAGTAAAAGCTCTCATGAAAAAGGTCTACGTAAACTACTCCAAATAATTAATACAGTGTTCAGACTTAAACACGTTCCAAGTCAATGGAAAGTAGCAGAAGTAATTATGATACCTAAACCAAACAAACCACTTAATGACAAAAATTCGTATAGGCCGATTTCCTTACTCCCAATAATTTCAAAATTATTCGAGAAACTACTCCTAAAGAGACTCAAACCAATAATAGCAGAAAGAAACCTTGTTTCTCCACATCAATTTGGCTTTAGAGAACACCATTCAACAATAGAACAAGTACACCGAATTACAAACATAATTGAAGACGTACTTGAAAAAAAGAAATTATGTTCAAGCGTCTTCTTGGATGAAGCCCAGGCCTTTGACAGAGTATGGCTAAAGGTTTGGAATATAAATTACAAAGAGACTTACCAAAGCAGTTCCATGAAATTCTAAAATCTTACATATCTAACCGACACTTTCGAATTAAATTAGATGGCTAATACTCAGAAATAAAGAAAATATCAGCAGGAGTACCACAAGGTAGCGTTCTGGGACCAACTTCATATGTTCTATATACCTCGGACCTGCCAACGATAGAAGGGACTAACAAGGCAACGTTTGCGGATTATACGGCCATCTTAGCAGTTGCTAATTGCATAGAAGAATCTACAAGCACAATGCAAAGAGCTACTAATATTGTCAGTACCTGGACCAAGAGATGGCAAATAAAACTTAATGAAACAAAATCTGTTCACGTAAACTTTACCAACAAGAAGGTCAACTGGATACTAGTAGAACTGAACTCCCAGCAAATCCCCTGCAAATATGGCAAATTATCTAGGCATGACTCTAGACGCGAAACTAAAATGGAAAGAGCACGTGAAAAAGAAAAAAGAAGAGTTAAACATCAAATATAGAAAGATGGATTGGCTCATAGGATGAAATTCTGAGCTAACTCTACATAATAAACTGCTACTATACCGGCAAATCCTAAAACCTGTGTGAACTTACGGTATTCAGCTCTGAGGCTGTTCAAAGAAAACCAATGTCAATATCATCCAGTCATTCCAAAGCAAAGTCCTTCGTGGAATAGTTAATGCACCGTGGTACATAAGAAATGAGAACCTCCATAGAGATCTGAAGATGGGTTTCGTTAGTGAAGAATTAAGCAAACACGCGAGAAAACACATGCGAAAACAGATACGTCGTATGTTGGATGATTCAAATCCAGTAAGACGGCTGCGAAGGAAGAAATCGCATGATCTACAAGGTCCAATCAGAATCGACTAAAAATATAATACAATTGTAAAGGGGACTAGCCAAAGGGCTACAACCCTCCAAACAAGAATATAAATTATGAAAGATAAATTACTAGATGATTTGTAAATCAGTTGTAAGCTCAACATGGAAGGTATTAGCATGGAGTGGATTTGTTTTTTAAAAATATCTGAGGTTTTATGCCTAATGGAAGTATTTTTTTTGTTGTTGATGTTCATTTATAATGCTTCCATATGTGCTTTTCCTCTACTAAAATTGTTATGTCAGTCTATCAATCAATAAATCAATAAGGTGGAGTAGTATTTCGAATCCTACTCTAAACAGATATAACTATTGGAGGCCCAGTGGTTAAGATTGAACTAAGAATTACAATACCAATGGACTATGGTTCGAGTCCAACAGGAGGCAATATAATATTATTGAGCAAGTATTGGAATTTGGCGTTAATCATCAAGACAGGAGGAATTGATGACACGAATGTTCATATGTTACAACATATTCAAGTAAGCAAGTTATTTACAACTGCGATGGACCAGTTTATGTATGTGATGAATATGATTGAAATAGTAAAATTTTAAGATCTCAGTTCCATTGTTATATATCGTCATTTAATATGCTAACTATCTGCTAAACTTACAATGGAATTGGTTGCCAATAAAATAGCGAAAAACTGGTACTATAACTTAAGAAGACATCAAATTTAAGATGTAGGTAGAATGAATCTGGATAGAAAATTGTCTATATGTCAATATATATGTATTAAGTTACTATTACATTTCGAATATGAAAAAGCAAACTAAGTAGAAAAAAAAATCCGTGTCACAATGTCCAGTACCCAGAGTAATTTATTTCTTTACCGTACACGATATCTTATACGAGTATTATTAAGTTTTTCTTCTTTGCACAATATCGGTGTTGTATTCGCGTATACGAGTATGTCGAATGCATCATTCATTCAGTATTTCATCTGCTGCTGTGGCTGAGGTCTCGCATTTAACTTACATATATGAATGAGACAGCAATTCTTGGATCATTCCTTCGTAAACTATAAGAGAGCATAACATAAAAATATACAAAACGAAAAAAACAGTTTTGAAACGACCTTCTTTAAAGTAACATCGTAAATATTGAGGTGGTGTAGATTTTCGATTTCATTTTTTTAATAAAACATTTCCAAGATTTTTTTATACCTAAACGCCGCGTAACTATAAAACGAAAACGAAACTTTTCTCTCGCGATTTTTAATATTTTTGTGTTTTGGTTTTTGTACGGTTTGTTGTGATAAAAGAAATTGAAATTTCCAAAATTAAAAAGTGCGCGATTTTATATAAAAGTGCAATAATTATACTTAAGTGAATATTAAGTGTGAAAAATAAGTGTTAAAAACCTGTAACAGTGCGAAGTTTTATACGTGCAGATTTGACCCAATTATAAAAAATAGTTTATAATTTATTTAAATTGATACAGTTTGAAAAAAAAAAAACCAAAATAAAAAATTTAAACATGGCCAAATTAATAGTTTTAATATTATGTGTATCAATAGCAGCTACCCAAAAAAATGGACAAATCAATCAGAGCCTGGAGAAGGGAAATCGAATTGGTATGTTTGCCTAATTAACATTAATTGCAATCATTTTTTAAATACATTTTTAATTCGAGTATCATTTTTATATAAAATATTTAAAAAAAAAAATGATTCCACTTGCACTTCTTGATCGCATTGAACTTAATAATAATATTATTCTTTGGGAATATCATCTAAGATCATCAATGTACAAATCATTACAAAAACACCTTTAAAACAAAAATAAAAAATTTACCATTTCCGACTACTGTCATAATGTAAATATTTATGTACTATAATTAATAATAGTAGCGCATTTTGAAAGTATAAATCTTATAAACTATTACTGCATACTTTTAATACACAAGAGATCATAAAATTAAAAATTTTTGTTAAATAAATAATAATTATACATCGAAATAATAATGTTGCAGATTTTTGTGTTGCGAGATCGTTTTTGTGTGATCTAGATTTCACAATGCGATTTTTTGTATTATCTGCTATTCTGGCAGGGGTAAAGATTGATTGATCGAAATACAATTTATCGAACAGTTGAACAGGGCAGAACTGCATATTTGAAAATTGTATAGGGTTTTCCAATAGGAATGATATGATTTGTAAGTGACGTTTCGGCCATTTGTAATATGTCATGATCTGTCATTTTTTGTTTCATTGTATATTCAGTAATGTTTACAATTTCATCATGGTGAGATATACGCACGAACAACGTTTACAAATTATTCAGTTTTATTATCAAAATCAATCGTTCTCCGTTAATTTTCTTTGAATTCAGAAAGTTAATTTTCAAATTTCTTGTTCTTATAAGAATTTCTGCAACGTTATTGAGGAGAAAATTTTAGAAAAATTACAAATGGTCAACAAATAAGACCATATAAATAAGAAACAGTAAAGAATTTATAGTTCTGAAAAAATCACTAGACCCTCTATAGTCGATGGTTTCTGGAAATTTCTTGATGTGTGCTTAACAAGACTCCTTTGGGCAGTAGTTTCCGGAAAGGTCTTGATGTGAACTTTATGAAGAAAGGCAGTATTTGGATTATCATTCCAAATAGTGCTTATTATGTATATGGCCTAACCCTAGATTTGTTCACTTGTCACTTTCATGTTCGAGAAACCACTGTCTATAAAGCGACGTTTTGACTTTTTTCAGCAATATTTTTAGTTGGAGCTTTGTACAACAATCGTTTCGTGGCCATGTTAATTTTGTTAAATATTAGGAATTTTTCAACCAACACTGGATCTTACGAGCCACCAAACCTTCTTCGCTGAGCTATATCTAATGTATATTGTTTCATCACTCTAATTATTTTATTTGCTCGTGCATCATTTGTTTCATGCAACAAATCTCGAAAAACGGTATGCTATAAACTCATGTTTCGCGCAACAATTTTCGCGTAAAGTTATGTTATTTTGTATACAACCATTCACATCCATTTTTGGTTATTTGTTAAGTATTTTATTTCCGTAGCCATTCTTGAAATATGATCGGTACAGACATCTGAACGGGTGGACAAAATTTTATTTTTTGTTTTCTAAGTTCCGGGCCGTTCAAACTGGCCAGAAAAGTAATTTTAAACCTAAGTCATTTTTAAAAGGATTACAGTAACTTGACTTTGTGGGGTCTAAGATAATTTTCTGTAAGAGTATTTTAAATTGAATTGATTTCTCCATGAAAATAGAATGGATGCAATACTTGTTTTAAATTAATAAATAGCTAAATCCGCTTGTTCACGCTGTAACTAACTATTGACCAAGTTTATAAACAGACAACAGAAAAATCAAGATTTACAGTACGCATATTGTCCGTTCTTAGTGTAGTAAGGAATAACTCTAAAATTACAAAGCTTTAAAACAACGTCTACGGATAATACTACTATAATAAATTTGTCTCGAGTTGAAATTCATTTGAACTAACTCTTTATACTCGTAATAGCTTTGATTTGAGAAACTTGAGTTAAAAGTTAAAATTCACCAAATAAATTAAAACATGTACAAACTCCGAATATGATTTTATTTACATTTTACAAGTGGTGAGGTTTATAGTTCTTTGCTATCAACAAACAAACTTATGTCGAGCAACAAAATATTCATGTTTACGGTGCTGATTAGAACTTAACAAGTTGAGCGAACATAGTCATGCACTTAATTCACCTAAAAGAAAAACCGTCCTCTTTCAATCTATCAGGTTCGACTGTTTTACATATTTTTACAGTGTCTTACATAAAATATATTTGAAAACCGAATATAATTGGGGGAATACCCGAATATATCTTCTGTTTTTTTTGCTTCTATTTGTCATTGCATTTTAAATGCGTTGCATTCGTTGTGCTCTCGGCTCAAAATGTTTAGTTCGGGGCCTACAAAAGTATTAATTTTCAATTATGATTAATATCGTTAAGTTTAAACTAAAGAGAATAAGTTAATGAAAGTAATGTTCTACATATTCGGCTTAGAAAGTTTTTAACGCAATTTTAATTTAATTCTTTGTTATAGTACACGAATTATACGTATGATGCCTTAACTACCAAAAAATATTCCGAAGAGACGAGCTATTTCTTTAGAAACCAAAATAAAAATCTTAGACGATCTAAAGAGAGGCGAAGGTTCCACGTCTGTTGGCAAAACTTTTGGTTTAAATGAAGCGAGTATCAGAACGATTAGAAAAAATTAGAAATCCATTCGACAGTCAGTAATTTCGGGGACGAAACTCAGCTCGACTGTTTCATACAGTCGAAATGCACTGTTAGAGAAAACGGAAAAACTTTTAGTATTGTGGATCGAGGATTTACTACAGAAAAATACCTATAGGTGAAAACTTATAAAAGAAAGCACTTAGAATATACTAACGTGAGCAGAAGCCATCGACAAGTATTCAGGCAACTAAGAAACTGATATTTAATGCAAGTGAGAGATGGTTGACAGGCTTCATAAAATGATACGCATTTCACAATAAAAAAATAAAAGATGAAGTAGCATCTGGAGATAAAAATGCTACAAATAACTTTCCGGAAAAACTACAGCAAATAATTGAAGATGGCGGTTATACTCAAGACCAAATTTGTAATGTCGCAAAACGGGATTTTTATGCAAAAATGCCTCCAGTACCTAGCAAAATCAGAAAAATCTGCTGGTGGTTTTAAAGCGGCCAAAGATCGAGTTACGTTTTTATTGTGTAGTAACGCATCTGGTGATAGGATATTAAAACCTTTATTAATCAACCGATCATTAAAGCCCCCAGCTATAAAAGACCAGAGCATTAATCGGCGTCCCGCTCATTGGATGGCGAATAAAAAGGCATGGATGACGGCCGATTTATTCAAAAAATGGTTCTATGAATGCTTCGTCCCAGAAGTCAAGAAATATTTAGAACAAAAGGGCCTTGAATTTAAAGCGCTTTTACTCATAAAATCTATTGCCGCCTAACACTACATCCTTGAATCAGTTATTGGATCATTGTAACTATAATAGCCACATTTAAAATGTATTATATTAATCGAGCATTTAAATTTAGTTTTGATTCAGTTGAGGAAAAAAACATGACGGTCGTAGAAGCATGGAAACATTATACAGAATAATGAATTGTATTTCAGATGCCTCTTTTGCCAAACAACTTCGGACCTCTACTCTTAATGCATGTTGGCAAAACATTTGGCCAGAATGTGTCAACAGAGAAAATTCTGTAATACAAACATCAGTTAGATGCACTGAAATTATAACTCATAAGGAATATAGGAACATAATGATGAAGGCGAAGATGAAGTTAATCAACTAACAGCTCGTTTAATCCGCGAGGGTTTAAAATTTGCTACAAGCATGGCACATCATTTCCTCGCTAATGATCCCGACGTCGAATGTGCATTAAAATTTCAGCATAATTTGCAGGTTTGTACCGCTGGATACCAGGAACTGTATAAGGCCATTTGAATGGCGTTTTATTCAGAACTTAATTATATCATATCATATCACTCTTATTGGAAAACCCTATATTTCAATATAATATAGGTAACGCTATGTTCTGTATAGTGTGGGTCTTTGAACTTCTTTTTAATTGTTTGAATGAGATGACGATCCCTTTCCGATCCGTGACTAAGATTTTCGTCAGTAAAACTAACAATAAATACATTAAAAATTAACGTTTTAACAAATATTAAAAAGTGTCAATATAAGACAGAACCTGCACCGACCAAATTAGCCCGCCTAATGAAACCTGTTCTATAATTTGTAACACATTTATTACAATTTATTACAACAAATCCCGATTTTATTACAGTTACCGTTTTCGAGGAACGAATGGTCGGTTTAGCTTTATAACTTGCATAAGGGTAAATTTCACCCCAAAACGAAAATATAGTTCAAAAACGTCAATTTAACCAACTTTAATAAAAAAAATTACACCAGACTGCCACCAGATTTAGGGAAAATTGTTGCAAGAAGTTTTGTCGTGAGTAGGTCAGCCTCATCCAGTTGTGTAATAATCACATCTAATTATTTTTGTGTCAGGTTAGACGGAATTGGCTCCGAACGTTAAAGGCTTCAAATTTTTAATTTAAAGGTCGATTTTGCAAAATTTATTAATTTATTACAACAGACCGCCACTAGATATGGGGTCTACTGTTACTCTGTGGTGGATGTAAAGGGCAGTTCAACCTTATACAGGTGTGTAATAAATTATTTTTGAGTCAGGTTACACGGAATTTGCTCCGAACGGTAAAGATTTGAAATTTTTAATTTAAAGGTAGATTTTACCACTTTACCGTTCGGAGCCAATTCCGTGTAACCTGACTCAAAAATAATTTATTACACACCTGTATAAGGTTGAACTGCCCACCACAATATCCAAGGAGTAACATTCGACTCAATATCTGGTGGCGATCTGGTGTAATAAATTATTAAAAGTGGTAAAATCGACCCTTAAATTACTTATTTGAAGCCTCTACCGTTGGGGCCAATTCTGCGTATCCTGACACAAAACTAATTAATTACACATCTGGAAAAGGTTGACCTAGCAACCACAATGTTCAAGGAATAACATTTGACTCAATATCTGGTGGCGGTTTGGTGAAATAAATTAATAAATTTTGCAAAATCGACCTTCAAATTAAAAATTTGAAGCCTTTAACGTTCGGAGCCAATTCCGTCTAACCTGACACAAAAGTAATTTATTATACAACTGGATAAGGCTGACCTACTATCGACAAGATTTCTTGCAACATTTTTCCCAAAATCTGGTGGCACTCTGGTGTAATTTTTTTTATTAAAGTTGGTTAAATTGACGTTTTTGAAATATATTATCGTTTTGGGGTGAAATTTACCCTTATGCAAGTTATAGGGGTGGTCTTGAACTAACTTATTCAATGTAATTAATTTATAATAAATTCTGGTCCAAGAATCATCTCGATATCACATCTACATTAAAAGTTACAATTTTGGCGGTGCAGGTTTAATTGTAAGCTAAACCGACCACTGGTTCCTCGAAACGTAATAAATGTGTAACAAATTATAGTATAGGTTTCATTGAGGCGGGCTAATTTGGTCGGTGCAGGTTTATAGCAGTTGTTTTAGTACAAGTTCGAAAAAAAATTAAAAATCAACACGGCTAGTGAAAAAATAATCTAATAGTGCTTTCGTTTATTCATTCTGTATATTCCGAACGTTCCAAAACTGACATAAAATATATTTTAACAATAACTTCAAACATTTTTACTCTCACACAAAGTTATACACTTTTTTCATGAAACTTATATTAGTTAAATAGCGCCCGCCACTCTGCCTAGCGTCTCTGTGTACACCTGTGGGACGGGTGTTGATTCGGCAGTAGTAAAGTACTACCGGGGACCAAATGCCAGTGGTATAACTGGACAAAGAACAAACAGAGTAAAACAAATACGGATTGTAATACCCCAGGTGGTATAGCAGCAGAGATGCTGCCAAATCCACACTCATCTGATGTTAATTGCTAACCCAGTGGATTCTGGTATGAACCTGTCATTGTTTAACCTATTTAGATGAAGATCACCAAAATCTTCAACTGGACATATAATTCGGTACGAAAAGAAAAACACCGAACTCCGTGAACAATTCAGAGAAATAAAGGAATTTACAACTAAATTGAAAAAAGAATTTACAATTTTAAAGAAAAAGAATGACAAAATCAAAAGAGTAGTTCAAACATGTGCAACACTTTGGGCGACACCTAATCCTGGAATCGACGATGAAATTAATCTTAATGGCGTCTGGAAAATTAATGTTGCAGACTCTGAAACCTAAAGAGCTTTCACTACAAAGCTTAATTA
Source organism: Nephrotoma guestfalica (assembly GCA_963691935.1). Taxonomy (NCBI): domain Eukaryota; kingdom Metazoa; phylum Arthropoda; class Insecta; order Diptera; family Tipulidae; genus Nephrotoma; species Nephrotoma guestfalica. Next base: position 252,579,047 of record OY829915.1, read on the forward strand.
CCTACGAGGATAAGAATGACCGTACAATCAAAGTTATGGCTAAAGGACTGTATCCAACCTGCGCAAAAGAGATAATTATTGAGGATCTCAAGCAAGAGGGTTTCAAATAGAATAGAATGCTGTAAACATCAGTAAGAAAGTAAAAATCAAAACTGAACAAGGGATTCAAATCCTCCACAAAAGAGGAATCCAGAATGAATCCATTAATAAATAACTAAGTGACCTTATGGGAGAAAAAGATACCGAATATTCCTTTTGCAAAGCATCAAAAAGTTTAAAACGACCTAAACTTCAAATTTCACCAGCTAAAAATGAAGATGTAACATGGGCTATAAGTGCAAAGCAAAAAGCTTCGCTGTTTGCAGCCCACCTCGAGAATCTATTCTAGCCTCTACCTAGAGAAAGAGCAGATGAAAGCATATCACCAGTAAATAAAGTGGATACCAACATTATATCTCCTAAAAATTAAAATAGGAAATCAATCTGAGCCTAATCGAAAGGAAACCTCCAGGATATAACTTAATTACAAGATAAATAAGAAAAGCTCTCACAAACTAAGATAAGAAAAGTTCTCTCAAAGTTCTCTGTCACCAATGTCAAAAATACTCGAGAAACTACCTACCCCTCAAGGGACTCAAATAGAAGAAAAAAATCTTATTCCTCCACATTAATTTGGCTTCAGAGAAGCCAGAAGAAACTAAGAAAATGTCAGCAGGAATACCACAAGGTATCGTTCTAGAGACTAACATAGCAATGTTTGCGGATGATACAACCATCTTAGCAGTCGCTGATAGCAAAATAGACGCAAAAAAATGAAAATTTTCAGTTCCAAAAGTTGAACTATTTAACGAGATAGCATATATAAGTGTCAAATGTCATTCAAAATACGTTCAATAATGTCACAAATTTAACTGAAGCGCTTTAGTACTTAAAACTACCGTTATAGTGCTGGATGGAGATTTAGTTTTTCTCACTCCAATATAACCATGTGCTACATTGTTTCAAAAGACAGCAACAATTTTGTTACCGGCCTCTAGTTCACAAATTCACCGTTTTGGCACTGGTGGCAAATGATTAATTTAGTATAAAACATGGTGATAGTAATTTTTATCTCAACGCCCAGTGCATAAACAACGAAGCCGTTAGTTAATTATCTTTAATTAATTTATTGTAAAATAATTGGTGAGTGTTTATGAATTCCGAGTAAGTGTTGTGGTTTGTTAAATATAACGATCGAGCTGAGCTGTTGGGACACTAGGATAATGTAACTTTTTAATGAATCAAGATGAAATTTTTAATTTGATTAAAGAAATTCCATCTGATCCTAAGTCACTATTCGGTTCGAAAAATACTTTTGAACAATATATTTTCCCATACAAATGACCGTTTTCTAAAACTGCCTCAATTATCAAGGGAATTCACATGGATATTCTCTATGTAATTCTAACCAATTACCTAGAACATTTTTTTTGCCTAAAGTGACGGGAAACTTCGCTAATCTTGGCCATCATTTGGGTTATTTTAAAAAAATGGTTATTTGTTTGAGTGTAATAATCGGAGGGAGTGACGGAGGGAAAATGGCCGGGGTAAAGTCCTAGACCCATTGAAATTATATTTGTTCATCGCCCCCACAATTTAATGAAGCGTTTTGAGCAGCAGTTTATAATTTCTGCAATGTTGCTAACTTTAAAGATTATACCTAATTAGGTTAGAAAAAATGGATCAAGGCGAAATATTACTGAAGCCAATAAAATTAAACCTATAAACTAAATTTAATTTGAAACTATGCAGATAATTGGTGGTCTGATGGAGTTTAACCTCAGAGCAGCTGTTAAATCACAATAATTTGCCAAACTTAACATTTATTAAGTTCAGGGTTATCATAAAAACTGTGCTCAAACTCCTTGAAATGATAGCGTACATCATTAATTGTGAGTGTTTCTCGTGCTAAATTTATTCACATTGTTGACATCGACCTACACACAAAATAAAAACGTGAGTGTACTTATCTTAAAAGAAGTAGTTTAACGCTGCACATAAGAAAGTCATTCCTGTCATAATAAACCATTTTTATTTATTATTATTATTATTGTTTATACATTTTTTATGCATGACATAAATCATGTTGTTATATCCGTGACACATACAATCTCCCGAGTAAGGTAAAAGTCCTCATCCCCGTGGCACTTTATAATACTAAGTGCAAAAGCTATCCACACCCAAACGATAAAGTATTTTCGGCATTTAAAATAATTAAACTCTTAATTTCTTAAAACAATAAAAAGCAACAACGTATCAAAAACCAAAATGATCGTATACAGGTGAAAGTATCTTCCACACTCGATATCTACAATTTTTTTGGTAAGATGAAATTTGGTTGACCCAACCTTATACCAAAATTGAATAAAAATATATCGAGATGGTGCGCGTAACAATTATTGAATATAAAATTCGAAATTAATTAAAACACGATTTGCAAAAAAAATTAATTTTAAATTAAAAAATGTTTAAGATGCAGTAAAACTAAATTATTAAAGTATAAAGAGAAATCTCTGAAGATGAGCGTTGTTTACTGGCGCATAATTGATCTCGTTTGTTGAATTGAAAGAAAGGTTGAAAGTAAAATAACTTGATTCAGTTTTGGTGTTGTCAAAAATTATTTGTTTGGGTGCGCGCGCGATGAGTCTTACATGTTTTTGTTGATATACGAGAGTAATCAAACTAGACAACAATTTCACAGTTTGATGACTCGATATAATTAAATATTTTGAGTGAAGCTGAGACTCGCGGATTTTATTAGTTTTTAGATGAGTTACTCAGATTAAATGAAAGTTTGGCTGCGCATTGTTCGATTTATTTATAGCTTAAGTGTGCGTGTGTAGCCGAAAAGGTGTTGATTTTAGCGCTACTTTACGATGAAAATAAATAATTTAACCGGTTTTTTGTAAATTAAATTTTTTAATAAAAGCTTTCGATGTTATCGACACAAAATGCATTTAATTTTAAAATATTACCGCAATTAGGAGATTGTGAATGGGCTATTTACTAATTTGGTAAACTGGCGTGAGATTACTACATTAAGAATGAAATTTATTTGTAAAATATTGCAAAATTTGTAAATTTTTTCGATTGCGCTTGATCATGCGTGGACCTCCGAGGTGTAATTTTATATACCATGGCCTATAATACATATTTAATAGTTAGTTAATATATTGGGGACCAAACACTTCCAAATTTGAATTGAAAGTGTTGCTGCCGGAGATACAAGTGTGCTCAAATTTTCAAAAAAATCTGTGTATTTTCAAAATTAAAGGAAGCAACCATTCGTCACATGTTTGCAAAATTCCAATAAAATCATATTTTAAGAAGTTGATCAAAAATTGGCCTTAGGATTTGATGCTCACATGCACACCACAATACGGGTCTGGAAAACTGCGAAATTGAAATAGAAAATTTAAAAATTAGGATTTATGTAAAAATGGCATACGCGTTTGGAAAACCCTGATGTGAGTGTCTAATTTTTAATAGATTCGGTCAGTAAATGTGTATGGTCTCAGAGCAAGCATTGAAGTTGTAACTTGAAAATCACTTTGTTATTCTATAATTCTCCTTATTTAATAGTTTAGTAGATGGTCTGGGCATGCTAACGGGCACGACATGTTAACAGTTAATTTGGCTCCTTATACAGTTTTCGCTTTCTGTTAAACTTTTGGTGACCACTGGCCAATTAACTCGCTGTGTTATTGTGGTGTGCTTGGATACATTTCAAAGTCATCCCAAGTAGTTTCTAAGCATTTAACATGACTTTCAGTAGCATTGGTGAAAGGTGCCTCTAATAATTTATATGATTTTATAATGGATCTGGCAGGGTGTTCCATGAAATTTAAAACTGTTAGTTTTAAATGGGTCTTAGGCACATTCCAAAGTCATTCTAAGTATTTTCTAAGCATTTAGCATGCATTTTAGTGACATTGGTGAAGTGATTAGATCCAAAAAAGTGTCCCTAGTATAGGTTATATGATTTTTTAATGGGTCTGACAGGGCATTGAATAAGATTAAACATTTGAAATATCATCTATTAGTCTTATTAAAATATCATATAGCATACTAGAGACACTCATTTGAGTTTAAGAAATTCACAAATATCACTGAAGGGCATGCTAAATGCTAAGAAAATACTTACAATAACTTCAAAAATCACATTTTAGAATCCCATTTAACACCCTGCCAGACCCATTAGAAAATCATGTAACTTATTATGGACACCCTGTCGGGTCTAAATAGTACCGCAATATCATTGAAAATCTTGCATAATGCTTAAAAAATACTTTGAATGACCTTTTAGTACACCTAAGACCCAGGGGAACACCCTGTCAGAGCCATTACTAAATCATATAACTTACTTCAGATACTCCTCCTTTGGGGCTAAGAAATTTCACTAAAGTTCATGCTAAATGCTTAAAAATTACTTACAATGACTTTGTAGTGTATCTCCCAATTTCAGGGAACATTGTAATGCTAGGAAAATTTAGTTATTTAACATTCATAGAATATTCGTAATATGAGTTCGCCTGAATGCTTGCTTTTACCAAGCTAATATAATATTTTTGTTGTTATTGTGCTGGGTTAAAGTATCAACAGCTGTTAATTGCCATGCTTGGGGTGCGGCCCAATAATAAAAACTAAGGTAGTCTAACCGAACAAGTTTTCTACGCCCAATCAAAATTATTGCGAAGATCGGTGCTGGCTTTCGAAAGCGAGAGCTGGACCATGACCGCTAACGATTGTAGATTGTTATCTACTTTCGAAAGAAATGTCATTTGTTCAATCTTTGGTCCAATTAAACTTGCGAACAACGAATACCGGATTCGTATGAACCTCGAAATAAAGCAGGTAGACGTTCGACGATGTCGAACAAGACCTACGCATATTAGGATCAAAACTGAATGACGAGAGCGATGGATCGAGACGGATTGAGGACCATAGTGCAGGCGGCAAAGTTCCTTCATGGGATGTGAAAACTAGAGAAAGAGAGCGATTCTAACCGAATACCTGACCTCCTCCGGATCAAATAAACAACCTGGATACTAAAGAATACGGATCTCTACACAGACAGTTCGAAACTACAATAAAAGTGATTGATTCTCTTAAAAATCCGAGTAGTATTATGCTGGTGAGACTTTGGCGTTTAAGTCTAGCATTCTTTAAGAAATGTTTAGGATGGTCAGTAATATGCCATTAACGAAGAGAATGGATAAACATAAAGAAACGCTTTCGTATACTAAAATATCAGAGAGCAGGAGGGCTCGTCTGACTCAACTGGCGTTAACTCAACTGGCTAGTCGAATTATACTAATCTTATAAGAAGTTTCACTCCACAAGATTGTACTTAATCTTTTTAAACATTTTAAAAAGGCGTTTATAATTTTATTAGTGCCCATTTCTTGTTCATTTCGTCCACCAATAACATAACATGTGATTCGACGCTACATGTTGCTTTGATTGAAATACCCTTAATAACAAACATTGTGGAGGCATTTGTATTAATTGTATTTAGTCAATGCTTAAATCAGTTAAATCTCATATTGTCGTATTTGAGCTGGATGATTTATTAGCATCTATTAAAATTTTTAAATGTAGTTCACGGCATAGCAAAATTTCACTATTGAAATAGCTATTGGTTATCGATGAACTATTAGCCTGAACATCATATTGTGGTGCCTTATATTGCACCATTAAATCTATCTAAAATTGTTCACAAACGCAGAAATAAAAATGGCCACATTATTCCAATTATTTTTAGGAGCTTCTTCACCAAATCAGATTGTAAAGACATCTATTCATCTTTTGAAAATTCTACAATGTGAAAATTCTTAGGAATTTGTCTCCGAAAATGTTGTGCTTTATTTAGACTATTTCGTGGCGGCGACACTTGCTCAAATAACTACTTTTCTATTCAGGCAGTTTACCTTTTTGACTTGGTGTTGGCTATAGTGTTTACTGTTTTTGGTATAGCTTGTCAAACTGAATTCACACCTCTGGCTCTCTTGTTTATCCAAAGCTTTAAAATGTGTAGTTTAAATTTTAAATTTACTCATGCTTCCTAAAGCATTCATTGCTGGGCGAACAAAGATATAGAAAGTGCCAAAGAACTTTAAGAAATACTGTAGAAAATTCTAATTATTGAAGACCGTCAAAATACCATTATTGAACTTGAATCGAGATTCAAAGCAATTATACGATACACAATCACAGACAACATAATTTAGGCGGGATACTACAATAGCAACAGTTACCAGATAAATAAACAAGTCAGACATAATAATACCATATTTCAAAAGCAAATACCGATTCATGTATTGCACAACTCCAAAGCCATTTAAAAAAATTAAGTAGCAATGCGATTTATGATTTTAATGTTCGCTTTTTAATTTGCTATGCACTCTGTACATTAATTAAATTAACCAAATATATAAAAATGTTACAAACCAGATGTTATATAGAAAGTTGTCGTACTCATACCGCGTCTAACTAAGCACGTTACATGTCTGGTATATTTACAACACATAAAACCCATAAATATATGAAGCACTTAGGCCGTCGCGAGTACGAATACTCTTATATCGCAGTTTCAACATAATACGTCAAAGCTAAAGTTTAACTTTACATTATTCAATAATACTAATATACCAGATATGTAGGTAGAGTGTACATAACCGACATAATAACCGGATGTAATGTAAAATATTTATTTGGTATAGTTTACATCTTTTGAAGAACTAGTAAAAAAATTGTGCCGAATAGTCGAAACACTTTTCATCGAAAAATGCATGTATGTACGCTTAAGTGTAAGTGCATATAGCCACTGTAATTGTGTTAAGATCAATTTGTATTTTAGCTGCCTGATGAATGATACTTTCAAAGCTTTTCGCTCTATTATACCAAACGGTTATACCAACTGCTCTCATTTGCATGATCCAATGACCACCTATCCCTTTTTAATGAAATACGAACTCTTTTACAAAGATCTTCCTTTCTATGGCGTGAAGATGTTGTGTGACTTAAAAGATAATTTTTTTTTGTTGGATGTATTCTGTATAAAACATATTTCGTATTGCAATCGGTCAGTATCGTTAAATTTTTTTGTCATCGTTAGTTTATTCGGTTTAGTTTATATTTTTTCTTGATAATTTCGTAAACAATTCGTTTTGTGCGTTTGTGTTAATTTATTTTTGTTTTTCACAGAGTATGTCATCGCATACAGTTCGATTAGTAATCGCTCTGTTCGGGCTTTTGTATTTTGTAACTTTTCAAAAACGAACATGCTTCAAGTAAACATAGAGCCTGTTATGGTTACAAATTACGGTTATAAATTGTTTGTCGGGTATAATAAATGCAATTGGTTCCCAACGCCAAAACGGTGGATTTGTTAACTAAAATGATTATAACAAAATTGATGCTGTTCCAACTGTTATCCAGCTGCTCAAATTATTTTCCGGGTTGTCAATTTTCGTACCGAAATTCAAGCGCTGTATTCATATTAAATTAATTACAAAATACAAAGATCCCCATGCACTCCGCATATCCTAAGGTCTACCATTTACATACATACTGGCATTTTGTGTTCAAACTCTACGATATTCGAAATGTATCCGAATAAACTAAAGGAGGAGAACCAAATGGGAAACCCATCTCTTCGTTTAGAAATAGAACTACGATCATTTGATTTAATTACGCTAAGGCTTACATTTCCACTTATTAACTATTTACAACAATACGCAGAATTTATCCAATTAAAACTATTCAAATAGATAGAACTATCAACTTTTTAACTATTTAAAATTGAAGAAATAATTTGGCTCTAGCTTCATACAAAAAGGAAACTGGAGTTCGTACTTCTTTGAGTTTTTTTTATTAATTTGCAAAACATTTTTTTAATTTTGTTAGAACTGTATTCAGGAATATTTTTTAAATCGGCAATTCATCTAAAGCGAAAATTTTTGAAAAAGGTTTTGAATTTGGTAGGATATTCTGAAGAATTTTGATAAAATTTTAAGAAAGCCGTTCGAGTGCTCAGTTGTCATTTCGGGAATATTAGTTTAGGAGCTCCGCAGTTTGTTCACAGGTTTCGTTTTTTCTTTGGACCAAGTTTATTTTATTACTTATTTTGATGTATTAAATTAAGTATAGTAAAAATTAAAGTTTTTGATCTCGAGATTTTTGCAGAGCTATATCGACGAAGTCCGAAAAGTGGTTTTCAAAAGAGTTCTCTTTCTGTGAGTGTGTAACCCACTAGTCCGGCCAATGATTAGTTTCTGAGTACAAGTTTCTTAGTATTTTAACCTCGCTTATGCAATTTATTTATTTTGTTATTTTTAATTGATTTGGACAATAATTTTATTTCTACTCTCTAATTTGCATAATTTTTCAATATTTTTTCCGTCATAGTGTTGGCGAGAGACACATTTAAAACAAGATCTCGAAAATTTCACTGTCTGGATAGTTTTTTACTATCATGATTGCGAGTATTTTCGGGGCTCAGAGTAAAAATCTGGCGATTTTGTGGGGGAATAAAAAATTTTGCCATCGCAATTTCAGGCATGGGATGATAGAGATGTCGAATTTTGGTGAAATAAAATTTGTTTATCAAAACTCGTCCTTTTCGGTAAAATTTAAAAACTGATCTGAACTAATTTATGTTCGAAATGTAATTTTCAATCTTTTTGTTTTTATTCGTTTTTTCGTAAATGCTATAATAATATGTTTCAAAATATTTGCAAAACACAAAAAGCTCCTATGAAAGCTGTCACTTCCGGTACACCGATTCCAGCCAAAAATCACTGGGATTTAAGGAAAATGCTTAAGTACGAAGCTTCACTCTATCAGTCAATCTGTCTGGGCTGTAGAAAGAACACAGATTTAGTCTGCATGGCACCCACTAGTGGGTTACAGTTACATTCGGTGATATAGGTAAGGTTTAACGTATGTGACATAATTTCCTTCCATAGTTCCAAATTTATTTTCATATCGATAGCTTTAATTAGCTTAATCTTTTTTAATTGGGTTTTAGAAGATTCCACGGTACTACTACTTTTGCTTTACTGAATGTTTTTGATGATATTGGTCGGAGCATGAGTAATAGAGAAATGAATTCTCTTACTCTGTTGGATTTTTCTAAAACGTTCGATTCAATTAATCATCAAATTTTGTTTAATAAGCTTATTTTGAACTCTTTTATGACAATTCTTTTTCTGAATTCTTACCTGTCTCTTCTGGCGTTTCTCAGGGACCTGTTGTTGTGGTCTCTATGCACAATAATGACGTTGCATGTTCGATTCGCGATTCTCCTTTTCATATATTTGCTGATGATATGAAAATATATGTAGGAGTAGTCAGTTAGATAATGATTCCATTAGCTCTAATATTTCTCCTACTAATGATGATTTGGTTAGAATTTATCACAGTCTATTATAATTTATAAAAATTCTATAGATATTTCCTCTTTTTCTGGAGGTTTTCTCGGTGATTCGTTGATTCCATTCCCTAATACAGTTAGAACGCCCCTCGCACCTTCTTCCACATTTTCTATATGGTGACGTTGTTTTGTTTGGAATGATTCAGGAGAATATGAATGTTCACCAAAGATGGTTCAATGCTTGTACTCGATTCATTTCTAGTATTAGGAAATATGATCACATTTCTCCCTTTATGCATTTGATTCTTGGCTGTAGTTTAGTTGACTTTCAGGAATTTCGGGTATGTCTTTTTATTTTTAAGCTTCTCACAACTAAGCTACTTGCCCCGATAAACCTGTGCAGATCTTTAAACACATCCATTTCTGTTAGAGATATTTCTCTTTGGAATTCCATTCCCTTAGATGTTAAGAGATCAGCGTCGCTTAAATCTTTCAAAGCGTGCCGCGCCTGAATGACAATACATATAGTACTACTTTTGTCATGGCTTATGATTTTTGTAATAGTAATAATATTTATTGTATTCATTTATACTATCTTTGTATGTTGTCTGGTGGCACCCTCTATAACAAATGAGGTTTAGGCTGTATGGTACTGAGAAAAACAAATTTCTTTTTTGGTATCGATATTTAGACGCCCCTAAGTGTATGTACTCTGGTTTGTTTCTTTAATAAATTTGAGTACAATAATTTTGTATAATTTGCTTACTAATCTTTACGTATATTGTTTAAGTATCGTATATGTAAAATTAAATAATAAATTTATTGTTTTTCATTAATTCTGATCTAAACATTGCATATTATAATAAATTAATATCCACTTATCTTGGACACACTTTTTATTTCGTAATTTGCCAAGTAGTGACCTTAAATTGTCCAAAAATAATCGTCATTGCGGCGTAATATTTGACGTAATTATCGATAAAAATCGAAATTTTTAATATTTTTAAACTAAATTTTACATTTTCCATGTCATTTCAAGACTGATCTTGATAATCATGTATTAATCCCTCGATTTTATGTTTCTTAACACCTTGATGCAAAAATTTTTCACTGTTTAGGGGGAAAATATTGAAAAAATTTATTTGTGCGTTTCAAAAAAAAACGATAAACTTTGAAACCTAACCATAGACAAACTAAACATTTTATTTGGATAATCATGTATTAATCCCTCAATTATACATCTAAGTTCATGCTAAAGAAAGAATTAGGGCAATCGGTAATATTTTATAGTCAAAAACTGATTTTTACTAAACATATGGAGCTAGTACAGTGCTCGATGACTAATCGAATATTTTCTGACTTCCTATGCATAGAAAAGTTCTAAAAATAATCGTACATGTTCTTTAAACATCCACCTACCAAACGATGTACGCCGATAGTTGAGCCAACGAGTAGTTCCAGCTGTGGAGTATCAGCTCCCATGCATAGAAAACTTCTAGAAAAAATCAGCTAAGCACATGCTTCTTTAAAAATTCACCAATCAACTTATGTATCTCGCTTCAACTACTCGTTGGCATTGAATTCAACTAGGCATTGAAATTATGAACAAATAATTCCCCGACACTTTTATATATCATATATGCTATAGTTATATACTATGTTATGATAGTTGACAGTAAATTTTTTTTTACAGTAATTTATTTAGGAGGACAGAATTTTGTATATATTTTGAATAATGTGTCTTTATTTTCCAACCACTTTTAATATCCGCAGTAATTCATTAATTTCACTTGTTCAGACTCCTTACTAATTCACTTTGACTGCTCACTTTAATTGTTCACTACTACTTTTTCCACCCTGTTTATTTTTTACTTGCACTGTACACTGGTTAAATTACAGCTGACCTGCGTCCCAATTTGCTCGCGCTTATATACTTGTCTATCGCTATTCGACATTATTCCTTTTATTGCATCTGGCGATGTATGTGTATTGCATTGCAATTGTAAATCTCGTTCATGTAGTTATATTCGCGAACGTTCTACGTCATCAATTCTCCTATTTTAATGATTAACACCGTTATTAATTCTAGCACTATGCATAATGATTATCGCTGCTGTTTACAATTCCTTTCGTTATCTCCTTATTCCCCTCTACTTGGAATGCCATCCTAAAATCCAATTCCCAATCAGTAAGCAGTAAGAATAATCCCCTAATAAAATGATAGTCACATTAACCACTCGACCACCAAGTGATATACTTGTGTAGAGTAGAATTCGTAACGCTACCCCCACCTTAAATCTGTTTGTCGCGAGCAGACACATCCAATGTCGTATTGCTTTAGTCTATCGCTCTGCACGATTTTCCCAGCTCCTCCAAAACGTTCTTCTATTCGATACAGATAGTCGCTGATACTTTTCACAATTTTGTATGGACCTTTCTAATCTTGTGCATTTTAAGATCTACTTTTCCGGTTTCAGGAATGCAGCCACAATAAGTCACTTCGATGAAAAACGGTAAATCTCCGACTTTGGTTGTATTGCGCTTCTGATTTATTTCTGACGTTCGTGCTGTTTTCCGTACTGCGGTTCGAACTTTGTTCATTCGTCGTCGCTGTTCAGCTACGTTAGTTTTGCAGTGTTCAGCTACGTTAGTTGGCCTCTGGATCCCTCTCCAATTAGCAATCAACTCCATTGCCGGACTCATCCTCAACAATCGTACTGGAATCATCTGTAAGGTCCATCTCCCAAAGGTCCATTTGATAAGCCAATTCGTCCCTCCTTTTCTTTGGCCGTAAACTCCTCGATTTAAAGACTTGCACTATCCGAACTAGAACCAAACGTTTCCCTCTGACCTTAGTTGTTTCTTGAACACTCTGTAGTTTTCTTTATTTCCGATTTCTGTTCTTTTTGCTAGTTTTAATGTTGTTTATCTCTGGAATTGCGCAACTTTACTGTGTGAGTGGCTAAACTTTCACTAGCTGCGTCATGTTGGCTTTAACACCAATACTTCATTCATGGTTTTGCCTCTAGTGTTCATTCTTAAATGAAGTATCATAGCACTGAGGTTTAACAGCATTGATAAACACGTCCACTTTTAGTTCGTCCAACACATCTTAGTTCCAACCCAGTCATGAGCCGCTCCTAGATCCTTTCTATTGCGGACACCGTTTGCAAGATATCTGCTGCTTTACCACGAAGAGCCAAAATGAGTGCATTCAGCTGGTTCCCTGTGCCTCGACAATTGTGTCGCACAACCGGTTGAAACTGCACTTTAAAATTCTCGAATGGGATTTCGCCGTCGAATGTCGGAGGCTTTATAGTTCTCCTTGAGGTTCCAGTAATTGATTGTGTTGGACACGTTTTATCTAGCTGGCCTTCTCCTGTAGTCTGCAGGGTATGTGTTTCGAGACGGGCCTTCACTTGCCTAATTTTATTTTCAAACTCCTGCCTGATTTGTTCTTCAAATCTCTTAAGCTGGCCGCCGACTTTTACCTCTAGATAAATAAGATAAGATGCAGGATTTCGTCGAGTTTTTCATTCTGCATACTCTGCTGTTTACGTACATCTGCCAATTGTGTATTTTGCTGTTTGCCTTGTTTGTCTATTTTGCACCTTGCTGGTCTAATTTGGTGCCTTATTCTGTGCCGAATTGAACGAATTTGGCAGCCTGTTCTGCTCTTATTTTCTTCATTTGAAGTAACAGCGCCTTCATCATATCTCCCATGTCCAAAGTCGATTTCTGTTGTTCTGGAGTAGGCGGCTGTTCTGAAATGGTTGTTTTTTTTTTTGCGCCATAGGGCGATGCCTCATTTTTAACTTCCTTTTTAACTTCCTCTTCGCTAGACTGTACTTTCTGGTCATTCTGGTTTCTTTTTATAATGCTGTGTTCGGGAAACTTTCCTTTTCGATAAATAAATTTTCAATCAATTGTTTTGGAACCTCACACAATTTCAAATTTTTGATGAGATTTTTGCAGCATAGTTTAGTGATTAAATCAAAGAGTTAAATATTTAGAAGCAGTCACAATAACAATACTAATTTATGAAATGTACAATAAAGTCTCACATAACCAATCCTTTTCTTCTGCCGTAATCGCGAAGGTCAAAGGATCATAGTTCGAGTGAAAATGAGAAAAATATTAAATTGGTGGCAAACTGACTTACTGGGGAGGTACTCCCTTTAAATATGCTTCAATTAAAGAGGGCCTAAGGCAGTCATAAATATCGAATGACTTCCTATTTAGTTGATAACAAATTCAGTAACTGAGATATGAGGCAAACAATAGGAATGCCATTTAAATAAACTACTTTATATAATACCCAACCAAACCAAACTCAAATCAAGATCTAATTTTAAACAGATTTCTATATTGAGTCGCTAAACTAGAAATCTAAACTAAAAATCTTTAAGTAGTTTTGAAAAAATTTCTGCTCACAACAAGACGTACTAATTCCGGAGTAAAATACATAATTAATTAAAACAAGTTCAGGTGTGTCCAAATATGAATCGAGACGCAGAAAATATAATTTTACCAGAATTTAAAACTGCGGGCAATCCCGTTATATATACGTATATTGAATTATCATTTGAATGTCAACAAGACGCCCAACAATAACAAGTCTGTTTAACGGTTTTGACATTTATGCATTGCAATTCTATTTGGTTTAACTTTGAAAGGTATCGAACATCTTCTTATAATAAATCGCTTAAATATTCAACAATTCGAATAGTATCCGATCAATAACGTCCATCTGCTATCGATCAGTTTGCAATGGCAAGGATTTCATCAAGTAATAAATTTTAGCTGACATTCTGCTATAAAATAATTATTTATGGTCGCGCGTTGACTCGAAATTTATATCAAACATTTTTATAACGCTAAGTAGGTTGCTAAATCAATAAATATTTTTGTGAATGGTATTTGATTAGTTTTTTGCTTCATCGAGATTTTGTCTCTTGGTTCGTTGGTGTATGTGTGTGATTCAGTTATTGAATAATGTTAAGGTTAATGGGGCTAGTCATAAATTGTTGTGAGTTTGCTATATGAAGTTTAAGAAATTTTGATCAGGTTGTTAAAGACTTGCGCAAAAAATGAAATGTTTAGTATGTCCTGTGAGTTGCGGGCGTGGGCATTAAAGCCAATTTATTCAGATCATGTCGGCGCATATAATTGAATTTTTAATTAAAAACGTACAATAAACCTTATAGCAGCCTATATTCAAGATGTGTAATCCAATTTAAATCTCATGGCCATTAAAGTTTTCAAATAAATCACTTCGATCTAACTAACTAGCGGCCTAAGTTAATTAAGTAATTAAGATCGAACATATGGTATTACTAAACAGTTCGTATCAAAACTAGCAATAAAATAAATTCAAAGTGTTAAATGAATATCAATTACATAATTAACAAAATAAAATCAAAGCTCGCCCATTAAACTATTTATATTACGTCAAATGAACTTGAAGTAGCTATTTTAAAATCAAATAGGTTAGAAAAACAGTTTAGGCGATACATTGATCTTAATTTATTTAAATTAATTAATTGGAGGTAACCTCCTGCCCAAACAACCGTTTTGTAGGCAGAATACCAATATCCAGCCGATAACTTTAAATCCGAAATTTGTCTGCAATCGTAATTGATTCATAAAACCCATAGTCATAGAATGAAGGGTACTCATTGTACCATACGATGAACAGTGGTAGTCGAGGTTAAGATGATTGATCGCTTCATTATTAATCGTTCGTGACCACACAATTTACAAAACTATGATACATAATTAACAAAGTTGCCGCCTAATTTGCACTACCCGCGATATATTTGCGATATATTCAATCAAATTTGAATAACTGGATATAGTAATAACTGTACCGTGTGTTAAAAGATCAAAGTGTGTTGGCCCACTCCATTTTTTTATAGTTTTGTAAAAATGTTGAATATTAAAAAACTGGTTCATCCTGCTTGAACATCATCGTTCCAGTATAATCGATAAAATTAGGTTAAAATGTAGGTTTGGGCGTAATGCGCTCGAAAATTTGGTGTTAGAGTAAACTTTGTTAAGAGTGAAAGTGAAAGGCATACGGAACACTACTTTCCGGAATGGCATTCATTATAAACATTTTTGAAATATATTTTAGAGCTCCATTGAATCACGCTCGACTTGTGCTAAACAAATGGGTAAATTGCTGCAAAAATAGGTAGTTATGTGCATGGATTATTGGTTTAAGTATACTGTTGTAACTAATTGCTACTTAAGCAGATGCTTAAGTACTCGTAGGTATGGGTAAATTATTAAATCTAAATTTTTTAGAGCACTTTAAGATTAAGAGATTGGTTTAAGCCTTTTGTACGATTATTTGGTTGCAATATTCGAACAGCTACACGCTTTTAACTGTTCCCTGTGGTTAGTGTCCAAGATTAGACTAGCACATTGCAGATATTTAATTGTTTATTGTGCGATATTTTGCGAGACTTTAATATTTAAATGTCAGCGGAGAATGCTCGGTTACCTGATGCGATTTCCGTTGTTATATGTGCGGAGACCTACGATGTATTACAATTGTAGCCATGATTTGTTTTTCGTTTCTTCAATAAGGAGGACTATAAGGACTTCTTTAAGAGACACGATGTTACGATCCATGAACCAAATGTCTTCCGCATTAGTATTAATATTTGACTTGATTTGTAATAAATATAAGCAGCTGTGCTGAGCTATATTAACTTTGCGAATGGCAACTTCTTCCGAAAGGTTAAATAGAATGGGTCTCCTTCCCGCACTCTTAATGTTATTTCAAAATTCTCTAAAAGCTTGCATTTAATTATCATCTTAGTTTTCGAGCCATCATATTCCTCTGGCTGTATTACACGCCTGAATGTCCCATTCGTAACATTTTTCCAACACAATCCTCAGCGAAAAAGTTTGTCAGCAACTATATGGGCCAACATTTTGAAGCCGGTACTGAGCAAAGCTATTCCGCGATAGTTGTTACAATTCAACCGTTTTTATGAAGTGGACACGTTACTGCTATTTTCCACTCATCTGTGATTTTCTCTTCAAACCAAATCGATGAAATCAGCTCAAACATACGGTTGAAGAGGTAATCGGCGCTGTTCTTGAGCATTTCATTACAGGTGCGATCCTTAACAGATGCCTTATATTTTTTCATATTCACTTCACTTTTGCCATTCACGCTTCTTTCTTCTACACAGTCGGTTGGAGTGTTTCCCCGCAATCATGTAGTCGTTGCGTGACTGCCTTGTTGGTTGAGAGAGGTATCGTTCTTAGATATATTTTGACCTAGATTTTTCGTAGAAGCATTTGTTATCACCGATTTACTTGTGTTCCATTGGTCTTCCATAGAACCAAATAGTGGTTGGCTGTCCAGGGTTTCCGATATGCTGCGAATTCAAAGTTTGGTCGGGTAACTTGATTGTTCAATGCTTCAGTATTCCAATCGGTCCAATTAGTAATCATGAAATTTACACATACCTTTATGGGTTCGTTTATGTGAGAAGTACGTGCCGGCTACTCGGTGGTGTGTATTCCGCCCGTCTGAACCAATAGTACTACGATGAATACTGTGGCGATTTGCGAGTTGGAGTCACCCAAAATAATCCTCACATCGTGTTCGGGAATTTGGTTTAAAACGCTTTCGAGGTGGTCATGGAAAGTATCTTTGGATTTCGCTAATATAAGATGTTGAAGTGACGTGTGTGTAATCTGAGTACGCAGATTAGCTTGGTTATGCTTATTAATCGAAATTGTTACGGTAGAGAGTGAAACACCCCTGTCACCCATCCCCTCCCCAATCCAAACCCTATTTGTGATCGACAATGTTGTTGTCGAAAGTCTTGTTTCTTGTAAAGCAAATATATCGAGATATAAGCGGCGTGCGGTTTAAGCTGAATACGTTCCATGTTACAAATTTTAAATCGTTGACGTGAGTTAATTTTCCAATGCTTTTGTTGATGTTTCGTAGAAAATGTTTTTTTTTAGGTTGGGTCGTTAGTCCAACGTAAACCCCTTGTAGAAGGACCGCAGCCCTGCGGTAATCCGACAATTAGATATTTACCAAATGCATTTAACTTTCGGTAATCATTTACGGTATCTTTTAAAAGTCATAAATTACCAATTGATATCTTTTCACTGCTTCATATGTTCCTTGAACCTTGTTTTTTTAGTCTTCTGGTTTAACCAAAGTAAACTTTATCGCTACCTTCAGATGAACAGTTGATCATAAAGATGCTCAATTTTGACCACTTACTATTGGATTTTCTTTTCCATTAAATAGAAAATTTTTATCTTGCTTAATTTGTTTGTAATGGAAGGAAAAATGTCATCTTAATACGTTTTGGCCTACTTCGTTCGATGGAGCTCAACATAGTGCTAAGTAAATTTCTTGTGTGCCTTCTTAAGTGTTTGTTTAATAATTTCTATCCTTATTTACTGTCCGGGTCAGCATATAATTAAATAATGCCATCTTATGTTCTGTAGGACAGGAATAATCGGGCGTGATAAATCTATTAGTATTTGTTTCCTTACGGAAGATATCTACATCAATTCCATACTTTTTACGTCATACTTCGTTTATTTTGACTATTGCCGAAATATCATCCACTTACCTACACCAACCGATGGGTAATTGGTTTTTTTTCTCAAGAGCTTCTAAACGAAACAGAAGAAAACGGCTATCCATCGCCTTAAGGGATTGCCCATATTGGTTCCTTCTGACAGTTGATAAAATTAATTGTTGAAAACGAAATTATTCCGTTCCATAAAGATTTAGATCAACGATTGGCAAATTAGATTAATTTAGCCATTCATTAATCCAAAAGGAATAACGAAATGACATCAAAAGCCACCTTTTATCTTCATCTTCTAAACTGATTTTGGTCTAGATAAAGGTAGCTTTTCGATATCAGTGAATACCCATTTGGCCACTCTTTAACGTGCTCCTCTGTTTAAAATCATTGGACGTACATTGTTTCCAGGTTTATGTATTTTTGGTAGAAAATACATTTTTGGCATACTTGGAAACCTCCTTAACCATTTAAAGTCCATCAGTAATACCGTGGCTCATTTTGCTAAGAGGACTCCTATTTAAAGCAAGCCAGGCATCTTCATCGATAAGTTTTTGGTTTCGAACTCAAACTCATGTTTGTCAGCTTTCGTAGATACGCATTCCATCTTATTCCACATTTTAATGGTTGTGGTCACAATACGGCTGTGCTTGTTATCCGGAATAATTCTCAGTTCTCTTTACAAAACAGGCAGCATGTCGTCTTTAATCCGTATTTTCGTCTAATTTAAATTTCAACAAGTATGTTGTTTACGGGAGGTTTCTTGGCTGCAACTGGATATTCAATTCTTTGTTTAGCAACCACATTTCCTCTTCAGTGAAAGCTTTTGAGTACAAATTTTTAACTAAGCCATCAACAAATAAAAATGTTGGAACCGCAGGTTTTAAATTGTACTTGGCAGTTTTTAAACTTTGCAATCTTCAATTGAAAAATTCGGCAGTAGCTTTACTTTGTCTCTTTTACGTAATAAAATAATGAATAGTAATGAAAATGGAATGAACAATTTGGACCTCGAGGTTTTTGCAGGTGCGGAAGTGGTACCTTCCATAGGCGCTTTTTCGATTTTTGTAAATATTTTTGTAAATAACTAACATATTCTAAATTTTGCAACAATCCTAGGTAATTTTTCCAAAATTTAAGCAGAAATGACAATTTTTGACAAAATAACTGTTTTTCAACAAACATTCGGCCCTGTACAGCCCAGACAGGTTGATTGATCGGAGTGAAACTTTATTTTAGCAAAATAATTCGGTATGAAACTTCATATTAAAACTTTTTCTATTAGTTGGGAACTGTTTAAATTTTTGCAATGATGCTGTTAAGTATAGAATTTACAAAAAATGAAAAAGAATTAAAAGATTCAAATATATTTAAAGATTAAATTAATGAAGGTAGGTTGGTTTTCTGAAATTTAAGCAGGAATCACGATTTTTGGTCATAAAGGATCTTCCAATAGGAAAGCTCGAAATTTCTTAGGTTACAGCAGCCATGTTGTCAAAGCAACATCTGTCAAATTTGCTGTTGAGATTTGTTGAGTAGATGACAAATCACCATGGAATGTTATAGCGTTAAACAACGTGTGTAAATCATCGGGGAAACATTCCGCGCATTACGTGACTTTATCCTCGCCACAGCCGTAGCCTTAGTACCTAAGTTTATATTTTTTATTTTTATCTTTATTGTTAAGTTTTATTCTAAGTATTTACCAAAGATGCAATTTTGTCATTGCCGAAAATTTTATCACTCACCATCTATATACTTTCTAGTATAATTGTTTATTCGTGCTTCACGTGCGGTAAAGCTAATTTAATTTTCGTTCATTAATGAGTCTAAGCTAAGTGCCAATTTAATTTAGCATTTAAATCACCATCTTAAAGTTCGCGTAGTGATTAGACGAAAACCTTGATCTTTTAGATTATTTTATATCCAAAAATTCCTTTTGAGACCAAAACTAAAATTTCCAAAATGTACCCACAGATCATAGATATTTCAAATTTTGATTAATAGTTTTCGGCGACTTCCTTATTCGTACACCATTTATATACTTTCTGTCGAATAACCAATTAATCTTGACGAACATGATGACACTTATGACAAATTGTTATTTTAAGTAGCTACGATATACTTAAGTGTTGTATTCAAATTATTATTTTGTAAACTAATAAGCTCTTCTTGTTTGGTGAAATCCCTTCTTGTAGATTCTCACGTGGTCTAATTTGCATAACCTTGCGATTAAATTTATTGTTATTTTATTTATAATTATACCAAAATGTTCGGCTAATGTCAAAGATCATTAATTATTTTTTAAAATATCATTAACGATAATTTTATAATAGTAAAAGACGGAGATCTACATATTTAAAATGTTAAATGTTACACCGGTTGTCTCTTATGTACATTGTATACCTTGGATTTATTCAGAAGACGATCTCATTTTACAAAGTTTGATTTGTTTTGATTGATGCATATCTTATTGCACAAGGTGAATTTTATAATTGCTCTTCTTCTTGTTGGTCATACAACTTACAACGATAAATTGTATTATACAGTTTTGGAAAGGATTTTGGTGTCCAGATTTGTATCAAAAAATGATCGTTATTATGGTTGATGGAAAAACTTCAATTAAATCGTTTTAAGATCGATCTTTGGCATTTCGATTATGTTCTTGTACAAGGAAACGGAACTGATATAAAATAGCAAAAATATCAAATTGGCTTCTGATTGCGTGTGTGATTTATAATTATTTGGTATGTGCGACCTTAAAGCACAGTGTGCAATAAGGCATTGCAATTCATCATTTTTTATTTTTGCTGCCTGTCCTAAAGTTTGGATATTTAAACTTTGGATCTTACGGGTTTACAGAATAAACTTTTGAAATTTCCAAATATGGTCGACCTTCGGTTCAAAATTCTGTCAAAATTTCGAAACAAAGCTCTAGGGAAGTACTAACACTACAGGCATAGTCTATTGACAGTGGAAATGTTTATTTGTTACCTAAAAGCTACAGTCTTAGAAAAGTTGGTGTCTTTAGTAACCTGAAAAATAAAAATTCAGCATTCGTGTGAGCCGATATCACTCATCAAATTCTGTATTTTTGTATACTAATTAGAAAACTAAATATTATGTCATTGAGCGTACATACTTGATGTTCATGAGTTTAACAACCATATTTATCCATTTTAAAAATTAATTGTTTCAAATTAAATTAAGCGATGATTGTTGGGCCTAGAATATTTCAAAAATAAAATGCGCCTCGCTGTCAGGTGGAAGGGGTTAACAAATGCGAAGCGAAACTTAATAATTCGCTAAGGCATCGTGATTATACTTTGTATGTAAGTTCAAAGTATTTTCAATATTTTTGTAGTTTGGTCACTGCACTCTGATGAGAAAACTGAATTTTATAATTTAAAGAATTCAAAGTATTTGATTAGTTCGAAACCAAACTTCCTTCTTGGTAACCTTATCTCGATGAGGAGTGTATCCCTATACAGAATCTTTAAATTTTCACTAGCTCATGTTTTGAGCTCTAATTTAATTTTGATCCGATTTTGAATAGAGTTCTACTCGCTTTAAATAAAAATCCAATTCCCCGACAAGAAGGAGTAGAGATCAACATTTTTTAAAGAGACATTTAATTAGGTCATAATTAGTCTTTAATTTATTTATATATTAATAGATCTTGTATTGAGTATTAAAGTAGATTTCCGACCCATTTTACGGTTTGAGTTTTCCTAGCTTTAAAATGGGATAGCCTAATGTTTTATTAAAAACGCGTGGAGCTTACAATTTGCCTTTACTTTTCTATACAATTTGCCTCTACTTTCTAACTTTTTAAAACTTACAGAAACCATCATGTTAGTTATCATGTAATGTGTAATGGTTCTGTTCTTATTACTGGCTTCGCGTTAGTAATTTTACGGCACGTCTGTATGTTTCAGTACGTTTATTTATTTTATTTTGGAAGTGGACCTCGATCGAATACAATCATGGCTGTATAAACTCGAGCCTGCTCTACTACAATAATTAGTCAACAGTTAAGTTTTTTCGTAACAGAGCAACCTTTATCAGGTCCTTATTGTGTTAATGGAGACTTTCGCAGGTTAAGGATTCCTAGTAGGTTCGGATACCTATTCCTGACTAAACTACTTAACTAATTAGTTTTTACTCTGATTACATCATTTGTGCTTGTCAGAATCTAGTACCGTCCAACACACGTTCAGTGAATTGGTTGGGCAGTCGGAAACCTGTGAACATTTCCAGAATCGAAGAAAGCTTCTCTGAAAATACGTACAATAAGGCTTGTATATTTTCAGGATCATTTTATAGATATTTTATAAACGTCATAAACCCGGAAATTTCTTTGAAAAGAGGACAACTTATGTCGGATTATCCGAACGTATTTAGATTTTCAAATATCAGTTGATTTTTTGAAAATAATTATAAATTAGGATTTGAACTAGTTTGAGCAGTTTTATTGTTATCACAGAATTCGAACCATTTTATTAGTGGCCAAAGAAGTTGAATTCGAAATTTTTCAAAAAATGTATGAAACCTATTCTTCGAATGCATGATGATAGACGACAAGAAATATTTTCAATGATTTGTAAGAAGTGGCCTGTCACTATGTCATTCGTCAGCACTTGCTACTAACAATGATGCTGTAATAAAGCGAACTATGGCCTCTGTTGGTATGCGGACCTCAATGCTGGCCAAACTTCAAGGTCAGTGTGCAGGTAACCATGGAGCTCTGCAGGTAGATTATAATTGTGTGTGTGACTGAATGTAGGACGGCATTCAGTGTTAATTTCAATGGCTAATAATGTTAATTTTGTTGTTATAGGGGTGAACGAAATTTAATTGTTGAAAGTATAGGTTCTCTACTGGAATCCGATATTAAATTTCCATTTCATTTTCAGCAGGCTCCAGCTGAAAAAATGTAAAACTTAACTAAAGAAGCTTACACGAATTTTTTCACTTTTTTCAAATCGGTTTGAAATATAGTTTCCATTAACTAAATTCTCCGGGAACAGAATTTGAAAATATGTAGATCATCCAATCACTACTGGCGAGATTGACGAGTAGTCAGTATTAAATGACGAGTAAACGCCGATCTCTGATTCGAACCCGGTACATTCTGATCCAAACGCCAAAGTTTTAATCACTTCGATGATTCGGTGACTTTCTATATATCCAGCAAAATATTATTTGGATTGAAATCAGCGAGTTAAACCGAATTGTGTTTTTAGGAATGGTATCAGCCAATGTCCAACCAAAGGAAATATGCAATGAGTCAAAATACAGCTTATATGCAGCAGCACTCCGGAGTAATTAAAAAATAATGGTATAAGAAATCTTATTAAAATGTTATCCAAACCAATAGTCATACTTGATCGAACACATCAAAGTTCATCGAGAGTAATGTTTCTAATGGAATAAAGAGATCGCTATCCCGATTCATATATAGTATTCCAATTGATACAAATCTCTTTTATTATCAGAGTTTTCGGAGCCATGGAAGAAGCCTCTTTAGTATTTTATGGAATGGCACCCAAAATTTGTTGGCAGAGGTTCTGAGAAGCGAAATATCGCTCGTCAGACTATTGGTAGTAACATCGATATTGCTGTGATTGGGTGTCAATTACGGTAGATAAAGCCATTAAAACCAAGAACTCAAATAACCACGGTAATTTTATTGGAATGATTAGCAGCATTTAAAAGAAAGTTTCCCTGATCATAATTTCATAATGAAAAGAGGTGACACACAAAGGAAATTGAGACATGATTGACATACCTGATTAACATTGCGACACGAGAAGGTAAGTTATAATTAAGGAAACAACCTTTGAAAATTGCCAATAACATTAGATAGCTTCAGGCCAGTATTCATAAAATAAGCAACCGAAGAACCTTGTCCATTTACTCAGTTTATTACATCTTATACCGTTATCATTCATAATATTGACCACTATAGAGATTTCGAATAAATATTCTAAGAGGTTAGAGAGATCAGCTGGTAGGCCATTAAAACTAACATGAGTCTGCTTAAACCGCAGACTCATTGTTAGTTTTAATGGTCAGGTCTATTTAGAATAACAAACTTCTATAGTAGAGTTCATTAGGCAGCTGGTTTTAAAATTGCTTAACTCTAGCGATCAACGAATAAGCGAAGGCCCTTTTTACACTTGTTTATCCAGCATTCAACCAAAATACTATATTATCAATTACATCGCTGGGTGAAAATGGATTACGTTCTCCAATAAGGACGAAAAACATATTTTGCAAACGAGCGATAAACTCAGACAGAGATTGAAATAATGGTTTAAAAACAGGCTATAAATAGATCACAGAATGTCTTGTGGGACACTTGTCAACAATTTTCAGAAACCATAAATGGTTGCATCAATAGTAGAATTTCCCAGGTGGTTATATCCCAATATTTCTTACAAAAATCATTTTGAATCCCCTTTCCATTCAAAATACCCAATCCCATTATAATTGGTTAATGGATGGTTGAATTACGTCCGAGCTGGCCATATTCCATATCCTCCAAAAATCATTTAAGCATACCATTTGCATCCAACATACCAAATCCCATCATATTCGGTTAAGAAATGACCGAGTTCTGACCTAGTTGGCTATATTCTAGAACTTAAATCATTTTAGAATCCCAATTCCACCAAACATACTCAATTCCATCATAATTGGTTAAGAAATAGTCGAGTTCCATCGCTGGTGACCATATTCCAAAACTTCTTCCAGAAATCATTTACGAAACCCATTTCCATCCAACATACCTAATCCCATCATAATCGGCTAAAAAATGGTAAAGTTCCCCAGGTAGACATATTCCAGAACTTCTTCCAAAAATCTTTTTAGATTCCCATTCCCATCAAACACACTTAATCCCAACAAGATCGGTTAAGAAATAGCCCAGTTCTGTCCCAGGTAGTCATATCCCAGAACTTTTCCAAAAATAGTTTCAGAAACGCATTTCCATCCAACATACCAAATCCCATCGTGATTGGTTAATAAATGGCCGAGTTCCGTACCAGTGGCCATTCTTCCAAACTTCTTCCAAAAATCATTTGAGAATCCCATTTCTATCCCAGTTAGCCATATCCCAGAACTTCTTCCAAAACTAATTTCAGAAACCCATTTCCATCCAACATACCAAATCCCATCGTAATTGGTTAATAAAAGGCCGAGTTCCGTCCCAGTGGCCATACTTCAAAACTTCTTCCAAAAATCATTTCAGAATCCCATTTCCATTCCAGGTAGTCATATCCCAGAACTTCTTCCAAAAATAATTGCAGAAACCCATTTCCATCCAACATATCAAATCCCATCGTAATTGGTTAAGAAATGGCCAAGTTACGTCCCAGAGACCATACTTCCAAACTTCTTCCAAAAATCATTTCAGAATCCTATTTCCATCCCAGGTAATCATATACCAGAACTTCTTAAAAAAATATTTTTAGAAACCCATTTCCATCCAACATACCAAGTCCCATCGTAATTGGTTATGAACTGGTCGGGTTTCGTCCTAGGTGGCCATATTCAAGATCTTCTTCCAAAAAACATTTTCGAATTTCATTTCCATCCAACATATCTAATCCCATCACAATCGGTTAATAAATTGCCGATGAGCAAAATAGAATAAAATTTTGTAACCCCAAGACAAATTAATTTTTTATTTACACATAATTCTGTTATACGGTCAATTTTAGAAACTACGAAACCTGGTATACAATTGTTCACACGATAATTGGTGTCCACGGTAAATTGTGTCCAAGATAGTCTGTTCTACTGTTAATGTTCACTTTAAATTGAAATACTAGTTGCTTTCCAATCGACCACCGCAAGTACTTGTAAGTACGAGAAATGAGTATTGGGTAAAGTGTCGATTGGAAAGCACAAAAAATGTCAAACGCAAAACAAAACCTACAAATGTGTAATTTATTTGTCCAGTGTATTATTAACTTTTTAATAAAAAATATCTATAGCGGAATATTATTAGCGCTTCACATATGACATTCAATTATATTTTTGACTGAAAAATACTAAACACAATCACCTAGCGGGCAAATTTATCGTAACTGCTTTCGACTACTCATAAAAGAGATAAAAAGGTAGAACAGTTGTGAGTAGTTAATTTAGCAAAGTCAAAAACCTTAAATAATTATAAGTGGTCATGCTTAATTTACTACTTATCACAATAATTAAGAATTTCAGTCTTGTTTTTGTTATTTCACTCTAGATGGCGGAATGCAATAGTCGAGTAAATAATTCACTATATTGTAAAAGTCGAATTTAGAACAGATCATTCGATCAGTGTGCCATAGAGTTTTTGAAAAATAAATGAAATCACCGAAAAATTTACTTAAAACGGACTTTTACCTTTAGTTTGGCAGACAGCTAAAAAGGGTAAAGTTTGAGTAATTTATTTTAACCATTGAATTGTAAATCAGGCCATGTTTCAGTAGAACTTGAATAATTAATTTTTGCGTGGAAGGGTTTTCGGGAAAATTTTTTTTTGGAACGGAATTTTGAAAATTTTAAATAAATTTTTCTAACATTTAGAGAGAGAGCCTGATATTTCAACATTTGGGGGAGGAAAAGAGAGTATAATTATTAGTTTATTAGTTCATTTGACGGTGATGCAGATAAAAGTCAATAGTTTGGGTACCATAAACACCGCGAATAATTTTGTTAGCTTTAATATTATTTTCAACATGCTCCTAGTTGTACTGAATTTTAACCGTTTTCTTTAGCGTTA
The DNA here is from genome assembly GCA_963691935.1 of Nephrotoma guestfalica. NCBI lineage: Eukaryota > Metazoa > Arthropoda > Insecta > Diptera > Tipulidae > Nephrotoma > Nephrotoma guestfalica. The sequence continues at coordinate 252,605,817 of OY829915.1, forward strand.
CAAGCAAGGTATTATAAGTAATACGGATTAGAATGGTTTTAAACACAATGTTGAAGATTTACTTGTCTAAAGTCAAACTGAAACCCGTGGCGGCAGCGACGGACACAGCTTCTGTTTCCAATACGTTAAAACATAAACGACACTTTTAAGTTATTTATAGCAAAGTACTGTAAAATTTAGTTAAAATTGTACTTTTAAAAATTGGCCGTATGAACTTTTCACCTCCAAAATGATATGCATAAAACCGTTTTGGAATATTGCACATTATAAAATTCAATAATTGGATAAATAGGAAAGGCATGTTAAACTAAATGGTGGTCCATTATAATTTGCCAACCACTAGAATTCCGTTTTTTGTCATGTCAATCTAATTTTATTGTAAACGTTTCACAACCATTCCAATCCACATGGTCTCGAGATGCGATTGCAAAATAATTATTTTAATTGTATCAAAATCGTGTAGTTGATTAGTTAATCAATCAAAATAAATGCGATTAATGCAAGCGCACATACTTACTTACCTTACCTTTCCTGATCCAGATCACGAATCTGTCGAATAAAAATTTGCAGCAAAGTTGTGAAATTTGATTGAGAAGCAAGAATGACATCATTTTATTTAATAATTGAAATTACAATTATTTTGTCATTATGTAAATTGAATTAGCCATGAGGATACCTAGCATTTTGGGTATGCGCACATGATGCCTCGAAGTGTTTAAAATTCTTTTATATAATTTGAATTAATTGACTGAAATAAATTAAAATATTTGCCTTGATAAGTGGTATGATGGAACATGGTAATGAAACTAGAAATCATAAATTGGCATTTTTTGATAAACTGCAACTGTTTACGATTGTGTCTTGAATTTTGAATCATCACAAGGTGATTGAATTATATGGCGCAGACAATTTAATTATAGAATATTAGGCCATAACGCCAACGAAAAACGGCATTGCACGCTAATTTTAACAGGTGGAAATGGAGGAACTATAATACACGTTTGTAAGAGGATACATCATCAATCTACAGAAAAAGTTCATATTGAGAATTATTAAACACAACGACCTTGTCGCATTCCAAGATTGCAATAAACCAGTATCATCAATTAGAAAGCGTCCAAAATTGTCCATCATTGTGTCTACATAAAATGTAGAAGTATATATAACCCTGTAACAAATTACTCTGATACTTCGTATATACTTAAATCTTCCCAAAATAATAAGAAATTAAATTTTATAGAGTTACGCAAACCCAAAAATTAATTAAAATAATTATCCGATATTTTTGTTTTTGAGTGATCGATCGGTTATTCAATACCACGCTGAATCATTCCACAGTTTTCTCTCGTGATAGTATTATGCAAGTGAAGCTATAATTTGAATACCTATGCGATGATCGATTATTAAGTTAATAATTCTCAAAGGTTTATTTGCGTCTGCGTATAAATGAGTCCGTTTACTAATCTGAAAGATTTATTTATATGGAATGGATTATGAACGAAGCAAACGATTTGATGGGTTCTTTCAAATTGGTGGTGATATTTGTGTAGTTGATTTCCAAGCTTTTACAGGATCGGGTCTAATTTGAATAATCAATTTTAGGCGATCTTGATGGTACTTCATAAATATTATGACTCAAATAGTTTTTTCAGGAAAGACTTAGGTCGAGGCGCAAGAACTAGGACCTGAAGCTTTAGTTTTAATTTGTCTTAATTTTACTTTTTTGTTTGATTTATTAAATTATTTTTGTCAGGAAGACTCACTACATCATATTTTGAGAAAGTTCATATTACATTTGAATTCATATGTGGTTTACCCATCGACTAGACAGAGTATTTGTAGCCTGTATAATTTTTTTTAGTAAAATTGGGGAGAATAGTTAAGATTTATTCTTAGATCTGACTGCTCCAAGCAAAATCTTATTCCTTTGAAAATAGTGAATAAGGTAAGCTATGAGCTTCTTCCTGCTAATAAAAACACGTGATATATCAAGAGTATATCGTTACATAATAGTCATTTAAAAAATAAATTTTAGGTATCTCAATTCACATATATCATGCAAATTTTAGTGCAATCTGCAGATTTAAAGCTCAATCCATTTTTACTAAATTGGTAAACGCTTGTTCGTAAACAAACGGAACGCCTATAATGTACGATTTTGTATTACGAAATAAAATTTATGTTTGATTTAACGGCAGACCAAGCACAATCATTCACAGACAATGAATAAAACTAAAGCAAAATTTCCACGGCCGTTAAATGTGATTTAGAAACTTTTATTTCTTACTGAATCTACCGCTTTGCTTGTTTACCCACCATTTACGTCATACACGGTAGGGTTTTCGATTCCAATTCTTTGGATCAATGTATATATAATGATAATTATTTACATAATCAGTTTCAAGGCTGTTCGGTAAGGCGTATGGTCAGCACCAAGATATTCTTTAAATCTGTACTGACTCAAGCAATTATTTCTCGCTTTAAGTTTCCGACCCGAAATCGTCGGTTGTCGTTAAAATAACAAGATGAGAAAATTGGGCAGCAAAACTGAGTAATTGAATGTCTTGTTAGTAGTACAGTTGTGCTCTCTCACACTCTGATCCGTGAAACTTTTTGTTTCGTTTTAGATAATTAGCGACTAGATAATTTTTACTGTAAACCACATCAGAAATGTGCTTCTAAATTTGGATCTTATTAGATAAATATCTGATCTTATTAGATTTTACAAATAAAAACACTCAAGCCTTAGTTGGGTTTTCGTAAACATCCACCAATTGTACAGGGTCTTTCAAAAGTCGGGCCTAGATGTTTTTTCAAAAACAAAACATGGAAATACTTAGACTTTTTCTGGTGTTTTTTATTTTTTGTAAAAATCTGGCTTTTAACAATTATATGTGAAAAATGACACCACGGGCACGTCTAGTATGTATTGCAATGCGTGAACATATTGATGATGTTTTGAACAATTTTGCAATTTTAGCTGGTTGTAAATTTGAAAGCATTCAAATTATAATTACCTATATTAGAAAAAAACTCATAAACAATTTGTGTGCGTACATAAAATAAAATAATTTAATATGGAAATAAATCCCAAGCTGTAACTTTAAAATGTCATGATCACGATTTTAAAAAACCAAAATGTGTAACTTTTAATGGGCCATACTAAAGAGCATTACATAATTAAGATGATTTAAGTATAATGTAAGACGCATGTTAGATAATTAAAGTGTCATATGTATATCGCGTTGTTTGTTTTGACTCATAGAACAGAATCAATATACTCAACACCTCAATCTATTTATTTTGTTAACAACGCGCAAGTTGAAGTATATTTGCTCATCGACGATCGCATGCGTGCTCTCGAAATTTTATTTCCGATCATTTCGCCAACATATGAGCCAAAAACCTTTCAAATTATTTGCAAATATAGGTTTGGCGTTCTTAAATATTTGCGATTCCGCTTTTTGATCTTTTTCGACAATCGCGATATCATCATAAAATTGGAGGTCATCAGCCAACCGCAATTAACTAATAAAATTTAACTAACAAAGGTGGGTTAAGTCACACTCTGATGTCTTAATTTCCTGCAACAAGTTTACTGATGATTTTAAATCAAATACGTTACATTTAAGATTTGCTCATATACCGTGCTTGTACTTTCACCGTTCGATGTGCAAAAATTAAGAATACATTTTAGACTCGGTAATATGAGGGTTCATAAGAGAAATTAATGACAGGTTTATCCAAATCAAAATGCGAATATCATCATAAATGACATTTATACCGAAACGATTCAATTCAGAAATTTGATATGCAGATATAATCAATTGATTGTAATCGGCGTTAATTAATAATTCGTGATTACTTTTAAGATAAATTAAAGTGTTATTATAGGTATGAACGTCAAAATGGTGTGGCGTAAAAAAGTTTACTAGTCTGTCACATTTAGAAAACTTGAATGAAAAATATAAGTATGTACAAGTAGACACACGATTTATAATTCTAACTAATCCATGACCCATATATACCTACGTACCACACAAAATTTCACTTTTCTTAAACACCAATAACATAAAAATTTAATAACAATAAGATCAATATAATAAAAATAATAATAATGTGCAACTTTAAACTCTAAAAATATTTAAATTATCTAAACTAAAATAAAGACCGTCGAAACTATCCCAACAGATTACAAAGTATAATGATCATTGTTTGAGACAAATATTTGAATAGATTAAGAAACAAATAAAATTAAGTCATTCACAAAATAAAATTTAAATATTTATCTTAAAATTTTATGAGTTAGGGGATTTTGTGATTTGATGAACTGATTTCAATAATTTCTTGCGTATACTCGTGACTCGTGAGTAAGTATAACACCATAAGTTTCATTATGTGTATGACAAATATTGCATATAGATACGAGTAACACAAATGTTGATGTGGGTAAGCACAATTTTTTGCCAGCTTGCCGTTTATTTTACTTAATATGTATCTCGTTCGATGAAGCAATCAGCCGTATGCGAGCGGTTCTACGCGTAATTCGGAATTGACGACATTTTGTGCCGAAAATAGCGTAGATAATTCATTTAGATTATTGTTGTTTCCCTCATTGTTTTTCAGTTCGAATTTACCATCTCACAGTTTACCAGTTCAAATTGCCAATTCCCAATAATGTGTAAAGTTATAATTCATTTTGATGAAACAAATAGCTGATAATATATACGAGAATGTTTAAATGACTTACAATGACTTATAAGTGTGTGGGGGGGGGGAGGGTAATTGGGTAATTGGGTGATGGGTAACTTTTTTCTCTTACCAGAGAAATTTCATTTTTTACCAATTTTTGGATGCCACCATTAGGCCATTTCTTTTCGAAAACATATAATTTCCAAAAATACTGGAATTAATCTTAACTGTTAAAGAATTTATTTTAAAATTGTCAAAGCTTCAACTGCGCCATCTGGTAAAAATAGAAATACTTGCAGATCAAAAACCACAAACATCACCTGCCTCCGGTAATCAAGACTGTTCGGTAAGATCTACCAACAATTTTCGGCATTTTCTCATTCACCTTTACTCTTCCAATTGGCTTGGTATGTTATTATACGTGGCATCCTTTTTCACAGGCAACTGGGAGGGCCTAAGTATATAAGTTGAATTTACAGGATTTTATTATGATCCAAATAATCTAAATCGTTTGTCAGGTTCTGTCTACCGTCCCGTTAGGCACTATGGTTAGCTGATGGTTTTAGTATTAGGACAAACATATATAGCGATTCTAGTATAGTACAGATGATACACAGATGTAAATGTAATCTACTTCGAATAATTAGTCAAGGAACCTATAATCGAAATAACTTCAAAGAATTTGTCTGCGCCATAGCGCTAAAAAATTAAAAATTTCAATCTAATCGGAATCGAAATTCTTCAAGATCTATTTTAACGAGATCAAATAAAATATGGTTACGTATCGGCTTCAACGATATTCATAACGTCTTATACGTTAGATATTCAGTACCCAAGTTATTCTTCTTAGCTTCTTAGAAATATTAGGGTATTTGAGTGGTTTTATCGAAATTAGGTTTGCACTATGTGACTTGTAACTTTAACATTTCATTGCGTGGTAACACAGCTAAAATATATGGAAGAAATATCCACTTTTTCTTATCATATTGTCTCCCGATCATAGCAACACATATTATATACATAGGTGTTCGTCATTGCCATACATAAAAATTTGGGCTTAAATTTTTCAAATGTGAGGTAGAAATGAAGCTCGATGGAGCCGAAATGGTTCCTTTATCAAAGAAATCATAGAAATAATAATTTTCGACAACTTCTACATTCTCTACATTGTCGACGTCATTTTACTAATTATTTACATACATTCTGCACAGTGTAGACAATACGGCATAATACTGAATTCATTCTGGTGAAGAACAGTTTCTTCCTCATCTTTATCTTGCAACTACGACAGCGATCATGTGATGAGACGCAAATGAGACAGGTTGTGGATTGTTGAGCGATGTCATCCGCCTTTTCATTCCCCCTAATATTTAAAAGCTCTGGCACCCTCATCAGGTGGATGTTGAGCTGAATTGCGATCTCGTTAAGAGATAAGAGACAATTCTGAGTTAAATTTGAAGGTATTATACCTCAACCACTCAACGGCTTCCCTTATCGCGATTAGTTAAGCTTAAAAAGTGCAGCAGTAGTAAGGGATGTCCCTTCTACCTCCCTTTCCCTCATAATTTTTAGGGAATGGGCGGCTGAGGCTAAATACTTTTCGCACGTCATTGAAATGCCTAGTTACAGCTTCAAACAAATTAGTCCTCTTTTCATCCAACTGTAATTCCTCCTCGGATTTCTGGATTTTGGGTAGAGAGCCTTCAGATGAACCCTCCTGCTTTATTTCAATGATCTATTTAGCCCACGAGCTAACGGAATCTTATTGAGCTTTGCTAGACCTTTCCAGGCTCTTTTCCTGGTTTTGTAAGTTGATACGAGAGAATCATCCTTGCTTGTGGTCATGCCTCTAGAGTTTGCATTTGATGAATCGGCCTTGTTCGCTTAGGATAATCCTGAGATGAATCGTTCTTGTCTGAGACGAAATGTATGTGAAAAGTCTACAACATTTAATTCAATTCATTTGCTAATTTATTTTTAATTAAAGCAATATAAGTCTGTTCCCTTTAAAGATATTAGAACCATAATTCCGGCAAATGTGTTGGTGTAGATGATATAAACCGGATGGGTGCCTTAGATGCTACCTCGCTTCTACCCAAAGACTAAATTCGTTTTCAAACTACGATAGCCGAAGGCTATCATATGTGAATTTCTATACATTTCACCAAAGCTGCTTCGCTCTCTCGCTCTAATTGGTCACATTTCAGAAGTTGAACCCATGTTGTAGATTTACACTGGTTTCTATAGTCCATCGCTTATTTTAGCTGATCACACATAAGACCTCATTCAATTCGATGCGATAGTTTGGGCATTTAATATCCAAAAAAGCTAAAGTTGTAGTTGTAAGATGCAGTCTTTTCGTACAATTCTTAATTGAGATCACGAATATCTCAAAAGAACAACCGTAATCTAGTAAAATCTTGTTGCTTTGATTGGCGAATAAATTTTGAATCTTTTCCTCAGTATGCCTTGAGTTTTATATGGAACATTAACAAAGCTCCATCTTTATTTCAATATCATAACTAAATTACTGAACATACATTGATAATTATGAGAGTTAAGTTTGTTTGATTCTTATATGGGAGTTCTGATCAATATGTTCAATGCTTTTGAACAATTTTGACTCTGTGCCAAAGTCTACCTAATTTATAAGAATTTACCTTAGCGACTTATAGGTCTTCGCTTTACCTTCATGAGTGGTATTGAACTTATGTTATTGCTATTATTTCGGATCTGAAAGCAATCGGTGACTTCCAGGCTGACAGAACAGACAGGTTCATATTTCTGGTTGGTTTTAATCGATTATTTCTGCAACCGAATGTGTATATGAAATGCTGGGTTCTATATGGCCTTTCTTCTATTTTCCTTTAAATCTTCGTATTCTGGATCATATTCGGTAGATTTTAAATTTTAAGTTTTTTTTTGCAAACTCATGCTCTTGCACATAAGGTCAACATCGCAATTGCATACTTTTCTGGTCTTGGTTCAGTTTTTGCGATCTTTTGGAAGAAATCTGCTCGAACTCCTTCGGCCCTCGCATTACATAAAATAAAAAATGGCTTATAAGAAGGGATTATAAGTACCGGTTAACAGATAAAAATTTCTTTTAGTTAATTAATCGACCCTTATACATTTTCAGTTCATTGGAATGTCGTAGTTGTGAGAGTGTCTTTAGTTGAATCGAGTACCGCAGCCTGCTTAAGACCATCAAGTAGAATTTTAACCTTATTATCCTACCAAGTACTGCGATTATTGTATTTTCTCCATCACGAAATCGGATTTTCGACATTGATTGTTGTCCTTAGTATGTTCACTACTTCAACAAAATTACATTAAATGGACACATTGCCATTTAATGTACCGGTGATAAACCGGCAAGTTGACAGGGCTGCGTTATACATTCATAACATATTCACCTTGAATTGGTATTGGCCTATTGGTTAATAGGCTTGTCCCGTGACGTTTTTGACACTGATACTGTTCTGTCATCCTGTCATGTATTTCAACTAAGACAAATGTCCCAACAAAATTTCAATATTCGAAATCGGGTACGCAACTCTCTCAGTAACTGTTTTGCAAGTGCAACTAAGCCAAGATTATAGCCAAGTCGAGCATTTGGTTAATTTCAGCATTAAGATTTGGAATTGTAGAGTAATACCGCTGCTTGATCAATTTAATCATTCGCAATTTCAAGCATATGCTGATAAGTACTGATTTGTTCTACAAAATCATTCTTCTTCAACGATTTAAATGAAAGAAATGATTCGATTAGCCATTTTGATGACAACTATCAAGATCAATTTTCTACCGTTTTTGGATGTAATTGCTTCTGAGATCTCATTTTATGTAATTTTGGGAAACAAATTTAGGCACTGTGCTATATTTTATATTATGAATCTGACTCCTAAAATCAACCAGCAACCACACAAAGTCTGCTATTTTGTGTAGTGTTCCATAAACTATGCGTTTAAGAAATTTACTTTTAATTTTAGCTTTGGTCGTAAGACCAAGTTATTGTAATTCTGATGAAAATAATGATAAATGACGTCAAACATAATTTTTCTCGAAGTTTAGAAGGACCATGATCCCAAAAATGCATAAAAAGTGTGTCCGGCCGAATATCTGTACCACTGAACTCTCAAGAATGGTTTGTGTGGCTTGATTTTTTTTCGGAGAAATGAAAACGTTTTGGGACCATGGGAAATCATCCAAAATATAACAACGTGTAGCGTATCCTTTGAATGGTCTTGAATCAGACAATAATACCAACTTAGTTAATAAATCTATCGTTTTGGCTCTGTGGGCAAATTATTCGTTTATTTTAAAATAAAGTTTTGTCGCATATGTTTGAAAATGTCTAGAAGAATATCGAAGATAGTCGGAAGCACCATAGTACTTCGCCACCGTTGTGGCGCTGGAAGCAGTTACAATTTTTCTCAGTCTTAATCATGTGGCGATCAAAACATCAGTTCAGAAATCTGCAATATATACGTAGAACACCTTAATTTTGTTATCAAAACTGTAGTTTACCAATCCACCGTTTGGTGTTGGTGGTCAATTATTCCTTTAATAAACAGAATTCACAAGTGTGGCATGTGAGCGAAAAGGTATTAAAGGGGATTCGAAAATTTAGCTGAAGCACCATAGTACTCAAAACTATTATTGCGATGCTGGAAGCAGGTTCAGTTTGCTCATTCCTATATAATCCTCTTGCATATCATTTGAAAGGCTTTGGAAAATGCAACACTTTTGTTATCTGCTTTTTAATTCATAAAGACACCGTACAAGTATCTTAGGACTCCCAGGTACCGTTATGGGGCTGGAAGAAGCACTAGCATATTGCTCATTCCAATATAATCGTGATGCATATCGTTTTGAAAGGTCTTGAAAAAGCAAAAATTTTGTTAGTTAGTTAGTTTAGTTCACAAATCCACGGTTTTGCCGCTAATAGTTTATTATTAATTTATTATGAAATATGTCAGTATTAAATATTATTGAAACGATTTTGAAAAACGTCTCAAATTTCGTTGAGGCACCTTAGTACACCAAACAACCATTACGCTGAAAGCAGTTACATTCTACTCATCATCAGCCATTTGAAGAATAATATTAATAAACGAGGAAATGCAGTGATTTACAAAACAATGTCCATCATTTAATGTTATCACATAAGAGACTTATTCGTAAGATGTGTTGCATGTATCGAATTTGGAGATGAGTCTTAAACCGTTATCGGTTTCAAATTTTTCACACTTACAAATTTGGCAGTACCCTGGATTTTCGCCATGGGTCGTAACCACTTTGGTTCCAATTTAATTCATGTTCGTTTCACGTTCAACTAAAGAACGATATCAACGAAATTTTCATTGAATGTCATGCAACATGAACATGCAACATCGAACACACGTTTGACGGCATTTTTTATTGAGTTTTTATTTTTGGATTGATTTAGTGTACACTTGGTCATTTATGGAGAAAAAATAATTTCTGGCAATTGTTCATCACGAGCACGTTTGGAGAAGTTCCTTCAGTCGAAATATTTGATCACATTTACTTCTACATAATTCGAGCTCTACTTACGAAAGACGCGTTCGATATTGGTTGTGTGGTGTCTGATTGATTGTGGGTTATTTTATTCAACCTTATCCTTCACATCTTATTTTATGTGGTTGTTGTGGACAAGTTTAATTGTTGAGAACCTCGTGAAATCGATAACCCTGGGTTCGTTCTCTGCAACGCTTCTCTCACTGTATCAATTTTTTCGGTTGGACCTAAACGAGCACCTGTTGATATCGGTATGTTTGTTACTGAAGCAGTGAATTCAAATTTTTGTACTAAATTGTTAATAGGATCAGATAAGCGATTTTGTCTACCAAAACCAACGCGAATTTTACGAAATGTTGTTTTTGCAGATCCACCATTTTCCACCAATACGATTTTGAAGCGAAGTTTATTCATTTTACTAAATGGTCATCTACTACTGTTAATTTGTAAAAAATCTGAATAACAGATCGTTTAAAATAGCTGTTTGGTTTTTAATCTTTGCAATCTGTTCTGGGACCGAAGCACTGAACTCTTTCGCCTTTCACGTCCTACGGTACGCCGGTATGGGTTGTTCTCAATTATTTCACTAATATGTACTGTATCCACGAACTTGTACGCTATATCTCATCAGGGTTGAGAATATTTAAATAATTATCGGGATCCAATTAAAATATTTAAATCAAGTGAATCGAAAATAAAATTGAATTGTATATTTAATAGTGCAACCAACACCTCAGCTCCTTTGGCTGCGAATGTGGTGCGCAATAATTTCTAAACGGGAAAATGTAAAAAACTTCATTAAATTTATTGTAATTAACGTATTTTATTAAATTGAGCAAATTACATTTGTTTGTTACCAATTTAAGAAGCATTAGATTTTAAATAGCCTCTAACTTAGTTTACATTACATACCTTATGCATCTAACCAAAAAGTTGTTGTGAAGAAATGTATAAAGATTGAGAGTGAAAATCCTCTTTGCTGGTCGTTTATTTTTTGTGCGTTAACATTGTTTGGTTCGCCTTTGTACACCAGCTACTTGTTATACCTCTGTGGTAGATAACTTCGACTATAGAGCAGAAGCACATATTTATTCTTTAAAAGTAAATTCAGCTGAAATGCTTTAAGTTGTTGTGATTGTTTACAAAACACCAAACGAACGGCAGTTCGTAAAAACAGCCAAATAAGTATTTTTCTCGAGATTATTAGATTACTTCATTAAATCTTGTTTTACAGTTAGGACTTTCAACGCTGATAGCATATCCAGACCTAGATGACTGCTCGAGATTTAATTCCAATCACATTTCACTTCACCGCTGGTGGTTTGTTCCCAATTAATCTGCTTGTACATACAGCATCTAAATAAATAATGTTCATTATTTGAATTGCTTATAAGTAAATTCCTTTCTCCAATTTTTTCCTATCTTTACATAAATTATAATCTAAAATATAACATGCAAAAGTATTGCATAAAATTAATTACATTTTTTCCTAAGTAACAGTATATGTGACTGTAAAATTGTATATTCCACAATTTCTAATATTTGCCAAGTTAACATAATTGTAACGAGTTGTCACGTAAAATGTAACAAACATTTTCTAGCAAAAAAAAAAAATTAATTCTCTCACACAGTGAATCGTGAACATGTGCAGAGTACCAATTATATTTATGTTAAATAAAGATTACATCCAACAATGTTACAACCAAATCACGATTTTCGATTGTATCATAATAAAGCGTTAATTCAATTACTTTATGGTCCATTTCTTTATTTAACATATTATGATATTTCAAAATCTGAGATGTTTTATATATCGAAACCATATACTGTGGTAGCAACACCATAAATGTGTATATTCAAATATGCGATCAAATGCGAAACGTAAGTCATAAAAGAATGAAAGTGGAAATTCAATCAGAAGCACGGAAATTCAATATTATTAGTATGACTTCTAACAAAACAATTTAATTTAAGACGTAATCTAATCTTATTATTTCTTGTATTTTAATATGCGCTTTAATTATTACTACTGGTTAAGACAAACTAATATTAAGTACGCCGTGAATTATTACTTTCTAAATTGCATATTTATTTTTATGCGAACCTTGGATACAATACAAGGTTCTCATATTTTTGGGTAAAAGCACCTTGATCTTGTTATACGAGTATATCATAATAATTTTTAGTAATAGGACCCTACCTTCGTTATAGGTTGCGTTTTACCTGTTCTACATGATCAATGATCATGTTACTGACTTTATTATTTTTATCGACGCAAGGGCGCATATCTTATGAAGATGTTAAATATTTTTATCAAGGTTTAGTTTCTTGTGTGTAAACATTCGTTTATTGACTTTTCTAATTGTGTACCTAATTTTGAACACATTTAGAGTTTTATGGAGATTTTCAATTCAAAAATTCCGTAGTGTACTAAGGAACGTCGTTTCATGTACCTAATTTAGATAATAAACTTTTCATATCGCTAAATCTCTTAAAGCCAGTTCGTGAGTACATATAGTGTACCGCGGATTGATTTTAAAAATATCAACGAAAATTGAACTAAAATTCGAAACAGTAGACGACTTTTTTGCTTAAGACTGAGAAAAACAAATTTAGTATCGATATTGAAATGCCCCTAAATGTATGTACTATGGTTTGTTTCTTTAATCAATTTGAGTCTCATAATTTCGTATAATTTCCTTACTAATCTTTACTTATATTGTTTATATGTGTAAGATTAGTTTATTGTTTATCATTATTGCTGATCTAAGCAGTGCATATTATAATAAATTAATATCCACTTATCTTGGACACACTTTGTATTTCATAATTTGTCATCTAGTGATAGTAAATTATCCAACAATTATCGTCATCGCGGCGTAAAACCGAATCATTTGACGTAATTTTTCCATCGATAAAAATCGAGATTTTTAATAATTTTAAACTAATTTTACATTTTCTACGCCATTTCAAGAACAATCTTGATAATCGTGTACTATTAATCCCTCGATTTCATGTTTCTTAACACCTTGAGAGAACATATTGACAAAATTGATTTATGCGTTTCAAAAAAACAATAAACTTTGAAACCTAACCATAGACAAACTAAGCATTTTATTTGGATGATCATGTATTAATCCCTCAATTATACATCTAATTTAATGCTAAAGAAAGAATTAGGTCCATTGATAATATTTTATGGTCAATTTGAGCATCAAACAGGCTTAAAGTGATTTGATTGGTTAAATCCGCGGATCGGTAATGCATGGCACACGCGCTCAATACTCTTATACTGGCCTTTTATATATACGTATTTGCAATAATCTTGTTTCTCTGCTATCATCCCCCTATTCTTCATTCAAACTTCTCACTATTCACTTAGTCTTCAAACCCTACAACGTCAGTTATGAAAATTAACTTTTTATTTTAGAGATTCTTAATTGAATCCAAAATGCCTTTTGTCAGAATAACCGTAAATTAGGTCTTAGTAAATCAAGCTAATTAGTAAATATTTAAAAATAGGGTCCTCGTGGTTTTTTGTTCTTAATCAGATTTTTGGCCTACTCAGAACCAATGTTTGATGAAAATTTCTTATAAATTTAGTTGTAAAAAAATTACAAACGACTACCTTAGTATGTGAAAAAACACTAATTTGAAATTATTTGTTAGTTTTTCCCAAATCCCTACTGCAAGAATAACGTCACGGATCCTTCTTTGATGGAGACATAAATATACAAAACTAATACTGTGTAAATTTAAGATTAACTAAATTAAAAGCTAGTTCATACTAGTCGATCATAGATGGTGCAAAACAAACCTCACTTGATTTTTAATTGAAATCTGCTAAATAAATTAAGATTTATTATAACCTCCCAAATATTTCTAATAGGAGGTTGATAAACCTGAATTAATTTTGCAGTTTAGAACTAAATATCAAACACATTTTGGGTTATGAATATTAGAGACATCTATCTCAGGCACAAAGAATAAAATATCAAATTGTCCCATATTAAGCCAAACATATTTTTTATTCTCATAATCTCAGAATTGTTAATTTAAATCTAGATTAACCGTTATTTCTTTAATGTACTATTAAAAAAAGTTTTTAGAAACTGACCATAAATGTCATTACCTAAATCTGAGAAAAATAATTAATGCGTTCTTTCTTTATCATCTTTGTATTGGTATCAATCAAACATCATCAAACACTCAGCGATTTGAGTTACAAACTTTATTGTCCAACACCTTTAATTTCTAGAGTAATTCACAAGTTTGATTTGTTCAGTAGCTTTCGACGCTCTGTGGTATAGAGGTAGATTTAATTAAAACACTTTTAGTTCCAGATATTTGATTAAGGAACTTAATATTCACATAGCTAAATACGATTTCAGTCTTAGAAAGGGCCCAGCTGAGAATATTGCTGTATACATTACGTGTGTCAGCTTATACTGTCAAGCTAATACTGTCAAGCTTCAACATCTTCGATTACTAGTTTGCAGCGGAATTATTGGTTTGCATTGTGAACCTTTACAGCATTGAGTGCGTAACTCTTTCGATTCCAACTAATTTAATTAAAAAGAAGTTACCAAATTACAACGAAACAAAAAATAAAATTATCGCATTTTGGTGGATTGATAAATGTTTAGAGTAACGCCATCTTTGCGTCAGTAGTAAAACTTCGTTTGTTTGTCGTGAAGTATGTTTACCACGATTGTACAATTGATTGAATAGTTTCTTAGTTAGATTATTTTTCTAAAGTCACTTGTGACTTTTTTAGAATATGAAACATTATTGTCGTGTAGTGATTAAATACGTTCACTTAAAATGTTTAAAACCAATCGAAATTGGGGAGATGAAAACAGTGTTAGATGAACAGGAAACTTCAAATGCAACCCTTTTTAATTGGGTAAATGAGATTAAACGTGGCGGCACGAAGGACTTTCGTTTAAAGTTACGCG
Source organism: Nephrotoma guestfalica (assembly GCA_963691935.1). Classification (NCBI taxonomy): domain Eukaryota; kingdom Metazoa; phylum Arthropoda; class Insecta; order Diptera; family Tipulidae; genus Nephrotoma; species Nephrotoma guestfalica. The sequence continues at coordinate 252,621,011 of OY829915.1, forward strand.
AGATTGCTGACATCTCATATGAACGTTTACACAACATCATACACGAAGAATTGCATATGAAAAATTTATCAGCAAGATGGGCATCGCGTTTTTATAAATGTTCAACAAATGAATCGAAAGGCCGATCGATTCATAACGGATAATGAAACATGGATTCATCACTACTAGCCAGAATGAAAACAATAAGCAAAAGAATGGGTAGAAGCTGGTTCAAGTACTTAAGGTTTTGGCCATTGCCTTTTAGAATGCACAAGACATACTATTCATCGACTACCTTGAGAAGGATAAAACCATCACAGGTCAATATTATGCATCTTTATTAAGCATTCTAAATAAAAAAAATTATGGAAAACTGCTACATTTGAAAAAGAAAAAATGTTTTTCCATCCATTCATACAACCCACCATCTCATCCACCATGTACAATACAGTAAAAATTCGATGGATTGGGATTGCTTGTCCGTCCACCATATCCACTTGATCTAGCCCCTTGTGACTTTCTTCATTTCTATACGTGAAGAAATAACTTTGTGGAAAGAGATTTTGGCCAATTGATGAAATAGTAGCTGCAATGAATGATTATTTTAAGGTGTTTTATCTTCTACGGGCAGAATGATAACGTGTTCGGTTCATTGTATGTAGTTTAATGGATTCCCAGCATTACCTCCGTGTGTCTTATGAACATATATCATAAGACGTCCGTAATGTTCCAGAAAATGTGAATTAAAATAATCAGAATTTTATATCGAATTACCTGAATTTTAGCATATAACTGGCACTGATACTTATAACTGATTGGTTTTTAGATATTTTGTTGCGATGAAATCTGATCTCTAGTTGATTCTGTAGGGTAGTTTGTAACGGCTTTCACTGGCGCGTTATCAGATTCTCAGGAGTCACCATCAGCAGTATTGCATCCGGCAGCTGGCGTTAGGTTGTGGTAGTGGGTCTTGTCTACAGCAAGAAACATTTCTCACCTCATAATTCACACACACTGTAGAAGAATAAGGTACCAAACGTTATAAGTTGTTTTAGCGTAAGTTTGCTATGGCCCACGGAATCCTTTCTACTGCACAAATGCTGTGATGCGAGTTAGGGCGGATTGAATTGAACATAGAGGATTTTTTAATTTTAATGGCTATATGCCTAACTAACTTTACACTGTCACAAGCCTAGATTACATTTTCCTATTGATAACACAGGTCTAATATAGTCTAATTTCAGATTAAAATAAACTGTAATAATTTAATTGGTCACAAATTAGACCATGTAGATGAAGATGTTGGCTTATAAATTTATGTATTTATTTATTTTACTCCTCTAATCTCAAAATTTAATTCGTACACATGTGAACGATAAAATCAAACAAGATGTTGTTTTAAATTAAAGATTATTAATTTATTTATTGGTGAGAATCGAAAAACCAGTTCAGTTTATTGTATTTGTTTTTTTAAAAGCGAACGTGTATAATTTTCCCAGAGTTGGGGCTTTTAGTTTAGGATTTTGAACCTTGTTGCTAATTATAGAATATACCAGCATTTCTGCGGTACGAGCTATTCAACGATAACTACTTGCTCAAACTGATTCCTAGTGTACCATTATGACGTGATGCAGCAAAAATTTCACGAACAACGTTAATGACCTCATATCGCGAATATTTATTCATTTTTATGTACATATTCAAATCAAAATTTTATAAGATTGATTGATTCACACGCTATAATCAATCAAACAAATTTTAAATAAATATCAAGTTTCAATATTGAACACAGCACAATACCGCGATTTTTTTTGTTTACTAATTTATGATTCATAAATTTATTAATTTCCTTGTACCTCGTTGGTGCGCCTTTCACACACGATTCAATTTGTGCAACAAATTAACATTAACGCCTTTGTATTGACCGGCGAACATCCTAAAACTATAAATAATAAAAATGGAGCGAAAAATTCCTGATCGAAAAATAAAATTATTTTGTTTATCTTAAATATAGAAATGGAATAAAGAATTGACCTTATTGAAGGTCTTTCACGTATCGCCAAGACTCGAGACCAGTCCAACGCAATTAAATTAAAACTGGATTTGTATAAATCGATAAATGCTCTTAATAATATTCTGTTGTCGGTGTTCAAAACATAATAAGTTCACTTACCTATTTGGGTAGCATTGGTTAAAAGATTCGATTTGTTATGTTTGGGGTATATTTGTATCATTAAGAGTGCATTTGATCAAGGTCACACACCTATGAGTTACTTAGGAAGATTATTGACATCAAAAATATTTCATTTATGCAAACTTTATCCAAAACTTAATTTTGATTTAAGGTATCATTATGAAAAAAATAGAAAGTGATGTCAAAGCTCAACGTTTGTTTCATAGTGATGATGCAAATCAACGCTCATCGATAACTATACATAGAACTGGACTACAGCTAAATGTATAACGAAATAATTGTAAAATTATTTATCAAAATTGATTCTTGTTATTAAATATTTAATTCTATTTATTTGACTTTGTGTTGTCATCATTATCAAAATTGAGAAACACTAGAAAATAGACCTAATCTATCATGATTATGTTGAATGATGGACATTAAAATTTAAAAAATATTATTGCGCGCCTATACCTTGTCGGTATTTTTGATACATATAACAGGTACTTTCACTTATTGCCTTTGATGTGATAATTGGAGACTAATTATTTTCTAAGCACGTAAACAAATTATAAACGAAACAAGTTTGTTTTCGAGGAATCACAAAAAAATTAAAAAAAAATATTAATGAAGAACGTGCAGCTTTGTGCATGTTGGGAAGTCCTATAAACAGAGGGCTAATACCCTTTTAATGTACATTGAAGTGCCGTGAAAGAATCATAATGTATGCATGTATAGGGATCACCTCAACAACACCAGCAACAAGAACATTATAGAGTTGCAATGAAGACAAAGGAGCCACTGCCAATTAATGTGATTGGCATTATAAAGTTTACAAATATTCAAGGCCTAATGAAACCTGTTTCCACAAACGACTATACAGTAGTGGAACGAAAATCAATATAAAAGATACCGATGCCAATAGAGCTTTAGCCACAATGATCACTGAAGAAGGTAAAGAGCAGTTATCTCTACAAAGATCTACAAAAACAAAAATAACCGAAAAATTAATTTTTTCGCCGGACGCGGATCTCAAAATGAAAGAACTGCAAGTTGGAGAGCAAGTAATAAACCATCAAAATCATTAAATTCATCCCCACTTTACCAAAAGCGAAAAATTTAAATTTTTTGAGATCAAAGCAAGTTCCTCAATATTAAAATACTGTTAAAATAGAACCAATGAAAAAGAACACGAGACTAATATGTACCTCAGTGCAAAAAATGCAAAACTTTAACCACACCCAAAGATAACTGACTTTGACGTTACAAGAGAAAGGATTCAAACTAGAACTGTGTTGCCGCCACTACTACAGTCCATAGCATAAAAGAAGCGAAGCTACTCACAAAAATCGCAGTAGTTAACTAGAGCTATTAAAATCCTATATATATATATATATATATATATATATATATATATATATATATATATATATATATATATATATATATATATATATATATATATATATATATATATATATAAATTCTTCTAATAATATACGTGACTACGTGAACTACGTGAATGCTATTATACTATTTACCGAGGAGGAAATGCTAGAGGCGGTGTAATTGTTGAGACTAATATCAAACATTAAGAAGAGCCCACCATCGAAACAAAAATAATGTTAAAAGCTGGAAACAATCAGTCCATCAGTTAAAACATGAAGACTCTAAAGGTAAAGAGTTATTTAAATGCTGTATAAGACAGCGAAGATTTGCCAGAGGAAAATAACGGATTATGCTACTCGCCACAAGCGGCATCACTATCACAAAAGTGAGTTTCTGTTATTATTTTACAACCACCGAAAATTTGTATACATTTTTGTGCTCCTTTTTCACAAAAGAAAATGCTCAAGCGGAATAATTTAAATATTTAAAGTGTTTGTTAAATTGCCAAATATTTTGACCTTTTTGAAGTAAAGAAATATATTTTTGCAATTTTATATTGTTCCATCGATCGCCGCCATTTCTGAATGAATCATGATAAAATTTGGTTGGTAGCAATGGTTAGTGATTCTAAAGTTAGTTTTGGACACAATTCTAGGATTAATTCATGCTGGAACAAACTTGGCCATTTCATAACCATTATAAAAATTGGTTTCAAAATTGATTTTGGATTAAAACACCCATTCTAGATGAAGTTTTGGTATTTGTTCGTTCTACACAATTAAAATAAGATGAATTTTGGAAAAAATTCTCGTCCACTTTTTCACAAGTAAATGGGCGCTTCTCGTCCACTTTTTCACAAGTAAATATAAAAATAGTTGTGGGGGGTTGCATTTGAATTTTGGATTGTAAACACGCGGATCTAATAAGAAAATTAAAGTGGATTTTCGTTTAGAATTTACTAATTAAAATGTTGATTTCTTGCGGCAAAATAATTAAGTTTCAGATTGTGGTTAATATCTCAAAAACTCCCACTGGTAACAAATACGTGTTATTCGGAAAATTTGGGAAATATAATCTTTTGTGTTGCTGTGGCCATATAAGTTCAATTTAGGTTCTGGCCAATATATCAAAAATAGCCTAGGTCATACTAAGACTAGAATGGAAAAATTCGCGGACACTTATCTGTTAGAGTTTTCACTATAATTTTGTGAGTTTCTGGAGTCTTATAAAATCTTTTGAGTTTCTGGCTTATATCTCATAACTCCCACAGGCAAGGAATAGGTACGGTTGTTTTTGTACAATTTACGGAAAATGTATAGGTAAGAATTTACACTATGATCTTTTCGAACCCCCAAATGAGACAAAGACAGGCTCTTTATTGATCGACATTTTATGAGAATCGTATCTTTGAATTCTTTGTTCTTCAGTTTTATTACAACTAATGACTTTTATGGTTGACCACTTGGAGTACCAATGCTTTAATTTTTTACTATAAATTTTTACTACACATTAAATCGCCCTCGTAACATACTGTTGACATTATTGTCACAATTTTTAGTATCATCTGGCAGCCCAAAGATAACTAACTTATTCAGAATATTACCTCGGTTCCAAGTATCCAATTCAGCTTCCACTTTATTTATTATGTATGTATATATACGCTGGACAATAATTTATATTTGATAGTTGCTATGAGAGATTGTGTGTGATTAGAGCGGCTTTGTTGCTCCCCAGCTCATCCAATTTTTGTAAAGTAAGTTGTTGGGAATTTTCAACATTAATTATGCGATACCTCAATCAAGTTGATTAAAAGACGCTTAATTTCGAGTAAACTTCAATTGTTTAGATTACCTTCCGATACTATCAAATTCGAAGAGTGAGTGAACGAAACGAGAACGAAACAAATTATTCCACGTCTTTAGCAATCCACGAGTATTATACTGTTAAACCAGAATATACGAGTAATAAGATAAATTTAGATTCTAATAGGAAGTTAGAGTGATAATTTTGCAATTTGAGTATTTTGAGTGTATTCAAAATTGAATTCAAATTTACTTCTTCCAATATCAAGGAAAATGGTTTGTAGCTAAAAATCTATCCAAGATACCTATCAATTTGCTTAGGCTTCCTTAATAATAATGTACTGATCTTCGGGAATGTCCGTTAATGGCCATTCAACATTGAGCAAAATTTATCTCTACAAATATAAAAAAAAGGCTTATAGCTCAAAATTGCTTGAGATACCTATCAATTTTATTAGTGTTCCTGAAAGGTTATGTCATTATTTATATCAAGCATTATCCAAACCTGAGTCGTCATCTCCAGGAATGGAACAAAATTTGTATCAATATATATCACGAAAAATGTGAAGTGTACCTGAAAGGCAATGTAACGACCCACACCATGCATCAACCAGATCCGAATCACCATTCCCGGGAAAAGCCGACACTGGCCATTCAAAGGCTGGCTTAATGATCTGTGTCATGTACTAACAAAACCTTACTTAACAAATTGGTGAGAAAATGGGTTTGTAAAATAATCTGTGCTAAAAGTTTTCAATTTTTAAGTTTATTAACCAAGAATTTAAATTCAACATGGATTGGATCGCATATTGAATTGGATGGTATCTGGAATAGATCTAAAAATTGTCTGTACTTGTTAGTTTTATAATTTGAATTGTACTAAAATTATTTCAATACATTAAAGCTAGATGTCTCTCGTTGCTTATATTTCCATGGATTTGTGTCGCATTTGCCAACTATTTATCTACGCGTATATAACATAATATAGCTAAAATAAAATACCACCAAACCAGTTTTAAAGAATATTAACGATTTACTTCTAATAAATAGATTTTTGTACAAAATCTGTTCCGCCTGAATGTTGGTTTTAATTTATTCTTTCTCTATTTGACGCTATTTTAACATTTAAGTTTAAATAATTTTGACTGCACATTTCTCTTACCAAAATTAATTTATACCAGTCTTTGTAAGTCATAATTGTGCTAATAAGACTAGACAAAAATAAATCCCATTAAATGGCCATTATCGGGCATTCTAAGCGATTCAGGTTTGATTAGTGGTTGCTATAGTTCCGGAAGGTAATGGACCTTTCATAAACACTAAATTTAAAGAGTTCTCGTACAGAGTTTTAAGTGCCAGTCAATTTTCGTGATATTTATGAAAACAAATTTTAACAAACATTACCTTTTAGGAACACTAAACATCTGATAAGTTCTCGAACATGTTTATAGTTACTATATTTATTCTTGCTTTTATCAGTGATTCCAAGATCTTAAAATCTTAAATCTTCTTATGTAAAAATCATTTAAGTTTTAGCACCAATTTCATGAAATTGTAAAAAAAATCTCTTTAACTTATTTTTCGTGCAATATTTCGGAACATTTTCACTTAAATTTAAGTGAATTGATTGAAAGTATTTGAGTCTTTTTAAATTAGATTTTATCATTCATATTGTACACAACATTTAATTCCGTTTTAAAAGGTTCGTAGCTTTGATTAAACGTTATGCCAGCAGTTTTTAGTACTATTTTTATTTTACTGGAAAGAGACGAGTAATGTCAAAAAAATTTTATTTTCGTATTTTTATAAATAATTTTAAATATTTTGCTTAAAACTTATTTGAATTAATTTGCTGCCATTATTTTTTGCTTAACTTGATTTAAATATTACAAATTACACATGTAAGAAATTGGTAAAAATACTTTTAACATCTCATATTTCTTATTCAATTCTAATTTCTTGAATGAGATATCTGTCTCATGTTTCTATCTCAATTTTATAAATTTGCTTGCTTTGAATAAAAATTATCGATCAATAACCTAGTTTATATTAAATAGAAATTGATGAGTTTTTCTTGATACAATTGAAACAAAATCATTAATATTTTTTTAAATAGTTTGTAAATTTAAAATCATAACAGTGTACCATGCACTAATTTTTAGTCAGGCAATAAGAATTCAGTTGGATTGAATGCAATTCCAATTAAATTTGTATACAGTCATGGGCCCTTTTCAATTTTGATTGAGTCATGTTCGAGCCTTAGCAAAGCTTTAGGTAAGGTATATAATTTTTTTAACGATGATATCGCAGCTTACTCCTCCGTGTATGATCTGATATGATTAGAGAAATCATAAAACGAAGAACGGCCCTTCGCACTTTACCACTTGCAGTGACGGAAAAACAAAAATGCCTTTATTTCAGGATATGAAATCTAACATGGCACATCTTTCTATAGCAAATTAAGGCTGTATGGTACTGAGAAAAACAAATTTCTTTTTTAGTACCGATATTTAAATGCCCCTTAATGTATGCACTGGTTTGTTTCTTTAATAAGTTTGTACCATTTTTTATAATTTACTTACTAAACTTTATTTATTTTGTTTATATGCATAAAAATTAATTAATTAATTTATTCATTTTCATTATTGCTGATCTAAATATTGCATATTATAATAAATTAATATCCACTTATCATGGACACACTTTTCATTTCGTAATTTACCATCAAGTGACAGTAAATTTTCCAAAAATAATCGTCATTGCGGCGTAGAAAGAAATAAACTTATCGTTTGATTTAATTTTCCGATTGATAAAAATCGAAATTTTTAATATTTTTAATATTTTTAAACTAAATTTTACTTTTTCTACGTCATTTGAAGACTAACCTTGATAATCATGTATCAATCCCTCGATTTTATGTTTCTGAACACCTTTCATGCTAAAGAAATAATTAGATCAGTTGGTATTATTTTATGGTCAAAAACCGATTTTTACTAAACATCGTTTTTGACAATTTGAGTACTATTTGGGTACCATGGGTACCAGCCTTAACTCAAAAAGTATATTTTTTGTGTTGTGTTCTTTGTCACCACTTGTAATGGAACGAAACCACCGATTTATGATAAAGCCGATTCTCGTTTTAAGCAAGCCGATCCTGAGTCGGGTATTCCTTTAACATTTCACGGTGTTAAGAACATACCTAAAAATATTAAACCAAGTTTATTATTGAACCAAGCCCTAGTTTAGCGCATTTTCTCTAAATATCGCATGAGGGAACCAATGGATTACTTTAATATAAGAAAAAGGGTTACTTATGTAGTTTAGCCATGCCCTTACCAGGTTGAGGTTGCATGTGTTTAATTGAAAATGTAATGTAACCTACAACAGTTACAGTCTTTAACAGAATTAAATTGGAAAAGGATTCTGTTTTCAAGAAATTTGTTATGTGCCAGAAATAAGACTTCGTTGGCAGTACCTCATTTGGTGGCTCTATATTGAAAATTATTATGACAAAAATATTCCTTCAAGTATTTTTTCATATAAGTTTTAACAAGGATTTAAACTTGGTGTATTTGTATAGTTTAATATTTCCAAATTGTTAGCCTTCCGACAAAAGTACCCAAAATTTAAGTGACATTTTTTATAATTACTATAATTTTATTATACTTTGAATGTTATGCTAAATACAATAATTTCTCACGTTTTCTTCTTCTTTACTTTATATTAAAGGAGATCAAGAACTACGTGAGATTCATCGCCAGAATCAAATCACACAACAAATTCTATCAAATTATTTGGAACGGCGGCTGTTTCCATTTCGAAGGCCACAGCAACGTGTACCATCAATCGACGAAATATTGCCAACGTCAACCGAGCCACCGCTAAGAAATTTACGCCAAAGTCACAACAAGCGAGTAGCACATAGTATTAAAAATAGTCGAACAAGTAATCGTTATAAGTATAGTGATACTCACTATGATGATGAAGTGGCGGAGAATTACGATGATGAGGCTAGTGATAGTGATCAAATTGATAGTGATTATAGTGCATCGAATGACCAATATCCGGAAACATTACAGAGTGTGGAATCGGAGCATTTGGATTCATTTTACGATTCAGGCAGGTGTCACTTATTTTGGGTATTTTTGGGGTTTATACTTTTTATTTAATAGCATTGCAATATTGTTTCACAGAAAATCTAGTTAAATACTTTTTATAAATTTATTACGTTTTCAAATAGGAAATGAATATGTGCTTGCATTAGCCTTTCCAAACACAATAAATTGTAATATTTGTTTTACGAGAGAAAGTAAAACGAAGTTTGCGATCGATTTAGATTACATCAATTACTCGTGGGTACACATTCGAAAGTACCACAACGTGAAAAACTCCAGTTTGTGATAATGAAATGTGCTTGTTATTTAAAAATGTTTTACTTTGTTCCCAAGAAATGACACAAGACTATTTTTTACAAATTAAGTCAATGATTTTATGTATTTTTATGTTTTGTACTTGTCATTTTTCACATCTTGGCCATAATTTATACAAAATCGTGTTACATAATCCGCAATGAATATAAATAAATACTTAAAGGCCTTCAATTTTATGTCTTCTACTTTACATAAAGTAATGATGCGCGCTGGTAATAAAATTTTGTAATAGTTTAGAATCTGAATGTTAAGTTGGTTATTGGTTTAATTTGGAAAATTATGGACAATTTACCAAGCGAGTAGTTAATTTTAATGGTAGCATTCATTATTATTAATTTAGTATTTACTAATTTAATTGGTATTTTATTATTATTTATATTAGTTGGATGTTACCGATGTAAGTTTTGAAATAGTGGTTCTCACATTACTCCCCAAACAAATTTTTAAAATGAGGTTGAAGTAAACGGGTTGAAATTTAAACTCTGTAATTTGATAGAAGCAAACTGCAATTTATAATAAGGTAAACAATTAACTAAAGTATATAAATCGAGTTATCTTAGATCGTCAGCCAATTTAATTTACCAGTTATTAAATATTAGTAAGATACAATGTTCTTTTAAAGTGTGTAATACAAAGCGGTTTCGGCGAAGTGTCCATAAAATTCAAATCGCTGTCCACTGTAAACCGCTAATACGGTAATGCCCAAATTTAACGTTTATCGATAGAATAAAGTATTTCTTGGTGAAAAGACACCTTCTTAGTTTTCCTAAATGGATCTTAAACGAAATTTATTTGATTATAAAATCAAACATCACAATTCGGAGAGAGTTAAATCACATGAATTTAACTGAAAAGTTTGTAAATCTGATAAATAATCGACTCAACGAGACTGGCAGCGGGAGCGCAGACAACTTTATGATGGTGGGCGTCGTATCGGTGCGATATTTGTGCATAAATGGTCGAATCGTAGTGCGGAGCGAAGTTCAGCATCAATAGCAAACGAATTGAACAAACGTGATACAAGCATTTGAAGAATCTTCATCAATAAGCTGAAATTAAAGTTAAAGGCTTGTTAGACGTTAGGCTTGTTAGGAGCATACATTAGATAATTTCCAGAAGCATACATATGCCAATTGTAAACATTACTGAATACAATGAAACAAAAAATGACAGATCATGACATATTACAAATGGCCGAAACGTCACTTAAAAATCATATCATAACGTTAACTTTGAAATGATTTTCTATTAGAAAGTGCATGCCAAAAATCATTTTTTGGGAAGGTCTGACGGGTTCCGGTTGCCAATATAATTTAATATCTGCCTTTCAGCAAAAGTTGCATTTGTTTTACTTCAATGTCGAAATTATCCGAGAACTGTCCGTTGACTCTATGATGGTTTTCTATTAGAGAGTACACAAAATCATATTTGTCAATATTCATTTTTGGAAGAATCGGAGGTCTTGAGGGTTCCCGTTTGCCAATATATCAGTATATGTCTTTGAACAAAAATATTCGGGTACTGCCGTAAACTTTGACATGATTTTTTTAGAGGCTACTCAGAAACATGCATGCCAAAAACTAGCTTTTTGGGAATCGGAGGTCTGGAGTGTTCTTGTTGCCAATATATATCAATATGTTCCTTTCAACAAAATTTACGTTAGTTTTACTTCCATGTCGATATTATTCGAGAGTACTTCCGTTAAAGAAAAGCCTAAAAGAAGAGTAACAGTTTATGCTGTTAAACAAAATCGATTCCAAAGATCTTTGGTATTGTTTCTGACTGAAAAATAACAACAATATGTATATGAATCCAATAAGAATATTCCAGATATTTGTATGTGCAGTTTTTACACTGTTAAATACAGAGTATAAAGATACAGCTGTATTAGAAAGAGATGAAACGCACGCTAAATTTTTCATATAAGAATTAAACATACAATTCATGTCGTCTCTTTCTAATATTATTCAGCTCACTCGCTCTATATTGTATTACTCATGTTGGACTCCAATTTGAGTGGATTCATAAAGCGAGTGAATAAAATACCAATGTTAGAACAACAACAATTAAATTTTGCAATGTCAGCTTTATTTTTAAATTAAATTAATTTAAATTTTATACCAAAAGTGGCTCACTTTAAAGTTCTAATAACGGGGCAACGGAGAGTTTGACAACGAGTCTAACCTTTCTCTAACACCGAGCGATTTTAGAGTGGAATTTATTCAGTGCACTCAGAAATTTGAGTGGTTTATTTTGAATGGCCAATAACAAGACACCGCAGAGTTTATAACAAAATGTCATTATTATCTGACAATTTCTATAAGCTTAGCCTTTAAAATGACATTGGTTTGATTTCCAAACGGATTGGTAGCAACAGACTTTTTTGAGTAAAATTCGTTCATTGAAATTGTTGAGTGGCACATTTTGAATGGCCAGTAACAGGATATTGTAGACTTTTTGCCGAAATTCCATTGTATACAGATGACACCAATGGACTTAACCTTTTGAAAGACATCGTTGGCATTTCCAAACGGATTGGTACCGGAAGATTTTTGAGTAGAATTTATTCAGTACACTCATAGAGTTTGAGTGGTTTATTATAACGGCGACTAACAAGATATCGCAGACTTTATGCCAAAATTCCTTTATTTTCCAAACGGTTTAAATTCCAAACGGATTGGTTGGTAGTTATGAATTTTTTTAAATATAACTCGTTCATTTTATTCGTTGAATTGCACACTTAGAATGGCCAATAACAGGACTTCGTAGTGTTTATACCAAAATTCCACTACATACTGATGACTCCTATGAAAACGTTCAGGATTTATTTGTTAAATACAACCATTTAAAGAATGAGAACATCATTCTTACGACGCATTTCAAAATATTGAACCTAAGTTTCTATATAAAGCACTAAAGCACTGAACTGGCATAAATAAAGTTTTTATGCTCGGAAGGCGAATAGACGGAAAAATTGCTATTCCTTGAATGCTTTAGCTGGTATAGTACAATTTCGAGAAAATAAACCTCGGGCCAGAGGTGGAGAAATACATACCGTTTCGCGTTTTCTTGCAACCGAAAACCAAATTTTTTCATGCTTAGATTTAAGACCGTTCCAATTCGGGATAACGTTCGCTCTTCATAAGGAAAACGCTGAGATTTTTCTCCGTCTGTTAAAGACTTGAGGAGTAATACTCTCCAAAGATGTAGGTTGTAAAACGGCAATGTTAGTGTATATTCCATAAACAAGAGGTAATATAAAGACAATGTTACAATAGATACCTGCAATTTTTTTGGTAGCTTCATCGAAATTAGGTTTTGTGTTGCCAGATTTTGCACAACATAAGTAAACAATTTTTTACATTTTATTAGAATTTGTTGACTTTTGTTACATTTAAGTCCATTTTCAATATGGCTAGCTTTGATCATTGACGAAGTATTATCTTTGAAAATCCAAACCACTTTTTCATAATATGCCAATCTATCATAACCTGTTTGATTTGACCGAATATTGTCCGGTGTATGGTTACTTTTAACGATATTTGTTGACTATAAGCGGCGCTTCGAATATTAAAATCTGCTTCAATAGAATGCCAAGTTGCCGCAATAACACTTTTGATATCGCGAGAACTGTATACCTCAGAGGTTAAGTTGAAGGAAGATACCTTTTCCAGAAGAGCGCCAAATTTTTCTTTGCGTTCAAGAAATTTTACGTTTTGACATCCATTTAGACCTTTTTTTATAAAATCTTACTTTATAAGATGACAAAACCAAAAATGACAGAAATGACATAAATGAAGTTCAAACCAAAATAAATAATGAAAACAATGGCATTTGTAAAGGTATTCTTATACTACAAATAAATTCAGCTAGGTACAAATATTCAACGTTTTTGGGTAAATCAAAAATAACGATTGGTTTCAGGTGTACGTAACAGGTGGTCCATTGCATAGGCAATTTCTTTTGTAGCTGGATTTAGCCTCGTACAGCAGTATGACTTGAGATAAAGCTCATGAAAGGACATTTCAAACCGGCAGTTTATTAAGTTTATTTAAATATGTAACTTGTTTTTGAATTGATTTGAAATCATGGAGGGGGTATCAAAGTTACGTGAATTACCGGCGTATGCTTTCGAACCCATTTATCGAAAATTCAACAATTTAGGCAATGCTCTCACTTTAAAATGATTAAATATTAATTCTGGCTATAGTATGACAAGTACAAATATTCTGAACAAAATGCCACAATAATCGAGATACTTTCGCTAACCGGATATCGCCCGATCAAATTTTAATCAAATCAACTGTGATCATTTCAGCTCATTGCAGGTGCTCAATAAATGGACCGAAACAAATCGCGAAAATTTCGAATAGAATTGTTTGTAGGAGCTCGATACATTCGATATCGCTAATGATTGCTGAAAGTATTGGAGGAATCAGGAATAAAAAAATTACAAAATTTTCGAAAATTAATGGTGAATAATAGTGACATCTGCTAATAAAAATTTTGGCATATAATTTAAATATTTTGAATTATTTTAAACGTACTAATCTTAAGTATTTGGTTTGCAAACTTTTAATTTATTGAAAAACCCCAATTTGAACTGGAAAACTGTAAGATGCCTCGCTCCTTATAAAAACATCAATTGAAAAACAACCAAAAAGCAATAATCGACATTGAGAGACGCACAACATTGACCAGCTGTAAATAATTCTTGTTCTTGGTCTTTCAAAGTGTGGTTCAACTCAACCAATTAATTATCGAGTTTTACTCATAAAACTCTATCGCTGCTAAACCGTTTATAAATCAATCCTTTGTCATTTGAAACGTTAAAACAAGTTGTTTTGCCGTTTCTATTTGAATTGATTCAATGAATAGTTTCTGAGTTCGAGTAATATTGCAGATTCTAAATACACAAAGATTCTCAATAAATCATTTTTAGTTCAGCCTTCTACATCCCACAACAAAGCAATCTAGTTCTTGCAACTAAAGTAAACATTTGAAGTGAGTAATAAAACTGTCATAAAAGTTACAATTTCGTGCTTGACAATAATTTATACGAGTATGTATCAGAGCTCGCTGTATTTTGGCGCGTTGTATCAACAGTAATCTTAGTCTGTGCTCAGAACATAATGTAATATTACCACGGGCAATATTCTACATTTTCGGAAATATAATTTTTGGCTACTTTCACAAAAATATTTTGTTCTGGACTCTTGAACAACGTTGTCCCGACCTAATTCGTATCAGACCTAGGATAGAACCAATTTCAAAAACCAGTTTTCATCAACACACTTGCCAAACTAATACGACATAATACTGAATGTGGTTTAATTTATCAAAAAAAAAAAATAAAAAATTGAATATGACAAGTAGAACTAAAACAAATAAATTATTCAAATACGATCTCTTCCAATCAATATTAACGTTAACGCGAATCATAAATTAACCGTCTTGTCCATATGACATTTTATAATCGTAAGAGATTTGATTTACACTCTTGATATTTCGATTGTTTGAATATTTTTTATCAAGTTTGGTGTTTTTTGTGCTCGAACATATTAAATCATTGATCTAGACCGGAAATCACAATAACAAGAATTTGTAAAGTGATTTAGGTGCGTATTTACGAAGGAATGTCGGCACCCAAGTAATGGGATTGTGTAATTTTTTAATTCGATTCAAATTAATCCATTCCACTTTGTTGGTATTTTTGTTGTTGTTGTTGATTAAGTTCAAGGTGGCAATATCAACAGACGTTTCTGAGCCCTGTTTTGCTTTCTTAATTACTAAAGTAATCGTTGCCTGTTTGTAATGGAGTCGAAATATGTTATTAATTGATTTAGTACATGAGAATATTATAAAGCGGCCTTCATTGGGATGAGCAGCACAAATTGAACTATAAATCTAGAAGTTTTGTATTTTTTGCGTGTTCCATTGAAAAAGTGTACATATTACAGGGCTAAATGTGACCTCCATATTTTATTGTGTAAAATAATTTTTAACTTATCGTATCTGTTACACAATATTATAATTTTATGTTTATCGATAAGCGCTCGCAACATCTAAACCCTTGCAGCTAATCCAGGTATTGTCTAATCACTAGAAACACCGTTTAAAATTTGTAGCATACATAAATTGATAAAATACTAATTGAGACCCTATCTTCGTTCTGAATGATGGCATAAGTTCACTTGGCTGTTTTCCAACTTCATTGCTACGGGTAAAAACAAAATGATTTAATCCATTACAGTTATGATTAAATTTAAGTTGAGGCTAACTATATTTTTAAGATCAAACTACTTTTAATTGTAAATTAATAATAAACAAGTAAATTAATTACGAAATGGTAAGTTTTAATTGATTGGCGGCCTTGATAGGGATGAACTTTAAAACTTGCTACCTATTGGTATTTATTTATGTATAACAACTGATATTTTAATTAAAGCTGAGATAATTTTTCAATTAATCAGGGCATCATTTCCATAAGAAGGTTCTTTATGTAAAAACAGTTTAACACCAACTTGAATACCTTGTTTACCTGTCTTAGGGGCATTATCATATCAATTTTTATGAGATAACTTTCGTGAATGTACCAACCAATATTCCAGGAATATTGAGAGAGCTTTTGTTGTATATATTCTCTTCTCACCGAAGAGAGACCGAGCTACATAAAGTTATTGCCAAAATCTCTAGCGTTATAACAAGACGATTGGCTGTTACCGATACTATTTTATCTCAATCTGCAATACAACTTTCTAAAACGTAGATCATCTCTGGATGTCATCTAAATAACAGATGATGTCTTTACGATGGTACTGAACCTTAAACCACTTTGTAACTTGTATTATTCCAACTCACTGAGTCTAAGACAAAATGTAATATTTACTGGCTACGCAGAAAAATAAGTATACATTTTAGCGATTTGGATCTCAGTTATATCATTTTCATAAAATTTTTTATTTTAGCAGTTTTACTAATCTTTTTGACCAAACGGCTTTAACTACTGTTAAACCATGTCTGTATTGTTCTTTGTATGTTCCCGAATATATCGGGAATAATCTCTGAATAATTACCTAATGTTTACTGAACACTTACCACTACTGGAATATTCCCGAAAATACCAGAAACATTCCCACACTAATTTTCCCACAATAATCACTAAAACACCACAACAAATAATTTCTACAACTTATTATTTCACCATTTACAATTATTTTAATGACACCATGATTTTCACTTTAAGACCACTATAAATTTTCCCGTTACTCGCTTAAGCTTTTATTCTATCGCGTACCGCGTCTTAACTAAGTCTCACCAAAGACTAATTTAAAACTGATTCCCCGCGAATAATCGAAATATAACTAAACTAATATAAAACTACTTCTAATTCTACTACTCTAACTTAGATGTCACTAATTTTACAAAATGTCATTGATTTTCTAACCTTTACCTAAAGCCTTATGAACTAATTCATGCGGAATTGATGCCACCCAAAGCAGTATTCGAAATCGTAACATTATCATATACCTAAGCCTGTTCATCCCTAAATGGATCCAAACTACCGCATCTGCAGTTCAGTCCGTATATAGTTCCAACCAGCTCGCCCTTTTTTTTGTCATCGCTTCTCGACGACATCCAAGCTCTCAGTAAAACTTCATGGGCATTCCAGCTCATCTTGAGCCTTTCAATCTGAACTAAATCTGATCCGCTCGCTGGAAAATTAGTCACGCCAAGCGTCTTCTACAAACTCGGTACCACCTATCCGCACATCTCCTCATCCTTGCTGTCATCATCGAAATAGCCAACGCTTTCCTTGACCAGCAGCTCAGTGGTGACCTTTCCGCTTTCGTTTGACTTCTTTCGTCCAGCCCGCACCACTTAATGTCATTGTTGTTTCTCGAAATTCCTGGACATTTGTTCATCTTTTCCGTTGCCTGTCCTTAATGTCGTTCACTCTCTATACCTCTCGTACTCACACCACTGCTCTTTGCCAGTTCCTATAACAAGCTTATAGGACACCACTTTTATTAAATTACTCCACTTCCGGAATATTCCCGAATATATCGGAAATACTCCCAGAATAATTAGCTCATATTTATAGAACCCTTACCACTACTGGAATTTTCATTTATTTTTAGTCATACCACTATTTACGGCGTCTTAAGCAAGACTAACTTAAGATTAACTAATGTCCATTGACTATAGTTTAGCCCAGATCAATTGCTGGGCACTTCATTGCTAAACTTTTTTGCAAATTGGGAGATCCCAGTAATTTTTGGTTGAATTTTTTTCTCCGGCAGTGGCAGCTTCTAAGATTGTAAATTAACTATATGAACCACTATAATGTCAGCCGAAACCATACCAGCTGGAACCGAACCGACTATTTCACAAGTAGCATAATGCATTGTGCAGCATTGTGAACTATCTGATTTTTAGGCGGAACCATATAATGCTACTCCGAATCATATAAAGCCAGCCAGAAACAAACCAACCACGGTACACGTATAACAATGCTTTACATGGTTTCGGCTTGCCTAGTATTGGTTCCGGGTGATAAATCAGATAGTGGACAATGATGCATAATGCATTGTGCTACTTGTGTCATAGTTTCTTTGGTTCTGGCTTGCATGATTCCGACTGGCATGATTCTGGCTGACTTTATATGGTTCCAGTTAGTCCAATATTGGTTCCGGCTGAAAAATCGGGTAGTACACTATAATGGACTATTCATGATCACAATGCATCGTGCTACTTGAGCGATAGTTTGTTTGATTTCCAGCTGAATGGTTCCGGCTGGAATAGTTCCGGCTGGTATAGTTCCGGCTTACAACTAATTTTGTGTTCACTGATGCACAATGTCGTAAAGACGGGCACGTTTAAACACTGTAAAAATACCGTTCAAGCTAAGTAATGGTTTGATACGTGTTGTTGGTTTGCTGAGTTTAAACGTGGTGCATTGCAAATGGTTTTGGAAGGTCGTAAAGTAAAGTTGTATGAGCTAGCTGACTCCTTAAAGATATCAGAAAGCAGTGTATACACTATTTTGCATAGACATTTGTCCATGAAAAAGCTATGTTTAAAGTGGCTGCCGCGCATATGTCATATAGCGGCTAATTATATAATAATGGATGTAACACGAGTCCGGAACCAAAACGTCAGTCAGCTGAGTGAACAACACGCAATGATAACCATCCAGTAATATTCTTGCCATTATTCGTGCGTTTGAAGAAAGAATTACGGAGAAAGTGTCCAAATACAGAAAAAACAGTGCTCTTTCATCAAGACAATGCACAGTATCACAAGTCGTTGGCGAGTATGGCAAAATTACATGAATTGAAGTTTGAATTGCCTCGCCGGCCACCGAATTATCCGGATGTGGCTCCCAGTGACTCCAGTAAAAGAGATTTGTGTCAAATTCTGATGTAACCGAAACAAACGCCTATTTTGAGGCTAAAGATAAATCGCTCTACAAAAAAGGCATCGCAAAGTTAGAGAAGTGTTGGAATGATGGTTGATACCTTCTTGTAGGAAACTATATTGAAGAATAAGGTTAAATTTTGCAAAAAATAAATCGTTCTTTAGTACTTCGCCTCGGGACTTATTGAGTGACATAATCTGGCGATGAAAGTGTCAATTTTTCGAAAATCCATTCACTGAAACCGACAATTTACTGAATTGCAAATTACAGAAATAGCAATAAATTGAAAACGACAGTTTACAGTTTAATTCACCGAAATGACCAAACCACAGAAAATGACTATTAACCGAAAAAAAACAATTTACCGAAAATGTCCAAAATTCGCCGAAAATGACAATTCACCGGGAACGATAATTTATCGAAAACGACAATTAAGACGAGTATTGTACTTTATTTTTAAATTGTGGTCCATCTGTGTAGATAGAGAAAGAAAAGTATCGATATTGATAACGAATTTTAATTGTCCCGTTAAAAGGTGAACCGATCGATGAGAACTTCCCGGATGTGTAAACGGATTTTAAATAACGAATATCAATAGAAAAATTAATTTTTGTTATTATAAAATATTCACTTTTAACATTCGTTCGGATTGTCGTTTTCGGTGGATTGTCGTGTTCGGTAAATTGTTTTTGGTGGATTAAGATTATCGGTTAATTGTTTTTCGGTTAGTTGTCATTCGCGTTTCAACCTATCGATGCGACTAGCAAATAATCCATTAGATGAATTTTTCAGAAGTTTTATTCCATAGTGCTTTATTTAAGTGAATTTAGTGATGAAAATTATTAAAAATTTAAACGTTTTCATCCAAATTTAAATCAAATCTACCAAAAAAATAACATTTTGGTATACTTTTCAACAACGTTGCTAAAATTAAAAAAAACTTCTTCGATAGTTGTCACTTCCGGTACACTTTCATCCAAACTTCACTAGGACCTTGAAAATTATTAAAAAAAACTGACGTTTAAAGTTTAATATCGATCAAACAATTCGTTTGAATAACTTCGCCTGAGGCCCGTTCAAGGGAACCATTCGTTATCTTAGAAGTAGAGTTTAAATTAAATGGGGCATCCCAGGATGCTATAGCGCCAATCTCAACGTACGAATGGTCATGTATTTTGGATAGTAGACATGATTACCTGTTAAGAAGAAATTGATATCGACAATCGTGGTTCCTGGATTTTAGTATTCAATATTTAGTATATTAACTGAATAGGACATAAAGATATGCCTAGTATGCCTAGTATGCCTAGTGTACAAATCTCAAGTACTGGTTAGCCTTCATCTGTTAGGATATCTTTATGGATCATCTTTATGAATAAACTCCTGGGATATCTTCATATACTTGCTATTTCCACAATATACACATCAATTAGTGGACGATTATATTGTCGGGTCCATTATTTATGACGGTAATCCAGAAAGAGAAGATCAATCAAAATTTGAGATGGAAAACATGACCTAATGATCAAAATCAATTGAAATAACTTCGTTCATAAATCATTTCAGAATTCGATTTTCATCACCTAATTTCGTCATGATATCGGTTAATAAACGGCAGTATTCCAGAACTTTCTCCAAAAATCATTTAGCAATGCTAACTCCATTCACTATTTCTTATTTTCAGTAACTAAACCCCTGGTTGACCTTTTATGGAAAATTTCTTTATCGCTGTATCTCACTGTCTAAAAGTTAAAAGTCAACATCAGAATTGCCTATAAATCCTGGCATTTTAAATTAAAACGTTAAATAATAAATATTTCAATTATGCTTACATCCATAAATCATGTAATCTGAAAAGTGTTAATAATAATTATTTAAAATCAATTCGACTGTCAACAGCCACATCAAAAGCTCATTGAAATGCAAATTTTGATAATGTGATGAGAAAATAATTTATCATAGTCGTAAGCAGTGGATGGAATATTGATGATTTCTAATACAAGTAGTTCAAGGATGACTCATACGTCAAACCAAACACCAGCTAAAATATAAATTATGCATGCTTCTGTATTCTCAGTGCAGCTGTCTGTTCAATTCATATGGACACATAGCTTCGACCAATAAACCATAAATAACATAAAATAGTAGATTTAACTAAAACACAAAATTTTGTAAAATCATTAATCTTCCGGACACAAACTATTTGTTTAGACAAACAATTTTGCAATCGCCGATTTCAAGAGAAAATATTTTGTCAAGTTAATAATAAATTAGGCAAAGTTTAGCTTTTTGGTTTTGTTGTTTGGTGGGTTGTGTCTTGTACGTATGCTTATACAAACATAATATTATAACGTTACTAAAATTGCGCGAAGGTCGTCTGTTTTGTGAAGTTCATTGCAATCAAACAAATTATTGTTGTTGTTTCGATTTTATACATAATTTAATTTAGGTTAGGTCTCGTATAAGTGGGTGGACTAGAAACTTTTTTAAAATAAATCTTTTATAATATCCCCAAGTGATTTGTCTATTATATTTTGAAGAGTTAATAACATTAAACAGGTTGTAGAAAGTTGGTCTCAGCATAAATAGCCGTGCTTATTGAACATTAATTACAAAAAATGAAGCAAACCATTTATGACTACTCGTATATATGAAATACAAGTATGTTTTAAAATTTAGCAATTAATCGTAATTGGTAATTGAATTTGTCTATAAAATGGCGATATGTTACAATAAATACAGATACCCCGCTGGTAGCACTTTTCCAATTTAATTACAAATAAATCAAGTCACATTCATTACAAACTAAGAACACGACAAAAATCGTGATGGTTTAAAGAAGTTAATTAGCGTGTCAATTTACAAAACGGCACATTACGTACATTATATTCATGTTCTTGCTGTACACTAGTTTAGATAACCTTTTCTCCCCACACCGCACTGTACTGAAAGGTGATATCGAAGTTTTATTCTATCGATCCACTGGCATTCGGAATTTTAATATGGAAATGCTTTGCACGAACTAATGTACCGATTAAATTCCACAATAAAATTTGCATACTTGATTAGATAAAGTGTTGAATAAAGTATTTCCAATTGTACAAATACAATTTATGTGATGTAAGATAGCACGTTCAGACTCGGTTATGTTGTGAGCACATAATATAGAATTAAGCGATCATTATTTGAGAATAGTTTTAAATTGAATGGCTGAATTTCAATAAAACAACAAAGTAGTGTACTGAATAAATTAACTGTGACTATCTACAATAAAATGCAATAATTAGTACGTGTAAGAAACAAACAGATGTCACTATTACAAATTTTAATTTGTAAATATTGTTACAATTTCGTCTATTGGGCGTAATTCAACGTGAATTGGTCGCTTGGGCTAGTTGATTCATCGTAAATTGGTTAAATATTATTTTTGTGAGATTAGTGACATCTAGGTTTGAGTAGCAGGAAGAAAGGAGAACTAGAAGAGGTTAGAAGTCGTGGTATAAATAGTAAATATTACGAAATTATATTCGATATATTCGGGAATATTCCGGAAGCGGCTTAAATAACAAACATTTTCGGGAATTTTTAACAATATCATATTTTAAAAAAATTGTGAACAAAGCGGTGGATTACACCAAGAGTTTATTTATTTACGAAAATAAGGAAACGCTGTTACATACTTTGCTGCGCGCTTCTCCATTCATGCTTGTCCATTTATTTGTTATTCTACCAAAAACAATTTAGGCAATAGCCAAAAGTTCAAAATAAATTTAATTTAATTAATTTGGGATAAATTAAATGTTAACAAATGTTGTAATTCTAGTAATAAATTGGACAAAATTTAATATGATTGGGCTGGTCTGAGGAGGTTGAGGTCCGGTTTAGTGAGATTAAAGACCAACACCTCAGATAATCCCGATCATACTATAAGATTTTCTGTAAATTGTAAATTGTTGACCAACTGGCAAAATTTTGAACGTTAGATCATTTTAGCATTTTAAAATAAGAGAATTCGAAATTACAATCCCTTAAACTTCCTAACTTAACTATCTTCCAAAATACATTTAATAATTCTCACTATAAATATTCCACGAAAGACTGGTATAAGAACTTTTAAAATTTGAAATTAAACACAAAACGAGTGGTCACATTCCTTATTGAAATTTAGTGTATAGAAAGTTGGCCATATATGGATCAAAAATAATATCTGGCAAATGCCTGCCATACGATAAGCACATAAAAAGTCACTGCTTTGTTTGCTATCCCTTCATGCACTTGCATTGCAAGGCTTGCAACCGATCTCTCCTAATCACTTCAACTGTCCAACCTCGTCAGGAAGCACTTACGAATGTTAGACTATATTCCTTATTTTCTCCCTCTTCTTGTTACGTATCTTGTTATGTATTTAACAAATTATTAAGGACCCGTTTAGATGACTTTTCTTAAAGTTTTTGTTAGTTATTTTGTAGCATGAGACAAAATTTCACCCCTATAACCTCATTAGACCCACCACAAACCTAACTATAACCAATATCTACTGACCTACGGTCATGGACCATCGAATAAGCATATAGTCGGATTGGTGTCTATCTGACGAAACACGATTTTACGATGAAACATGCCGGAAAATCAATATTACTCCCCTATAACCTCGTCAGAGCCACCCCAAACCTATAAACAAAATTTACCTATGGCCGCGAGCCATCGAATTAGTAAGGTCGATATCTGTCTGGAATAATCTCGAATCGCAAACCGTTCTAACGACAATTGAAACCTTTGAATGTTTGATAATTATTAAACTTCCTTATCGACAATTTTGAGATGTATGAAAACAGATATGACATTATGTTTAGTTATCATCATTTATCAAGTTATAACACAAAATATTATTCTGAATCCGGCTCATAATCGAATTCTGCCCAATTTCTGCTTAGTGAAATACTAGGTCATGGTCGAGAAAATCTTAAATTATAAGAAATATTTTATTGATAAAATATTGGTATATTCAGATATACACTTCGTAAACATTTCAAACTATCACAGAGCGAATTTCACAATCACAGAGCGAAGACCCACTCCAAACTTATTTCACCCCCTCAATTTTCCCGAAGAAAATTTTTCAGCGATAACCATCGATGAACCGCTTCAAATGAGACCTCTTTCTTTTCCACTTTTTAAAGTGTTAACGTTATGTTTTCACAAATTTTTACTATATGTTCATATATACAATACTGTTATAGTTAGCCGAAAGTTTCGAGCTGAAAGGTAATGTAGATATTGTGATTGCTCTCCCAGCCGAAAAAATATTTTATAACCGAAAGATACATTACTTGATATACCTGGTTCTACTATCACCTCCAAATAACCAAAATACAGCTAAAATCTGTCTGGAACTAAATAGTTTTACCAACTTGGTCCAAATCCTAGGACATGTAAATTACAATAAATTTAGAAATTTCCGAAACTGAATTAATAAAACGTTCTGTATTTTTTGAGTTACCCACTTTCCCATCAATTCTACTATAACCATTAAATAGGTCATTATCCTAGGTAATCCCAGGCGAAATTTGGGGCAATCTTGAAGGGGATAGGGGGGTGTAGTTTGGTATAATGTATCAGAAAATCCGAAATTTTCAAAACTAAATTAATAAAATGTTCTGCAACTTTTCATTTACCCAATTTCCCATCGATCCTACTATGGTTATTAGATAAGTTTTAATCCTAGGTAAGCCACAGCGAAATTTGGCGCAAGCCTGAAGGGGATGTGATGATCCCTTCACTTTTTTATTGTTGACGAATTTAACTGACTTTTAATTGTAGGTTATTGATCGAAAGGCAAGCCTTTACATTTAGATCTGTCAGATAAAATTTTCGAAAAGAAAAAACACATGAGCTGCTGTTTGAGACTATAAGCGAACTTGCTAGATATTTCATTCCCAAACCTAAATTACCCGTTTTATAGAATAGAAACCTTGAAAACGATGCTGTATAAATTTCTGTATAGGTCGACTCTTTGTCGATTTATTGAAGTTATAGCGAGAAACGTATCAAAACGCGTATCCACCTTAACAAGTAAATGTTTTTATCTTGCAAACTAAGCACACTAATATCTCTCACAAATTTGCAAGAACTCCGAAATGCTTTACAAGAAGAATGACAACAAACCCACGTGCAGAGGAGGTGAAACGCGACACTGAAAATTCCATTTTGTTCGTAGATTTTAGTTTTATTACGTTTGAATAAAGTGTAAAAGGCTTTTGTTGCAATATACCTTTTGAAATAAAACACATTTTTTACTGTAAATCCTATTTTCTCCTTGATCTTAACCACGAAAATTACGCCTGACATGTGTGTCTCATTTTTTGGTTCAGTTTCTCACTAAAACTTCAATAATTCGATAAGGAGTCGTCGTACAGCAACTTCCTTCCTTTTCAAGGTTTCAAAATTCTATATAAAATGGCTAATTTGGATTTAGGAATGAAATGCCGAGCATATTGGTTTACAGTTTCTAACAGCAGCATATGTTTTTTTCTTTTAGACAATTTTGATTTTACTCAAAAAAAGTCATAAAAAACAAAATAAAATAAAACGGATTCCAGTATCGAAAAGAAGAGATCCTTCAATTAGAAGCAACATTATTATGTGAAAAGTGTTATTTAATCAAGATACAAGTGTTCAATTTTTTGAATCCTCCGTCGACGAATCTTAATCAATTAGTTCACCTCTAACTTTCGAATCAAAAAAACCGTTCAAAGTTCACAAATTTTGGATAACAAATTTATTACTGATAACTCCAATCCATATTTATCAATTTGAAATTCTTAGTTTTGAATTTTACAGTCAATAAATGATGAACAAATTCCACTATAATTTTTTAAAAATCTGTTCCATGTTTGGGGTTAATTGAAACAGCCTTTCTAAATGTCTTCCATATGGCAAATTAATATCATTAGAGGAACTACTGACTTGACTGCTGATTTTGATACGTACTTGACTATTTTTATGACTTTTAACGTTAGCGGTAACTTGTAATATTGACTTGGCAGAAACTTGCCTATCAACTTGACTATTGAATTGTCTGTTGACTTGATCGTTTAATTAACTGTCGACTTACCTCTTCATTTGACTATTTATATGACTATTGACTTGGCTATATTTCCAATCTCTATGGATGGTAATACTGTTTTGCAAAACTAATGCCACACTTATAAATAACTTGAGGAGAGTCTCCGGTTGTGGCCATAATTTCGTTTTCGACCATAATTTTCCTTTGAGTCCATATTATGCGGAGATATGAAAACCGATGAAAACCTAGCGGCCTTAGTTAACTGTTTGCTAAAGTAACTTTCACTAAAGTAACTTTACAGCGCTTACGGTTAAGGCCAGTGTTACCATCGTTTCTCTTTCAGCGGCTTCAAGTTATTCGACACGTCGCAAATCCTCTGACAATCACTTTGCCAATTTTTGTCGGGGCCATTGAAAAGCCGCTTTCATCCATGTTGTGGATATTCCATATTTTCCATGTTATAATGGTTAACGCATTCCAGTAATAATGGTTAACGCATTTCAAAATATTTTGGACAAGGTCCCTTTCATGGATCGGTGTGAAAACCTTTAAAAAACATTCCAATTGGTGAGGATGATCAAGTCGCCAAACATCTCTTCCGTGTTTTGCAGGTTGTGTTGCAAACTGCTTCGCGCAATTCCATAGGTTCGTGCAGTCGATTTAATGTGCTTTTTTAACTAAGCAATCCTTAATGGCACAAACCAGCGCATCAAAATCAATTGAATGTGATTCAGTTGACTTCTTCGGGGTTGTCATGGCTAAAAATGCCTTAAAATACGTTAACATTCTAATAGAATATGTTATGTCAGCATTAACGATGATATCTGACAATTTTCCAATTAAACAGACGCTTTAATTGGAAGAAAGAGGGTGCAATATCGATAACATTCCAGGTGAAGAAATATCGATAACATTCCAGGTGAATGAGATTATTCACTTTGATCTATCGCACTTTTAAACATCGGCAAATTACAATTGCGTTGATTTAAACGGAGTTTTTGAATTGTCAAAATACAAGTATAACAGCAGTCAGATCCGCCATATTTGCATTCAGGCAATTAAAAAATTATATCGATTGTCTAGTAAATAGTCAAAAAACATCCAAAATTAAGTGCAAGGTCGTTACTTGTTGTTCAAAATACACCTCAACAGCACCCAGGTGAAAGGTCAACTTTATATTTTATGTTTAAAGCAACAGTGTTTTAGTTGTGCTATGACCAATACCTATTCGTAAATGGATTTTTTTTATATTGTTGTTGTGATACAGTAAATTAGATATTAATTGCATAATTATGCAGCAGACGGTGGAATTCGTATAATATTGTGGGGCAACAGTGTTAATAGGTCAAGATCATAAACGCACCAACTATAAATAAATTTGTTTACGACTATACGAAATTAATTCTTCCAAATAAAACTCTTCTACATTTGAACGCTCAGCAGATGAACATAAAATTGAGCTCGAACGTTACAAGGAGATCAACTACATAATTAAAATAGTTGATGTGTAGAATTTTTTATTACAGCGCAACTCATGTGTATTATAATAAACGACGAAAAGTATTTTTCATTCATCCTACGAATTCTTTGTGTTTGGCATTCATACAGCGAAATCGAACTGGATTAATTAACTTGATTCGTTTTGTGGTCAACATTAGCATAACATTTGTAAACAAAATTTTTTGTGCGTCTTTCGCGTCTATCAAAAATAAACTAAAAATTGCTAAATCCGCAACATTAAAATATTTAGTTTGGAAGAACATGTTCAATAGCGGCAGCACATAACGAGTCAACTGAAAAGTTCCCGACCAAATCAAAATACCAGTTAAAGATTTGTAATGTTAGGTTTTTGCGTACTTATACTGGCACTCGTACTATTGATGTATTTCATACTCAGTTTAGTTGCAACTTATTCTTAAATGCAGGGTTTCTTAAAATGCAGGGTATCCTTCAATTTCACGTTTATTCCTAAAGTATTTCCAAAATTGTTTTGGATTTACTTTGATTGTTCCTCGAATTTGATCGAGATAAGAACTGTGTTTCAAATTCGTTACTATGTTGTAGAAACATTGTTTTGTCAGCTGCTAACCTGCTTTTCAACATTTTGACATACGCTTTCGACTTCCGATTTTTTAAGTTAACTAGTCTATCATCGAACCACTGAGGGTGGGCATTTTGTAGTTTATAGCACATAGGTATACAAAGTTCGAAGCCTTGCTGCATAATGTCATTAAATTTAATGGATTCTAGGTAACTTTGTAGCCCCACATGGTTTATTTTTTGAAGTTGTATTTGATCGGTTGTAGGTGTTCCGAACTCGCCATTAAATTAGTTGAGTCAAATACAATATCTAAAGACTTGTGATTGATATCATTTAGGACAAAAGGTAACACGGATTCTAAAAGTGGCAATGTCGTTGCTGAAGACAAGATCCAATAATCTATCACGATTATTACCAATGGTGTTTATTTGGTTCAAATTATAACCAAGCATGGCATCCACAAATAAAGATTCCGCATCTGTTGTTATATTGCATGGTAAAATACAATTTAGTTACGGATACAATTTCCAGATTATATTTGGAAGATTAAAATCACCAAGCACAACAACTAAATCTCAGACCGACCAAATGGCATAGTGGTTAAGCACTGGCGTTTGGATCGAGAGGTACCGGGTTCGAATCCCGATAGGGATAGGGATGCAAAAGAAAATTTTCATCAACATATTACGATATGTGATTGGCATGGAGCTATGCAATGAGCAGATGGTAACTTAAATCGCTCCTAGAAGTACGTCTTCGATTTGGCAGTAAAGTAAGACGGGAAAAATGAACCGCGAAAGAGCAGATAGTGCTTCGGCCCCAGAAAAAATGGCATGGATTGAAATAAAAAAAACTTAATCTGACGAGTTTGTTGTATTAATAATTTCATCACTCGATGATCGACGCAAGTTGCGTGATGATCACTATTTGATTAAGGTGGTATATATGCTGCCTAGGTAATTTCAGATAAATTTGGTTGATTTTGATTTTTACACCAATTTGTTCGACTCTCGATGGGGCTAAGGTTACTGGAGCATTCCAGAGTTTAGAATGTACTGCTATCAGTACGCTACCATCCGATTTCTTTGAGCTAGTTTCGAGTTTCACAAATTACATAAACAAGGTAGTTTGATTTTAAGACGAAGGTATAAAGCTTAGATGCTTTTGATGCCGATTTGTTTATGTTTTGATAGTAATTGCACATTTCTCACAAACCAATCTTTTCTTGGATTTTATGGGTTGATTTACTTTTTGAGTAATAGTATAGGTTGGAGCTGTCATTAAAAGTGAGTGTTTGTCTATCATTAGCCACTTTTGAAAAATATCTAACTGACTGTGTGTGTCTTGAAATTGCAACTATGGCATGAGGTACCCTATCAAACAGCTCAAGTAGTTCAAAAATTGATTTTATAGTACATATCACATTTGGTGAGAATAATCCTTGTGGTTCGTGGATCGAGATAGCTTTACTAGATTCTGGTATCTTAAGCTGGGAGATTAATTGTTTATCAGCTTTGGTAAAAGTTAGATAGTAATGTCTTATGCAACAGAGGTATCGGTTACAGCAGAAGTAACATCAGCTGGGCGCCTACGCTATAGAAATAAAAGTTTTTAAATAGTTCAATAGACCTAACTAAAAAAATTATCCATTAACTAATTATTTAATAAACAATTATCCGGTTGCACCCGGAACCTGAAGTAGAGGAAGTCGAAGGTAGAAATATCCCTAATAGTTTAAACCAGTGTTTTCCAACGAAGGCCACATGGCCCCTCTAGGAAGGCTTACGATGTATCTGAGGAGCCATGCGCTAAATTCATAAATTAGGGGGCCTTGGACTTAAACAGGCCATGAAAAGTTTGTCATGCAAATTTTATTTATTACTACCGTAAATATGAAATTAACATGCAAAAAATAAGGTTGGGAAACACTGATTTAAACCAACGATGAACATGCGACTTACACATTTATTTTCACCTCTATATCGTCCATTTTCCGCGACTGAAGACCAAATTATATGGAATTTCTGTATAGAGATAGGGATTAGCTGTTGTATCTGGTTGATTTAGTTGAAGCCATGCTGTACCATGTGATCAAGGGAAGAGTAATCGACACTGTGCTTCAAGAGCACTGACATTGCCTTTGCAATCATATCCGGAGGAGTAGGAGTAGGTATTTGTGGAATCACCTAACTATTGTCGATCGTTTCCTTTCGAATTTAAGCCTCAAATCATTGATGACATCGGCAAAATGGATATTAATTTACATTTGGAACTGTAACTGCATCGCGTCACAATTTCGTGTAGTGTTGTTCACACAACTTGTTCGATTCATTCGACTGTCTTAAATTTATCACCATCTTAAAGCGTAAATAAAATGTGAGCATGTGGAAGTCCCCATTTTTTAATTCGATGCTATTAACATATAAGCGATGCTGCTTAAGTTATATACACGTGAAGCTAAATCGGGATGATCGGATGTAGTTTCATCTATACTATTAAAGTTAGCCGAAAGTTTCCAGCCGAAAGGTAATGCAAATAGTGTCTTTACTATCCCAGCCGAAAGATGATAATGCAGATATTGTTTTTGCTATCGCTAAACTTAGTCCTATTATCATTTCCAAATAACCAGAATACAGCAAAAAAATTCTGCAAATGTAAATTACAATAAATATACATACGTTTTGTAAACGTTTCTCTATCACCTTATCTAACCCACTAGTCCGGCCAGAGAATATTTTCTGAGTTCAATGGCCTATATCTCGAATACTAAACATACAAAAATTCTCAAATAATTATTTCAAATACGTATTCGAGATATAGTCCATTGAACTCAGAAATTATTCGCTGGCCGGACTAGCGGGTCACATAAGGTGATAGAGGAACGTTTAACGTATTTGAAATAATTTTTTGAGAATTTTCGTATGTTTAGTATTCGAGATATAGTCCATTGAACTCAGAAATTATTCGCTGGACAGACTAGTGGGTCACATAAGGTGATAGAGGAACGTTTAACGTATTTGAAATAATTTTTGTATGTTTAGTATTCGAGATATATTCCATTGAATTCAGTATCTAATGGCTATAGTAGGATCTATGGGAAAGTGGATAACCTAGAAAATACAGAACGTTTTTATTATTTTGTTCGATACTTTTTAAATTTATTGTAATTTAACATTTCATAGGATTTGGTCCACTTTTGTAAAATTATTTATTTCCAGACCGATTTTGGCTGTATTCTGGTTATTTGGAGGTGATAGTAGAACTAGGTATATCAAGTAATATTTCTAGCGGCTATAAAATATTTTTTCGCCTGGGATAGCAAAGACACAATTTGCATTATCATCTTTCGGCTGGAAACTTTCGGCTAACTTTAATAGGGTCCCTAGACATCGTGCAGCAAGACTGAAATTTAGTCAAGAACATAGGAGTTGTCAGTTGCGACCTTGGCAGGCCGTACTAGTGATAGACGAAATCAGGTCTATTAGAGGCGCATTGGAGTGCGATATATTGACTGCTGTACACAAGAAACCGATCGTTTCGATGAAGGTTCAATAATGGTTTGTGGTGGCATCAGTTTAGGGGGAAAGACAGAGCACGTAGTCATTGATGGAGGTTCGATTACGGGTGAAAGGTATGTGAACTCAATTCTCAGACCCCACGTCAAGGTCTATGCGGATAGGTATGGTCCAGACTTTATCTTAATGCAGGATAATGCTAGGCCTCATAATGATAACTTTTCCAAAAATTTCACTATAGAGATGAACATATTGTGGCAATGAACTGTCCGGCGAATAGCCCAGACCTAAATCCCATCGACCAAGTGTGGGATATTCTAAAAAGACGAATTCGTGCGATGGTAAACCCTCTATTAACCATGCGCGAGTTAAGGTGGGGTGGTGTAAAAATAACACAAGGAACCATCAAAATATCACCCTTTTGAGGAGCACGAACCAACGATGTTTCAAGTGAATTAGAGGAGGAGGTCATACGAGCTATCGAATTCGGTTCTATTGTAGTTGCACAGAAAATGAAAATTTTAATTTTTAAAAATAATATTTGTTTTCTACAAAGGTCTACTGCGTTTTACAGTTATGAGATACAGATATACAGATCGATTTTGTCCCAAAATGTGTAAAACGAAATGAGTGTAACCGGAAAGATATAGTAGTAGTGTTTGTGTTTGTGTGACATGCGTGTATTTTTGTTTTGCCTTACTGCACGGATCGCGTTATTTTGGTACTATCCATCATAAAAATGACTCAAATACGAACAAAAGAAAAACAAAGACATAATTGTGTATTATACACTGTATACGTATTCGTTTTTTTGCTTCTCTCATTTTAAATGAGTAACTCACGGGACAAAATCGATATACTGGTTTTAGGTACACAACAAAAACAAAAGAGTAATGAAAATATGGTATCATTAGTTTGGGTAAAATTGATCTACAATGAAAGATAACATCCTATAGTAGCAAATACTTTTCCTTCGCACAAGCGAAAACATGAAAAAACAAATCTTCTCTGTACTTAACTATATCTTGGTCACAAAAATTATTACTTATATTTAAGTATACATTTGTATATATATTTTTATGTGTATGGAAAATTACTATTATTTTGTGAGCACGACGCCGAAATGATTACAACGATTTACCAGCTTTCAGGCGAACGAATAATAAAATGGTAAAGGTCAATATTATTATGGTTTGGTTCAATAACTACTACAACTACCGTTTCAAATGCCATCGTGTGAAAAACAGTAATTAACAAATAACGTTTATGTAGTTTGGAATGTTAGATATAGGAAAGTTTCCCGAGGAGAACCTCTTCCAAAAAATGGAAGTTTAATTCTAAACTAAGCAAATTTTGAATAATGATAATTTATCACCGCAACGTTGCAATGTCGCCTAGACAAAAGCCGGTTATTCTTTAATAGGTCCACAAAGTTAAATTTTAAGAAAATGTGTTTGATGATTCAGCTGATTAACTTGAGAAGATAAAACCACATCTTGTGTTGTTTTAATACTGTAAATGCACTTGTCCCCCAATAACCAGTTAATTTACATACACATGCATGGTTTGATTGGGCGACTTGACATATACACGATGAATCAAAATATTGTTGTTAAATTTGAACAAATCACTATAGGATACATTTTATGAATAAATATGTTATCGTATCTAGCGATCTTCTAATTATTATTATTTTTTTATTACACGCAAGTTATTTTAAGATCGATCAAAAACTAGAAATGTATAGGTACATGTACGACCTTGATTACGTAATGTCCAAATGAGGTGAGTCCCATTCATTACCTTAACACGTATAAAAATATCACATAATATATGAAATGTTATATTAATCGCGCACTGTATATAAATTACAAATCAAATGAGGAGATCGAGTTTCGAAGTTCGATTTCGTTGCACAAAAGCTGCAGTGAAATTTTAGTGTAATTATATAGCGATGTACTCTTCTGTTATTTAATTTCGAAATAAGTATTCCAATATCAGAATACATAAATGTTAATTAAATTTACAATTTAAATTATTTATTGCAATTGTTTACGGAATGATCTGCTTATCTACCAGCTAATCGGATAACATAAATTTCATCAAACGATCATCTCACGTACCAATTATTTGTTGATCTTTTTATTGTTACGTTTTATTCATAATTCAATTTCGAATTAAAATTATAATTAAATTTATTTCTTATTTGTAATAAAAAAAATTACATTTTGATATAAATAAATGTTGTAGAAGAAGGCAACAAAATAGTTTTATTTTATTGTTAAATGTCAAGGAAATGTATTTACTGTGTACAAGAATATATGCGGACAAGATGAAGCAGTTTATACTCATATACAAGTCGCAACAATGTTGTGGATTTTCTTAACAGTGTGAGTGTATATTTAAGAATTTTGCATAATAAAATTTTTTTAAATTTAAATACTCGATCTTTTCAGCCATGTAAGAGTTGTCTATCGGATTAACATAATAACACGACCGTCTGATCAATGCAATACACTAGGTGGAGGTAACCCGAGTTCCGGATTAATTGTGAGGAGTTTCCAACAGTCCAATAGAATAAATCAATAAATCTAATAGAATAAATCAAATTAACTAAAGAATATCGCCTAATGGGGGGGTCAACCAAACGGCACAGTGGTCAACGCTTTAACTTTTGGATAGGAAGGTACCGGGTCTAATCATGATAGGGGCAGGATGCGAAAAGGATTTTTCATCATGTGATTACGATTGATGTTGAAAATTAACACAACTATCACCCCCTGAGTGCGGACTTATGGGGTAAAATAGAAAGTAAAACTTTACATAATAACTACTCCAAATAAAATCACTGTAAAGCCTCAGACATAAAAGGAGGGATGCTTTGGGAACAATATAGAAATGGTTGACGGAAAAGATGCCAACGACTTACGAATAATTAATACGACGATGAGGGAAATCATAAAGTAGAATAACCAACAGTTCCAAGCTAATGAACAGATTAATAGGAGAGTTCAGCTATTAACGATTACAATAAACGAAGTAATAACCAGTTCAACAATGGCTAACATAATAGCATGATACAATTAATAAAATTTTGGAGGACATACAGGAGGCTATACAAGAACAAGAGTAGCATTACCCAGCAACAATTACCTATCACTGAAAGAAATAATTGCTGCAAAGAACATGCTCATTGATCAAGCAGTAAACATAACACTACCAGCCGAATTAATTAAATTCACTACACCGAGAATCGCAATCAACGATAAAACATTCCTTTACATATTAGAGATACCAGAATTAGACGAGGAGACATCAACAGTAATAAGGGTGATGCATGCACATCAATAACATCATCATAGAAAATTACCCGTAATACCTTATTAAATACAAACGAAAATTGTTCATCACAACGTCCCTTAAGCTAGCAGAATCCACACAGCAGAACATTACAAGATAATATGAATAATTATAGGCTAATAGTAGGCTAATTAAATGCTCTATTAAACAAATTTGGGCTCCACCCCTTCCAACTAAAACGATGAGTTCTGCTAGCTTTAGAAAAAGTTAACAGAACCCATATCAAAAAATGATTTTAAAACAATTGGAAAATTAAAGGTTAATTTTAGGCTAGTTAAATGCCCTATTTAAATTTTTTTATTCTGCTCATTCTAGAAAAAACATAAGGCTTTATCACTTCAAAGCTAGTAGAACTCAAATCGAAAATCGAACCAAAACCGAAATTAGAATCCAAAACAAGATCAATTAACAAACAAATAATTTTAGGCTCATTATGGTCTAATCAAATGCCTCACTAAAAAAAATCTGATTTTAACTTCCACTAGTAACCAATACTTTTGGTTGTTTTTCTAATAGCTTAGATCATACTGAGACTACCAGGAAAATTTTACCAGAACTTACCAGACTTACCAGAAAATCAAAAAATTATAGTGAAAATTGTAATCCACCAATTTTCCCCAAATTTTCTTAGTATTCTCAGTATGACCTAAGCTATTAGAAAAACAATCGAAAGTATTGGTTACTAGTGGAAGTTTTTGAGATAGTGGCCAAAAACTGAAAATAAACTTATAAAAAAATTTAAATTTTCAAAAGTATTGGTTATGAAATGGCCTAGTTTAGTCCAGCATGAACAGATCCTAGAATTTTGTCCTAAGTTTTGGACTTCTGATCAATAATTTTATCCAAATTTCATCGTCATTCTTTTAGAATGGCGGAAAGACGGAATATTGTTTAATTTGAAGATTTCATTTACCGAGTTTCTTTACTTCGGAGATCAATCAATTTGTCATTTTAAGGATCACTTTTAATATTTTATTCCGCTGGGATGTTTTATTTAGTGAAAAAAGAGATACAAAAGGAATAAAAAATTTCCGCTGGTAATTATATAACAAAATATATTATCTTTTGTGATTGTGCTGCCACTTGTGGCGAGTAGCGAAATCTCTTATTTTCCACTGATAAAATTCCGCTATCTTATACAGCATATTAAATTGCAGATATTTTTAGATTCATTATAAATTAAATAACCAAACTCTTGCTCAAGGACAAACGGAGCCTAAATTTTTTAATGATAATTTGAAATGAGCATTTAATTATTTGTGTATCCTTGTTTTGCGCTCTAATTTTGGTTTTGCTCCGATTTGCGATTGTTCTGCTTGCATTGAAAGCCTAATGTTTTTCTAGTACGAAAGGAATAGCTTTTAATTTTCCAATTGCTTTTAATCATTTTTTGATAAGGGTTCTGCTAACTTCTTCTTAAGCTTGCGAGACCAATGGTTTTAGTTGGAAGGAGCCCAACCTTTTTTAATAGTGCATTTAATAGCCTATTATTAGCCTAAAATTTTCAATAGTTTCGCGTAATGTTCGGCTGGATGGGTTCTGCTATAGGTTACGGCTATTTTATCGGTTACCGCGCTAGTATTTGTCTGTTTTGACAACAACAAAAAAACAATTCTTGGGCATTCTTGCAAATAGAGAAAACCACAATAATAATAATAATCTGACCAATAAATTTCATTACTGACCACAATCAATTAAAACAAATATTTGTTTTTGTTGTATTAGTCACTTAATAATGAGCTACGTATGTGTATGCACATATCAAAACACATACGTACGAAAAAGACCTTGTGACGCCATAACAGAATTAGAGAAAGTGGTTTGCGGTTACAGCTTCATATAAGTAAGAAACAAAATAACCAAAATAACGTGCTTAAGAGATGAAGAAGCGTACGATCAAGACGAAAACATAGAAATATATTATTTGCTGTTAAATCATTTTTTATTATAAGTAAAATCATCGATGTTGTGTTTTTGCATTATTTTTTATTAACTAATTTACAGTTTTTAAATATTTGATCAGTAATTTATTGAATTTTCAAAATAAATTCGCGGAATATTCAATTTTTTGCAATGCTGTATTTAATCCTCATCTTTACAACAGAAAAAGACATATTTAGATAAAATATGCGTGTGTGAGTGAAATTTTTCAATTACATAACTTCCATATGTAATATATGAGATCGTGTTTTATTAGAGAAAATAAT
Source organism: Nephrotoma guestfalica (assembly GCA_963691935.1). Lineage (NCBI taxonomy): Eukaryota > Metazoa > Arthropoda > Insecta > Diptera > Tipulidae > Nephrotoma > Nephrotoma guestfalica. Next base: position 252,658,394 of record OY829915.1, read on the forward strand.
ATGCAATTTTGATTTGTGATTGTCAAATTTTTATTGGCTATACAGATTCAAAATTCAACTTATACGATCACAAGATCAATTTGATAACGATTGATAAAACCTGATCGCAGACCTACAGATCGTATCAGTCGATCACGCATGATCATATGAAAAAGGAATTTTAGCGATCAATTACGATTATGTATAATAAATTTATGAAGGGCGATCGTTTACGTCGATATAAAAACATAAACAATTCAACATGATCAAGACCATTGTATACTACAAATTGTTTACTAATTTTAATCTTATAAATTGTTTGTAAAAAAACATCGATGTGATCGATTAAATCGATTTATATTATTTAAAACTATAAAATATTAGGTTCTAATTATGATCCGGTTGCATAAGCCTATAGAAACTCTAAAGATCATGTCTAAAGAATAAAATGAAGGACTTAAGATAACCTTCTTGGTATGTCATGTAGCTAAAGTATAAGATAAGTTATTTAAATTAATGAGAAAGTGATGTTTGCGGATATTCCAAAATATTATAAAAGTAAGACTTTCCCGCTTTAAAAACTGTACTTGGAAAATGGTAAGAGAAGGTTGAAATGACTTTAAATTTTAATGACCTTGACGGGTGTCAAATTCTATATTATATTGTGGTTTTTACATTTTATAAATTCGTCATTTGCATGTCTGTCTCCCAATGAACGACCTTATGACGAAATTTAATGTTGAATGAATATTTAAATATTAGATAATAACGATTTCTATTAAACTAAAATTCGGTTTAGTGTCGAAACGTTATTAGTTTTGGTTATATCTTTCGGTCAGCAATTTAGACCATTTTGCTTAGGCACCAAAACGATTTACATACCAAGCATTTTTTAGATAAGTTAACACTTTTGAGTTTTACATATGTTTTTATTACTATTGCAATCGGTTAAGGTCATTGTAAAAATTTACTCGACACTTAAGAAAGAATTGAACTTGTTTCCGAAAAAGGGATCTTTCTGGCTATTTATGGATTCCATCGAAAAAAAATAGTTTGCCTTTTGATGCGATCCATTCGTAGAGCCATTTTTTGATTTCTTCGTGGTTTCTGAAGCGCTGGTCTTGAAGATCGCCTTGCATTGATCAGAACAAATAGTAATCTGATGGGGCACAATCTGGTGAATAGGGTGCATGCGGTAGAATTTCCCATGTAAGTACTTCCAGCGTATTTTTTACTTGTTTTGCGACATGTGGTCGAGCATTATCGTGCTCGGATCGGACGGTTTTCGTTCAATGTATAGTTCCTATGTAAGTAATTCCAGCGTATTTTTTACTTGTTTTGCGACATGTGGTCGAGCATTATCGTGCTCGGATCGGACGGTTTTCGTTCAATGCATATTGTTGGTAACGTTCACCAGTAATAGTTTCGTTCGGTTTTGACAGCTCATAGTACACCACTCCTTTCTGATTCCATTTGTCTGACCTTACTTCCATGAATGTTTCGTTTTGCTGTTTATGTGGATGGCTCGCCTGGATTCATGATTTTTTGCATTTAGGGTTATTGTAGTAAATCCAATTTTCATCGCCAGTCACAATTTGAGAAAAAAAATGCCATTTTCGGTGTCTTGTAAGCAAAGAAACCATTAAACGATTTTCAATTTTGGCTTCAGTCAGTTCATGTGGTTCCCATTTTCCTTCTTTTTGAATAATTTTCATGGCATGTAAACGTTTACTTCTGGCTGCCTGAGTAACATTTAACTGTTCTGCAAGTTCCTTTTCTGTTTGAGCTGAGTTTTCTTTCAATAATGCTTCCAATTCTTCATCTTCTAATTTTTTTGGTTGACCACCACCACTTTTGAATCGTTTAATCCAGTTTTCGCAAGTCTGTTGAGTTGGTGCATGTTCACCATAAGTTTCTTAAAGAAAACGAAAACTTTCAGCAGCTGTTTTCTTTTGACTAAAGCAAAAAAGTTTTGTTGGTACGAAATTCGACATGTTTAAACGAGATTAAAAAATATGTTGTTTACGCTTTCACGAATAATGACAAACTAAATTTTAATGTGGAATGTCAACACTTTAAAATGCCGTAGGTGTCATTGTAACATAATGTTTAGTACTAAAGTTACGACATCTCTTAGAAAATCCAAAAAACTAAGGTATACACTCAATATTTTATTGAACAACGTTTGAATGAAGTAGTCATAATATAAAAATTAGGAATAACGGTACTTTAGATGAGTTGTTTTGAAAAAAAATTAGAGAGAATTAATATTTACAGCTAGTCGCGCCATATCTTTTACTTTTGAGGCGGATATATGTCCTGAAACATTGTGTCGGGGGAACGTTTGTGGTGTACTGCTTGTAGTCTCTAGAACATGGTTCATGATATTCCTGAGTTCTCCAAGGAAAAGTCGGAAGAATAATATAACTGTTTATCTTCACGGTAGTTATGGGAAGATAGTCACCAACGTTCTAACTTTACATAATAATTATTTACTAACACAGCAATCTTGCCATTGTGATGGTCACTTGTGAGGAGAAACACCAAGTTATGTTTCTCATAAGTTGGAACATTTAACATACCCTTCCTTTACTATTAGAGACCTTTGCAGGTTCAGGATTCCCAGTCAATGATAATTAGTTACTGCGTTGTTCGGCAAAATCTGTGTACAGCTAAACATGAGCATATATGGCATAAAGTAAGTTATTACCCAGCCTATCAGCTGGCCTGCGTTGTAAACATTTTATCTTATTTTTATCTTATCAGTAACGGGCATTCTGGTAATATCTAGATAGAAGGTACGTGGATAGTAGAAATTGTGCAAAATAAATTCCTAAAATTCTCCCCTGATTGTGTACTGTTACCAATATTTTTAGTGATAAAGGTCTAAAGTAGATTCCCCAAACTATTGCATATGCGATTTTTATATGAAAGGATGCCGTTGCAGGTTTTGGAAAACATCACGAATCTCATAGATGGGCTCCCTTGGTGGCTATTTAGGTTAGAAAGGGCTTAAAAGGATTAAAATCACTTAATGCTATTTCGAAATAAACCGTAGGGCTCTTTCATAGACTTTTTGAACATTCACGCTCTCCACGATTTTTATTTCAAAGGATGTTGTTATAGCCTTAAGACAAACTACTCGAATCTCAAAGATTGACCCTATACTGCGAAGTAAAGCCAGTATAGGTATACAAGTATATTTTGAACTGCTCCACGACGATGTTAATAATTAAAATATTAATATCATTTTGCATGTTGTGATTGGCGATATGGCCCAACACGTAGAAGCGTCTTTGACCGAATTCGCTTAACTGTTTTAATAATTCAAGAAACTATCGGAAAAGTGGGTGCCGAGTATGCAATTAAGTATTCTCTACTTGGGATGATGTCTAGAGTTAGTAGGAAAAATTCCTACTCCTTTTTAAGGGGAGGTACTTGCATTTTGGGTCTTTTGAGTCCCTTCGTCGTCTTCCACAGGGAATAATAAGATTTTTTTTCATCGGTTAGGCTAGACTAGAATAAGATTTGAGACTGTTACCTAAATTGTTAAGAATTGTTTTGTTCTCCGGTGTTCAAGTTATTTACCAGGTTTTACGTGCCTGTCGTTTTTCTCTTACCAACTCTCTAACTCCCATTGGGTAGGATTTGTTAAGCTTCTCCTTATTTTGTATAATGGCGGTACTTGCCAAAGCAGCATAATGAATTGTCTCATTGAGTTGTTCTAATTCATATTTCAACTGGTGAGAATTTCTTATCGGTACCTGAAGATTGAGTTTTCCTCCATTACTTCACGAAAGAGATCACAGTTTGTTTTTGAATTTGTTAATCCGGGTGCACTCTGCCTTTGAATTACCATTTCACTGACTGTCATGATAACCGGGGAATGATCTGATACTAGAGAATTGCTGTCTTCAATTTGAATGCAGTTCTGGGATATACCTCTTGCTAGACCTCTTGCCGTCACTGGACCAGTATGTTGGGGAACCACCAGAGTAAAATTCACATTTTGATGTCTGTCCTGCTTGAAGCAATTCTTTACTTTTTGACGTCGTAAGTCTAGTTCCCGAATAGGTGTTTTTCGCATTAAAGTCACCTCCAATAATAAAATTGGCGATTTAAATAGTTTAAGATAGTCCTCCCTTTTCAAGTTATGTCGGGGAGGACAATATATTGCAGAGACAGTCAGCTGTCTCAGATGTCAAAAAATGTCGATTTTTTCTGAATTTAAAAATATTTCTATTTCTGGAATATGTTGCATAATGCCATTCGCATTCCAGATTGCTATTTTGAAAGTTGTATTCTTAATTAACATTTTTTGCTGAATTGCGTTGCGGGAGTTGCATTTTCTTCAGTTGATCAAGTATCATGTTGTTCAGATTAATTTGGTCATCTAGCCGCTTTGTAATAGCTGCAATGCTGTTCATAATGTTCTCCATAATTTGCTTATTTTCGGAGCCCATCTGTTTGGTTGAACCCAAATCTCCTAGGCAAGTGAACTTCTTTGCCCTGTGTTGCTTGGTTATGGGTTTTGATCCATCTGATTCGGTATTTGAACCCTTCGATTTTTGTGATTTTGCGGTTTACTTCTTGTTTTATCTCTTAATTTTTGTAGTTGTTTAGCAACCTCACAGCCTCGATAATTAGCCGGATGTTGGCCCTTACAATTTGTAGACTTGGCTGGCACACCTCTCTCTATTGTACATGCCTGGGTAATATGATTACCTGAGCATTTTACACGTCTTGGATGCCGGCCGCAATATCTTTGGGTGTGATTAAATGCCTGACATTTCTTGCATTGTGGTATGCGTGTTGTGGTTCTCCTCATTTGTTCAATTTTCACCTTCATGTGAAGAATTCCTTTTATTCCATAAATGTTTTGAACATTCTCTTTGTTGTTAAATACTAGCACAAAAAAGGGAGTCTCCTTTTACTGATAATTTGGTTTCCTTCCTCGATTTCTGTTCTCCCTTTTTTAAAAATATTCACAGCATCTAATATTTTAAGACCTTTATTTTGTAAGTCTTCCATTATTTATTTGCCTGAGCAAGTGTGATACAAACCTCTTGCCAAGACTTTTATAGGTCGGCCCTGTTTTTTCTCGTAAGTGAACCACTGATACTTTTCAGCATTCATTTTTATAGATAAGGTTCTATAAGTATCTGAGGCCAGAGTATTAATTCATCTTCATAATTAAGTTTTACAAACGTCATTGTTTAGTGCTGTTACCTTACCGCCTTTGTCAGTAACCGATTTCATCAGCACCAAATTTGGTGTAATGTTCTTGGTAGATTTACTACCTTTTGGTTAATTTGCTTTGGGTAGAACATCTTTTGAATCTGGACTAGATTGTCCCCTACCATTTAATTGCTCAGCCTCAGGTGACGATTCAGCTTTTCTTTTCTTACTCTTCCTGGACTGTTTTTTCTTCTTTAAGATCCAGTCCGTCTCTCTTGTCTTGTAATTCATCTTCATCAGTGGAATAGATGAGTTTGTCTGGTTCAAAGCTTCCTATATCGCAATCTTCTTTTGAATCCCGATTCATTTTTAGGTTTTCATTTTCCCGCTTTAGATACTCTATTTCTTCACTCAGCTTGGCAAATAATTACTCCATATGCTCTAGTCTCGCCGAGAGATCCATATTTTCCTTCTCTAGGTCAATAGTTGTTTTACTAGATTCGGCTATTTGCAAAGTAAAATTTCCGGTCAGCTTCCGGCAGCTTCCCTGATAATGCTATAGATGGCCTTCCCCAGAATCCATAGGTCCAGTCTCTACAGAGAGTGGATTTACCATTGTTGATATTGGTGTACCACCTGGGGTGTTATTGACTTTTGTTAGTATCATTGCATAGTTTTGATTGACTTATTAGCTATTCTGCTTCACTGCTACAAAGATTGGGTACCACAACCGTTCATTCTACAGAACATTGCCCATAGTACGCCCGTATCCATTTTTGAATACTTCTTGGAGGCTGTCAATCCCGTACTCCATTTGGAGAAGTGAGAAAAATTCTGTATAACCAACCAAATGGAAATATTTAAGTAATGGAGAATAGATAAAAATTCTGATTTTTACATAAATAAAACTCAATAACCACCATGCTGTATAAGATAGCGGAAATTTCTCAGCGGAAAATAAGAGGTTTCACTATTCGCCGCAAGTGGCAGCACCACAACAAAAGAGAATTTATTTTGTTTTACAAATTACCAGCGGAAATTTTTAATTCATTTTGTATCTCTTTTTCACTAAACAAAACATCCCAGCGGAATAAACTATTAAAAGTGACCCTTAAAATGACAAATTGATTGATCTCCGAAGTAACTCGGTAAATGAAATCTTGAAATTTAACAATATTTCGTCTTTCCGCCATACCCACCACAGCTTCTCATTCTTCATAATTAATTATTCTTTTAAAGCATACTCACTTTCTTTAACGTAATAACGACAATCATCCGCTACAATTTAGGATGTTCTTGACGAAACATGATTGTGACAGTAAGTTTTGTATAACGCAGCTTTATAATAAACTATCATTTCACTGCAGCGTCGCGAATGCTTCCTGGTTATGAAAATCATTCATACACAGACGAATTTGCAAGAAGCAAATGTTTGCAAGAACCCAGATCGGTTTCTTATGTATATTTTTGAAAAAGTGAGAAACTCAGTTATGGAATGTAGGATTATTCCGGATTAATACTTTATAGATTATATTTCACGCACGTCAGGAATGGGAATGCTTAGTATAACAGCAACCAGGCCATTTTCCCTTGCCATCATTTGAACCAGATGTAGGTGCACTAAACGGATGTGTTCCACAATTATTACGTTTAGGCTTCGCCGGTTGACATAATCGATTTGTCATTTAACTAAAATTATTCAAATGATTAATTAATGATTAATCACCGCGTGATTTAACGGTAAAACGTATTTATAAATTCGGAAATGATGCATCAAGCATTTAAAAAAGCAAAAAGCAAATTGATGATCCCCTTGGAATTGAAGTTAAATCTTCGAATTAGTTTGATGTGAACAAATTGTTTTTATTTCAATGATACTTGATAATGACACCATTTATATCGGAAATATTATATCACGCTACTTTTAAATACCTTTTGTTAATTTGTCACTGCATCCAATCCCGCAAATAAAGTTGACGGTCAAACCATAATAAAAAACCTTCATCCGCATACTGAACCCGCACTAACTTAAGAAAACAAGAAACATTTTCACACAAAAACAAAAAACAAAAACTTGAAGATAACTTTCAAGGTTGTAATCCAACTCATCCAAATCCATTGTGGCTTAATGTAATTGTTACAAATAACAACAAAAGACATATAATACATTCTGACTGCGGATTGTTACCAGCCGCATCTTACATACTAACATACATATGCACATAATCCATACATAAGATATTAACTCGCTTTCAGAAAACCCGAAAAAGCACAAAAGAAAACGTAAAAACAAGAAATCGAATCTCAGAGATTTGGTTTAAAAAATAACTCGAAAACTTGAAAGCAAAGTTAGTTATAGTTTGATCACTGTTGGTGGTGTTATAAGTCGTGTCGTTCGGATAGTTTTTAATGGTTTAATAAATATTTGGTGTTTATTTTCATCATAATAAAAGTGAATTGGAATTTATTTTTTTTTTGTGTATTGTGTGATGCATTTCAGTGTTTTATAGTTTTAAGATTAAGCAACTTTTTTTTTAAAAAATATATTCAAAACATTTAAGATGACTCGAAATTTTGTTATACTATCTGTGATCGTTATTTTAAATTTAAGTTATGGATATCAAGTTGGTTCTCAAAAATCATCTTCGTTATCATCTCATTCGTCATTAGGTAGAAAAATCATAATTTAAATTGATGGATAATTGTGTGGTGGAGTTGTTTTTAGGTGTAATTTTTTTTATTATTGAGTTGGTTTGTTGTTGTAAATATATTTATTCTATATAGTTAATTACTAATTCTAATTATTTAACAAATAAAAAAAAGTTTGACGCCAAATTATGTAACCCGTGGTCAAGCTTTTTTATGGGTGTTAAGAGTTTTTTATATCATTTACAGGATATTAATGTAATCCGCTTCTATTAAGCAATTTGGCCCTTTATACCAACAAAATTCCGTAGTATCGATAAAATGTGCAGTGAAATCAAAATCTAACCGTTTCTTAAAAATCTATATTTCTTAACTAAGTGTGATAATATATATAAATTTTTTTGATCTTTTATCTATTTTAGGTGTAGGCCATGTACCAAAAGATACAACATTCGTTGAATTACTACGCGCCCAAAAATTACAATTACAATTGCAAGAAATTCAAAATAGTGTCCTGTCACAGTCACCAGCTCTGACGCAGTCTTCTCTTTCTAACAATATTATATCAAATTATATTCAAGACGATGGAATAAGTATGACACCCGGGTTATAGATAAAAATCTTTGGTTATAAAAACAAAAAACTAATCTTATCATAAATTATCTAACATGTTAACCCACTACACTTTACTACATATAAATAAAGTCACCAAAAAAATCTATAACTGATATGCTGAAAACAGGTTGATTCCAAAATTGCGAACCATCCATAAGCATAACGACTTATGGAGGACAATTTGATTTAATGTTGAAGTATAATGTCAAGGTTCTTCTCATTGTGATATAGTGGTGCGCATACGCCGATTAATTAAGAATCGCGACTGTATATATTGTCTTTGCCAAATACTATTTGTTTTACAAATTTCTCCGTTACTTTTGTTGATGGTAAGCAAACAATTCGTGATGGATTTATTTTAGAGATCTTATCTTACATAACGTCTCAACTATTTTTCTGTTAATAAATTGCTGTTATTAAATTATCCATCGTATTCTTCAGAAAACGAAATCAAGGGAAACGAAGAATGAGCCAAAACCTTCAAATAACCATCCGCAGCTAGAAAAGAGTTAAATATTATTTACGTAATCGCGTCAATTATCTTCTGTTACTATTATACCGGTTTTGTACGTCGGGCATATTATTAAGTTAACTCTAAATTTCGGAACGGAAATTCGATCGTGTATCGGTATGTGAAAAATAAATAACTTTGTTGGACATCAACAACATGTTTTTAAGGTTCGATGGAGTGAAAGTTCATCAAAACTATAAATAATAATGTGGCAATCGTCATTGAACTGTGAGGTATCAACAATATTTTTAATGTACTTAATATTAAAACTCACCAATCGAGGTATGAGAAAATTTTTTGTTTTCTACGTCCATGAAAGCGGTATAATTGATCTTCGACTTGGGCATTCATCTTAAGTTGCACGTCATTGTTAGAATCAAATTTCGCATGCATATAACTTGTTGAAAGGTGATATAGTGTTTTTGTGTGGTCTACCCGCGAGTTCTTACACCTCATAAATTATAGATTAGCTACCCAAGTAGTTTTCTTAAGCCACATAATTGTGATTAATGGTTACCGGTAGCTCATAATAGGCGCGAGATTTAGTGAAAATAGATTAGATTATAGCATGTGATATAAATACATATAATGCATAACAGGTGACATGTGTGTCACTGATGCTAAATAATCTCGTTCTCGTACCAGATTTGATGTTTAATTGGATACGAATTAGTCGGTTGCAATACTCGTTAATTACTTACCGAAATAATTTTTTTCATCAAACTCTCCATATAAGGATCCCTAATACAGTCCTAGAAAATTGTTAAGCTATACCTCGATCGATTTGCTTTAAGGATCATTCACATGAACAACAAACTTAAATTTTTATTGTTGCTATCGCTTTAGATCCGTGTAATCGTGATTACAGAAGTGCCCACAGTACTTCTAGTAGATGACGGTTTTATGATTATGAAACCATTTTTTATAATTTCGAACCTTATTTTACTTTCCTTTATGAAGTAAAAGTGGTACCGGGCAGACTAAATGTCTGATGGTTCTCCAAAAATTTAAGCGGAAATGACGTTTATTGAAAAATACTAATTGTTCACAAAAATTTGGCCTCTGTCCCCCTTTTTTCATAAATTGGGAGATCTCAGTGATTTTTGGTCGAAATCGGTCCTCCGGAAGTAGCAAATTCCGTGCTTCTTACGAGAAAAACGACTATGAACTAAAAAATTCTAAACAAATTTTGCAATAATATTGGTCCAAATCAGTTCCAAATTTAAGTGATACAAATCTCTTCTAACATAAGTTCCGCCTGATTGGTTGATCGTAATCAAATTTCTTCCATAAGCTCTTTCCAAAAATTATTAGCTCCCCATGTTGTTTGGCCGAAATCAGTTCATCGGAAATAGTAACCTCCTATAGAAGCTTCTACTCTTTTTGCAAATATTTTTAAAACTTTATAGACTTTGCGAAGTAATTTTGGAAGCAAAACACGATTTGTTCAAATCGTTTTTTAAAATTTTACCGGAAATGATTAGTTGTGATACAAAAAAGTTTTTTTTTTAATATCCCTGCAATCTGTTCTGGGGTCAAAGCTCTCTCCCAACTCTTTCGCGGTTTGCTTTTTCCGTCCTTACTTTTACGCCAGTGTCGGCCAATTCGGGAACGTACGGTTATAGGAGCGATTTTATCACCATCTGCACATTGCATAGCTCCATGCCAGCCTATACTGGCATGGAAGATGGGTCGGCCCATAAGTTTTCACCAAAAATTCGGCATCTCTACGGTCCATGCAGATTGATTTTTTGGAATAAAGCTTCGTATTTCAGCTTTATCTTCAAATTTGGTCATCCTTACGCGAAATTTGGATGTAATTTGTGTACCGGGAGTGTCAGCTTCCATGGGAGCTTTCCAAATTTTGCAATGATATTGAAAAGTTTAGCATTCAAACAACAAATTTAAAGATTAAATTTGCAACTAGAGATACCATTGTTCGTTTTCTTAAATTTCAACAGGAATAATAATTTGATAATACAAAACAGTTTTTACCAAACATTTTTTATGCATATGTAAATTCGCGATAAGAGAAAGTTTGCTTAAGGCCGCAGCATCTTCTCCCTAACGTTTTTTCTTTAAGTGCCAATGGGCTGTAACCTCACGAAATAATTAGAATTTCGGTCTGAAAAATGAAAACCAGGAAAACTGTTGGAACTTTGCGAATATTTCAAATTGTTTCAGGAGTGTAATAACTAGGTCCAGTGACCGAAGTTAACTACAAAATTGATTGACCTCGACACTATTTTGGTAATTTTCTAGAAATATGAAGGAATTTTAGTTCCGTGTATTTTTCCCAACAGATGTACTTAGAGTCGCATAACTTTGGTAATACTAATCCAATTACGCCATACTACAGCGCGTTTGGAAGGTTCATATAGACCATTTAAAAAATCATTGTAACGTTTACTTATTTAGTTGAAAGTTAGTGCGTTTTAAAAATGAGCTAAAGTTCTAAAAAATTGGCTATATTTTACAATATCACTTCGACCAAGGCGATAACGCTTCGCAGACTTGTGAAAATAATTGTCGCGTTTATGGTAGAGGTGTCTTATTAAAATCAGCAGCACACCACAAATGATTTGCTCGTTTTCATTCTGGAAATTATTGATGTTAAATACGCTCTGGTCGATCAATCGTTGAAAAAGTCGACGAAATTTATTTATATATTTACATATTTGCGATATTTGGGTACCACATGAAATAACAGTAAAAAGTTTAATGAACCAAATTTCCATCTGCGAATCGCTGAAACGGTACAAAATTGAGACATATTTGTAGAGATTGATAATGGGCGATGAAATGTGGATCACATAGACAATAATTTGCAAAAAGGTCCTGCTCCAAAAAGAATGAGGCTGCACAAATGACCGCAAAGCCCTAATTGTCGACAAGTAAGCCATTTATTTCTGTTTGGTGGGAATGGAAGAGAATTGTGCTTCACGAGCTGGTCCAACCGGGCCAGATGATTGATTCTCCTCTCTATTGTCAAAAACTAATGCAATTAAAGCTTGCAATTGATGTTATGTGGTGGGAATTGACCTATAGTAAAGGCGTTGTCTTCCAACACAACAATGCTAGACCACTCGCATATGTAAGGACTCGGTAAAAAATGAAATATCTCGGCTGGGAGGTTATGATACATCCACATTATAGCCCGGACCTTGCTCCGTCCAATTACCATTTGTTTAGCTATCTGCAGAACTCTATTAATGGTTTAATGCTCACTTCAAAGAGGCCTGTAAAAATTTCTGGGTTCAGTTTTTCACGCAGAAATCCCCGAAATTCTACAGTGATGGCATAATGGTTTTACCAGACAAATGGCAAACACATTTTAAATAATTTTCGGTAATAGAGTAGGCGAGGGACATACATGCCAAATTTTTGTTCTTCGATTTTTGAAAAATGGAAGAAACGGAGTGTAAGCAAGTATTTTAGAGAACTTCATCTAACCGTGCTGGACGGAGTTTGATTAATCCTGCTCAATACATTTTTGAATTAATGCGGCCCTATAAATTGTTTTTAGAGTCTGACCAATATTTCATCAACTATCACAGGTAACCAGTACGCAGAAATTGCAGTGGATCGGTAGAGATATCTAAATTTTTTTAAGACGTAGTTAAATGGGCAATGTCCCGAAATTTACCATATTGGATTTCTCGCGGTTTGGCCAAAGTACACGTTCTGGACATCCTATATTGTAACGTAGAGGGTTTTTAGTCTGTCTCATCCCAATCAATTTCTCTTCAATTTAAATGGATTTGGGAGTAGGTTTGATGCGCGACCATTGAAGCTGGTAAATAAACTATCCCTTATGCAGAGATCGGCTGGCTATTTTCTGCAAATTAGGGTAATATTGTTTTTTTCTTTTAAAAATCAAGGGTAGCACTATGTTAGCTTAGAGTAGAAGTCCGGGCTTGGTAGACCACAGTACAGATTGGCTGTCAAAAATTTTTATGATTTCCGTTTTCTTGTCCATTCTTTTGGTACGTTCATGTGTATAAACCTCTGCTGGGAGAATTTCCGCTTGAATTTTCGGTTGAATATTTTCTTTGAGGAGTGAACCTACGGAGGAGGAAGATATAATGTACATCAAATTTTGCTAGGAAAGCAAAATTTTGAACTCAAAATGGTTCAATTGATCTTCAATTCAATACTTGGGGTTTTGGCCCAATCTTACCCACTATTGCGAAGGAGATTTCTTAGAAACTATTTCGATAGCTTTAACTGACTAATATACAAAGCTTTCTTTGGGCCATTTTTTATTTGTTATGTTTAATAATTTGGTTGAATGCTTTATTGAAAGAAATAACGGAATGATTCAATAATACTCCCAAAAGTTTTTAGTTTTCGGAAGGATTTATGAAAATTTGCAGCACCGTAATAACAATTTGAAATATTGTGGGAATTTGGGCCATAGCATTCGAATACAAGTTGCATGTAAGCGTCGCATCACGTAGAAGTTAATAAATGTTTAGCGATATTAAAATAATTCGCTAATGCAATGTGTTTATCCTTTGAATATAACCTCATAATGTTTTCCATAATTTTGTAGTTTGGTGTTTGGTCAGTGCAATTGAAACTCAACCATTTTGAAATTGGCCGCCGGTAGTCAATAGTATGTACGCTGCTGCGACTATAGAGAGTATCACTGCTCTTGAATGTTATTGTGATCGTTGTTACGTCGATCTAGGTTGCGAAGTTGTTAATATTTAAGGAATTCAACTCATGCTTCAGGATGCAATTGGCCAATCATCAGACATTAATCCGAAAATAACATGATGTAACCTTAGGTTAGAAATAATGATATGCAAACCTTACAGTTTTCACTGCAACACAATTTTATTTACGAATAATCGTTGTACTCTAACTTAGACCGTGATCCAGTTTTCAGAATAGGGCCAGTTGATTGTTAGAACTCTTTGATAATTTATTTTTCTTTAAACCAAGTTTTTTACTGTTACAGTGAAGTTAATTAAAGGTTTTAATTCACAGGAAAAACGTTAAGTGAGACTGAGAATAATTTGTCGGTTATCAATAATTGCCTAAATAATATTTAATACTATGGCAAAAACATGAAATTCGGAATAGCTGAGCTACATCACCGCAAGACAAACGTGCTATCGTTCGGGAAGCTTCGAATTCCGCATACTCTGTGGCGAAAATCAAAACAATAATCGGTATAACGGCAAGTGTAAGAACTGTTCAACGTATTATTAAGTGTGCAAGCATCTTTTGTAAAAAAAACTTCATTGAATACTTTGCGGAAAGAAACCCGGTTTTAATTTTGTAGAGCGCATATGACGTGGAATAATGAATGGCATACTGTGGTGTTTAGCAACGAAAAAAAATTTAATTTAGACGAGCCAGGTGGCTACAGCTATTATTTTCACGATTTAAGAAAGGATGAAATATTTTTGAACCGGCATCACAGCAGAGAAGGCAGTGTTATGGTCTGGGGCGCTATTTCGTGGGAGCCATTCAATTAGTTCCAACAAGCAAGATATCTGGAATATTCTACAAAACCATTAGACAATTTCAACACGATAATGGTCCGATTCATAATGCGCGTATCGTAAAAAACTGGATTGAGAATCAAAATAAAGGGTGTTTTTTTAAGAGGTTGCCGATTTTTTTTTTGAATAAAACACATATAAAATTATGAAAAGACCAAAATTTTTTTTTATTTGGTAGATAATTTTTTGGCATTTAACATTTAAACACAATTTCTGGCATATGGCTACCACGACTATTTTTCACAAATGTCATTCTGGAGGTCCAATTTTCCAGCACTTTTTCAAGCATTTGAGGGCGTATGTCAGCAATGACACGTTGAATATTGGTTTCCAAAGCGTCAATCGATTGAGGTTTATCCACATAAACCAATGACTTCACGTATCCCCACAAAAAGTAATCGAGTGGCGTCAAATCGCACGAACGCGGAGGCCAATTCACCGGACCATTTCTCGAAATAATGTTGTCGTTGAAAGTTTCTTTCAATAAGTCGATTGTTTCACGTGCTGTATGGCAAGTGGCACCATCTTGTTGAAACCACATTTCATTCATATCCATATCTTCAAGATTTGACAACAAAAACTCATTTAACATGGTTCTGTATCGATTTCCATTCACGGTAACGCGTCGTCCTTCCTCATTTTTAAAGAAATATGGACCGATGATCCCACCAGCCCATAGACCGCACCAAACAGTACATTTATCAGGATGCATTGGTAATTCTAGAACGGCGTGTGGATTATCTTTGCTCCAAATGCGACAATTTTGTTTGTTGACGTATCCATTTAACCAAAAATGCGCCTCATCACTGAAGAGAATTTTACGGTAAAAAAATGGATCTTCGTTCAATTGATTTAACGACCAATCACTGAATTCACGGCGCAAACGATGGTCGTGTGGCTTTAATTCTTGCACCAATTGAATTTTGTATGGCACCAAACCCAAATCTTTACGTAAAATTTTCCATAAAGTCGATGGACAAAGTCCAATTTGCTGAGCACGACGACGAATCGATAAATTGTCGTTTTCTTCGACACTGGCCTTAACGACAGCAATATTTTCTTCTGTACGAACTCTTCTCATTCTTGTCGGTGGCTTGGCATCCAAAAGAGTGAATGTAGACCGAAATTTGGTAATTACGTTCTTTATGGTGGTCTCTGACGGACGATTATGTGCACCATAAAATTCACGAAGTGCTCTATAAACATTTTTAATTGAACACTGATTTTGAAAATAAATTTCCACGATTTGAAAACGTTGTTCTGGAGTTAACCTATTCATAATGATTTGCCAAACAATACTGAGTAGAAATGCCACTTTGAGCTGTCAAAACAACTGTCATAAAATAAAACGACATCTATCGGAAAAACAAACCTCCTAAAAAAACACCCGTTATTTCACCAGATTTCAACATCATAGAAAACGTTTGGGCTAACACGGAACTTAAAGAGGCGATAAAATCAGCTTGGAGTGAAATATCCTTAAATTATTTGAAATCGCTGTACGACTCGATTCCTCGAGGGGAAACGAGTTTAGGAAGTGAATTTAAAAACGGTAGAAGTACCAACTACTAAAAATTGTTTTTTTTACTGTTTTGATTAAATTAACGCTTTATTCTGTTCATTAGTTTGTCTATTTTGAGTTGGCCCTATTCAAGTGAACAACTAAAAATACACAAATTGTATTTCTTATTTTAAACAAAATTCAAAAAATAACGGTTTTTCTCTCAGAGATTGGAAACACGAAAAAATTATGTTGGCCCTATTCAAATGAAGCGGAGTGTACAACGATGTGGGTTTATCAAAAGTACGTAACTTTGGGATTAAAACGCGAGATACACAATGATATACGTTCTGTATATCTAATATCGTAAGCTGTTTCTTGTTATTGTTATTTAGACAGTGGTTAAGACTTGGAATGGGTTAGGTGAGACAGGATTAAGCGGCCTCTATAAGAAATGTCCAATATTTACAAATTTCAGCTTTTTAATCAATTCGTTACACTATCTCATCTGTAACAAAGATCAAAGTCAGATTTTGAAAAACTACTCTAATTTAAATCATAGATGGGTTTTTGAATTAATAGGACTTTGGACTAAGCGATTCAGGCAGATTTTTCTCTTAAATTTGCAGTTTTTTTATTTATTTGTAATCCAATGTTTTTACACTGTCTCACAGAATTCTAATTTAGATCGAAATTGGGTTGGTCTATAGTACTCTAACATCGATTTCAAGGTATGCAAAGCGGTCGCAAGGCCTGGCGCCCAATCAAACCAAAACAGATTGTAGGTGTGTTTGATGGTCCATTGCTATTTGTACCTGAAATGAAAACTTATTTTAAAATGCATTGTTACAGTTGAACATTTCTTCTTGGCTAAAATCAAATTCGATCTAGATCTGGATATGGATCAAAATCGGATTAAGTAGGGTTCCATGGATGTAGGTTTCTGCTATGAATTTTGGACAAAGTTTTGAATTTTGTTTATGCCAAATGCAGCTTCGTCACTCATTATCGAATAGAGTTAACTTGGTTTTTTCGAAATTAATTGGTTAAAAATTGACTGTGCTGGATACACCTGTAAGTTCATAACCGTTTACGACCAAATTCGGTTTGTAGAGCGAACTTGTAATTTTATAAGATGATTTTTAAAGCATATTTTAGGAAGATAATTAGGCTGGATATGAATTTTCGACCTGCAATTTAACTATCATATTCAGCATACTCTTCCGCTTCTAAAGTCAGGCACACAAACCAAATTTCTAGTTTCAACGCATTTTTAGCATGCAATTTTCAAGGTGTTCACATAATCAGGTTATGGCGCTAATTTAAAATGTTTACAATGCCAAGAACTAAAACATTTGATGTGACTAAATTACTGCTATAAATCCTAAAAATTACATATTATCTAAGCCAAAATAACTTAAAACTTACAATAATGTTATTCATATATTTTGATGTTTCACCCAACGTATCTTTATACAAAGACAGGAATCCATCAATCTCTTCGCCTAGTACGAGTACACATTGATAGATTACTCTGCCGCTTAAAGTAAGACATTTAACTTGTGCGTACTGTGCTGTACACTGTTAAACGAATAACAAATCTTTTCAAATTAAAGATTTATACTTGATTGCCCGTCTAATCTGAAATCACAAAACACCAATCTTATTAATTTTGAATAAAATTAAATTTTATTGTTCTTGGCGCAAAAAAACTTTAATATTGTTTTTTGCAATAATAAACGTAATTTGTGAATTAAAACAAATATGTGTTCGAATATAGAGTGAAAGTGAAAATTGTGAAAGATTCGTGCCTATGTATATGTACACACTGTTTACATATACCTGCACTGACTGTACAAACGAGTCATGTAACTATCGGAAGAGAAAGAAAAATCTTTAAGAAACGAAAAAGGTTATCCGTCTTAATATGTGGTTTTTGGATTACTTGTACGAGTAACTGGCGTATCAAAAAGAAATCGCGTATTTTTTACTACTTACGAGTACTTTACGTTACAAACTTATTTTTTGTATTGATTGTTTAAATATTTTAACGATCTATTGTTTTTAATGAAGTGGCAAAAAACATTTAATTAAAATTCTATTATTTAATTATATTCACAATTTTACACTAATTTTGCGCTTAATTACAACAAGATAGTGCCAGCTTGTATTTAAGAACCGATAAAAGGATGTTGCGGAATTTATTTATATAAAAAATAAAGGTTTTTGGATAAATGTTAATTGTGTACGAAATTTAATAGTTTTTTAATGAAAACGATTCGATCTGTAGACGATCAGTAATGCAATTGGTGTTAATGATCGATAACGGTTTTAACACATTCCTAACTGAGGAACGCGACCAAATGATGATTATAGAAATTCGTTTAATTTGGCTGACCCACATACAAAATTAAATTTACCGAACAGATCACCCAACAATTTACTTACATCACTTAAAGGAATGTTTTTGTCTTATTCTTATTAATAATAATAATAATAATAATTAACCTTGTAACACAAGCCAACAACAGTAATAAAACTAAATACTTATATAACTGTATACTGTACCAAAATAATTAATCACAAATAAATTTTTTTTTGTTAATTTTTCACTTACAGATTGTCCCAATTGTGTTGATGATACACCAATAACAAATCGATGGACAATGCCACTGTTAAAACTTGGTGAGAAACGTTACTACTTAGGAATCTTTTTCAAGGTAAGTTACATTCCGTGTATTTAATGCGAGTATTTTTGTTGTTGTTATTTAAATTGGTACTGAATAATTTATTGTTATTGTGCGCTTTTTTCGACCGCTCTCAACTCAATAACCGTTTGCATGCCACAACAAGAAAACAAATTTGCTTATGATCAGTTAGAATTCGCCTGAAGTTTGATATTTAGTAAATGCATTTAAAATGTAAATATTCTTGATTTGTTTAATAGGTTGGCCTTGACTGGGTCGTCAGCTGTTCGTTGACATTGAAATCTTGAGGTGATAATTATTGTAGTTGCTCCGAAAATAAATTTAGTCACTAAGACCATACTAATCTGGCTCAGTTTAATTCGGTCTGTATATTAGATTTTCGAGTAGACTAAAATACTGTTACGACTACAAAACTGCAGGAATGTAAATTAAATATTCAATACTACTCGTACTTCTAGCGAAAATATAAAGATAAAAAAGTTGACAACCATGGCTCGAAATACAAACATTATAACTAAGACACATACACATCGAAACACGAGTAGTAACTGTTTTTTTCCGCAAACCTGGGTAATCAGTAACAAAGTCCAGTAACAACGCAAGAACTCTGCTAATGAAGGCAACGAGTTATATTTGGCGAGTTTAATTTAAATTTTTTGGATTCCACAAACCCGAAAATTGAATGTATTGGAATTCAATATCAGCCGCGGGGGTTTCATGATTTTAAACAAGGTGGACTAGAAATATGTGATTGTTGTCTTCAAAAGTGATATGGTTCGTTATCTAATAAAATTGAATTCATAGACGCGGTTAATTTGAAATATCATAAAGAACAGTTGTATATATGTCATTCAGTTGTTATTATAGCAGCAACGGTTGTTGGTCATTCTTGATTGGAATAGAGCACACCTCCTGCCTTCATGTTGACCGACACTCTTGTTCCAAGCAACGATAAACATATAAAAAATGTACTTTGATTCTGGGTGCAGGTTTATATAATATTTTGCAAATAGTTCAAATTTTGTTTTACTAACATGAACATAATTTAAGTTTAAATCTTAATTATGGCAAGATCTAGCGTGATATAATGAGTATTTAAAACAAAATTAGAAATATTTAAATTTACTAATCAAATTGCTATTTTAGGTTTCATAACTAATGAGTCTGTGTATCTTTATTTTATTAGGTTCCTCTCTGTTAACACAATTAGTTTAAATCCTAATATTAAGGATAGGATAATACACCTTTCGGTATACTTTCGAAGCTCGACTCATTCATTCCCATTTATAATGACTTTTTGATGTTGAACAGACCAAAATTAAGATCAAAATTAAATAAAAGCACAATGAGCTTTAACAATAATAGTATATGATTCAACGATGTGTGGATAACTGCAGCAGGGAAACTTTCGAATTTCAAAATGAAACTTTGCATCCCGATTAAGCCCAATTTGTGCTAATTGGCGCTCACGACAAAAAATTAGTGCTAGTTTAGGAGCCGAAAAAACGGAAAAAGAAAACTTCAAATTTCGCCTGAAAGATGAAACAAATAAAACCCGATTTATAGAAAAAAAACAGAAATAGTTTAAGCCTAATTTTAAAACTTTCTAAAGCCGGCTAAACTGATGAAATTTGTGCTTATCATAAAAATATGATTTCAATAAATTTTCATTTATAAATCGAGGAAAAACAAATTAGCCCCTAAAAGATACTATATTAAACAACCAAAACACAGAGGTAAATCGCTCAATAATATTTGCGTTGAACAATAAATTAAACAATAGAAATAAAATGTTCTAAGATCCAAGTCATAAGCAATTCAGATAGTATATTCCTGTCAGGTATGTTCATTGCCATCCTAAAATTATAGTGGCTGAATTTGTGCTACCCACACTTCAACGATTTAAAATAAAATTTGTTTAGTTTTATTACCACGGCTCACCAGATTGCTTACAGCTTAAAAATCATTTCTCAGCAGGATGCTGAGACTCCACTTAACTTCACTTAACTGAACCATCAATGACTGGATTAATGGTTTACGATTACTGTTCTTACTTGAAGAATCACAAAGAAATTTAATGTTTGGATTGTTGTTGCAAAGTTTTACATAAGCGTTTGAACATTGTTCAAGGAGAACAAAACCTCACATTAACAAACAACATTGGCGAATCCTGAAACGTCTAAAAAAGTACACAATCCCATTGGCCATTGTTTTACTATTGATATTTTGCTTCATCTGTATGGACTTCATTGGAGGTTGGAACTTCCCAGGTGTGTAAATATGAAACTGAAATTTTTTAGTGAGAAGTACACAGTATGATAATGATTAAGAATATTTTATTGAAAGTATTGCCATTATTAGTTATACATTTTTCCCATCTTTCTGGCAATGCGTGGATACCACGCCAAAAAAACTGTTCTTCTTTTGAGGCAAAACCAGTTATCGAGCCATTTTCGTACATTTTCGTAGGAAGTGTAGTGCTCCTCAGTAAAAACGTGCCCCATTGATGCAAATAAGTGATAATCGGATTAGTATTAGTATAAAGTATTTACCAATTAAGTGCTTTCAACGTTTCCATGACCGGTTTTGCTTTGTGTGCTGGTGTATTATCATGAAGCAAAATCACTTTGTGTTTCCTTTTGCCTTGTTGTTGGTAGCGCTCAGTAATTACGGTTTCACCGGGTTTTAGCAACTCATATTAATCACACTCTTCTGATCCCACCAAATACAGAGCATTGTCTTCCGTCCGAAGCGATTTGACCTTGCAGCCGATGGTTGTCCTGGATCAACCCAAGACATTTTGCGCTTTGGATTCTCAATATAGATCCATTTTTCATAGCCAGTCACAATTCCACGAAATGATTTTCTTTTGTATATGGCGAGCAACATTTTGCAAGTGGTTTTTCTATTTTCTTGTTGCCTTGCAACACATCTTCCGAGCTTTTGGATCTTTCCCATGGCTTTTATACGTACGGAGACGGCTTCTCGTCATTGATGCGAGTTGATTTTGCGTGTGAGCGTGATCCTCATCTAACAATGCTTGCAATTCACTGTCTTTAAACTTTTTTGGTGGTCTTCCACGTTCTTCCTTTCTCACGATAAAATCACCATGCGCTCACTGTAAGCATTGACAAGCATTCGATGTGATTCTTCAGCAGTTTTCTTCAATTGATAACAAAAACTCAATGATGTCCGCAAATCGTAATATGTAGGCACAAACCTTGTATGGTTATGAAATGAATGTTGGTGATAGATGTCAAAAGAAAACAATGGCACCTATGACGAGGTTTGTCGAAAGGTACATTGACAGCTGGCGCCATTTATTGGTAAATTCCGGTTTCATATTTACACACCTGGTAACTTCTTTGGACTCAACTTCAATCCGACGGAGTGTGCTTTCGATTGAAGACTCCTGTTTTGCCATGACAATATTGTCGTTTAAATATACAAGATACTTTCTCCAATGTAATACTATTAGTAGGCGCTCCATTAATCGCTTAAAAGTTGCTGGTACATGACAATATCCTTTGCAGGTCCAATGTGGAGAATATGGACAGCTATCCTTTCCGTCACATCTTTTTATAATAGATGAAAAATTTCATGTTGCCAGTTCCGGTTTTAAGTCAATTCCATCGCTTAATTTTTGTTCCTTAATTAGGCCTTCGGCTCATTTCTGCATAACTTGTTCTGTATTATCTCATTTTTTGCGCTGTGTTAACTTTTACCATTGGATATTTCTGTATGCATTTCACTATGGTACAACTATCGCCAATGGCTTCGAAAATCCAGCTTCCTCCGAGCTGTAATATCTGAAATAATTGTTTCTGAATTTGGTGGCAACCTCTCGGAGGTCAAGTATTACTCGCCGGATTGTTGTTATATTGGATCCGTTGAGCCTAAGTTGCATCTCGACATTACCATAGCTTATGACCCCCGTTCAACTTCCAACACGAAGCCATTCTTTCACATAAAGTTCACATTTAAAATGACTTTATCGACAGTATGCGACCAGTACTTTGTAATATCCCGAATTCTTATTTCCACTACTTTCTGACAAAAGATAAATGTATAGTCCACAGTTGCTGTTTGCAATTTCAACCCGTTTGCTAATTGTATAATTCCACTGAGGAGATCTTTCCGATCAACCGTGTCAATCGAGTCACTTCTGGAAAGTAATTACAAGACTTTTCCCATCAACACCACAACATCAGAAGCTGCCTCATTGAAGTTTAATGATCCTTAACTGGGGTGCTCGCGTTTGTGAACGCTTTATAATCCTTTGATTTTTGATGCGTTGAAGATGATGCTCTACCTCGCTCTCGTCGGTTTTCCCAGCAGTCCAACAAGTAATCGTATCATGGAATCTGGATGCCGTTAAAAAATTAAATATTTTTATGTTAGACATTGTAAAGGATCGTTTAATAGAGGCGCTCGGAATTTGTTAGGATATAGTAGCCAAGTTGTTAGATGTTGTTAAATCTGTTGTGAATTGTTCAGTAGTGTATGGCAAATTTCCACGGAAGGTTATAGCGTTGTCTAGTCAGCGAATAGTTCACGAGCATGCGGTAAATTCCAACACCTCCCTTCCACCATTTAATCCTCCCAATTTAATCATCCGATGTTTCATCGTAAACGATTTTAAAACAACGTAACATAAACATGAATGTGCTTCATTACCATATACAAGTTCGGGTCAAACTTTTCATTGTGGAGAAAGAATGAACTCCATCTAGAAATAGTTTTAATTATAAAGAAACAATAGAATTATAAATGCTAACAGAAATAATAATGTTCGACATTGTCTACATTCTCTACATTGTCGACGCTATTCTTCTAATTTTCTTGTGCAAAATATTATTTATTTATTTATCTACGCGATGTAGACCATACGGCCCAACACTGACATACACATACACACAAATAAATTTGTGAGATTTTTTAAAAACAACTTCTTTGACTTCGGCGATATGGCGAATGGTTTTCTAAGTAAAACAAAGTAAAAGATCAAGGATGAAAAACAACCACTAAGGATTTAATTTCTTTGGCAATTTTTTAAATTTGTTCATATGTGTTTAAATACTTTAGAAAAGATTTTTATTTTACAGCAACAACAAATTTAATTTATTAATTTTAAATTGTAGAACAAATATAATCCAAGAAAAGGAAATCTGTTTTTATGCAAAACAAACTATTTGTTGGGCAGAACTTCTGAGAACATACAACTAATTTCTTGGTCATGTTTATGCTTTATTTCATTTTTTCATGAGAATTCTACGAAATATAGTTCAGTTTAAGAATTTTATTCTTAACATGAGTAAATTAAATTTTTTTAATAGCAAAGAAAGCATTTTTTTAACGGTAAATAATTTTTTTTATCTTTGAAATTAACTTCTCAGAAATACTACTTTAATTAAGAAAAAGTTTTCTTGATCAAAGAAAATTTTTCGTAATGACTGAATATTAAGTGCGTTTTGTTATTTTTATTGATGTATATTTTCTTAACTTGAGAACAACTCATAATTGAATTACTCAATAAAAAGTTCTTGAACCAAGAAATAGTTCGATCTATTAATTCTAAACTGAAGAAATAAGAAATATCAAATTATAATTAAATTTAGTGTTTTAAATTAAGAAACCCCTTCCTTTTTGTAATAAATCAGGTTTAAAAGCAGAGAATCGTGTACAAAATAAGTATTCTATTGTTAAATAAGAAAAATTTAAAATTTCTTCAATAAAGAAAGTATTGTTCGTAATATTTTTTTTACCTTACATTGAAACATTTTCATTTTAATGCTTATCGTTTGATGGTATATTCTTGAAAAGAATGTTGACGCGTTTATAAATTGATTACCTTTTCGTTGTTTACATGGTACGAGTATTCAATCTACTCTACCATGATTTATATTCAAATTAGTTTAAATTTCAAACACTTTCATTTTAGATACCGATCGATTTATTATGTTTCAATCGGTTAATTCAATTGCAACCATCGGTTGCGTATGCATCGTGACGTGTGGTGCTCGTTATATAAATTCTCAAAGTGGTTAGTACCCTGCGGTTAAATCTGTGTATTTTTAAATGAAGACGCTTCGCGTAATACTAAAAAATATTTTGATTGGATAATCGCGCACCACGATTTTTTTTGTCATCCAAATATCCAACTGCGGTCAGGTAATTACTGATATTACAAATATTGGATTTTCGGTATTTGATTGGCGTACGTAAATGTCGCTTCGGGTAGAATTTTATATGGGGGATCGTCTGATTTAGTTAGTTTGGTGAAATAATTTATTTCGGAAATTCTATTATTGTTGTTTAGTTAATAATTACAAATTTAATGTGAATAGATAATTAGATAAACCGGCTTTAAATAAAACATGACACTAATCACCGATAACATTAATTTTGGATATCACAGTGTGGTTTTGTTAAAGTCATGAATATTAATTATTTTACTTATGTCTTATTTTCATATGTGGTAGTTTAATTGTTTGAAAATTCGGGCGTTTGAGATTAGATAATATGCCCTACGAATAAATTAAGTTTAAACAAATATAGGTGTGCAGATACAAAAAGAAATATCAGAGGTGTTCAACTAAAATTTTTCCGCGTCAAGTATACTTCAGGGGCTACTAATTGTATTCAAAATTAAATTTTGAAGGCCATCAAGATTAGATGTTTGAATCAACATTGCTGTTATCTTTCTAAAAATATATGGAATTTTTTCATATCAGTTATGGTTCGACGATTGACGTACATCCAAAGTAAAAAATTCCGAACGGCACCGGTTCTAGCTCTATATTTTTCTTGGTGCACGATCAATTTTACTGTGCCTGCAGTTGCATATTACGCAGACCTTGTTTCATTTCTGCAACCACGGTGTTTTTGTTGAAACATTTTTTTTTGTTTGAATAAACCTTTTTTGTTTGTTTAAACCAGTTATCTCATAAATTTACCTAATACTGACAATGAGAGTTCAATTTTCAAACAGTTCAAACTTCTTCCAGTTATTCCTTATTCCAGATATCAATGATAAGATCGTACAAATTAGATGCAAAATGTGAACCGTCATATTTAACTGATGTATGATTGACTCTCTAAGAGAGCATCAGCCAAATTATTAAGAACTATCAGTACCAATCTCTAACGGCTATTGATCCATGGTAGTTTCTAGTTAAATTTCACATGTTGGTAAAACAATATCTTCAATTAC
Source organism: Nephrotoma guestfalica (assembly GCA_963691935.1). Taxonomy (NCBI): domain Eukaryota; kingdom Metazoa; phylum Arthropoda; class Insecta; order Diptera; family Tipulidae; genus Nephrotoma; species Nephrotoma guestfalica. Next base: position 252,684,261 of record OY829915.1, read on the forward strand.
ACTAATGAAGGATTATATAGGGTTTTCCAATAGGAATGATATGATTTTTAAGTGACGTTTCGGCCATTTGTAATATGTTATGATCTGTCATTTTTTGTTTCATTGTTTTCAGTAATGTTTACAATTTCATCATGGTGATATATACGCAAGAACAACGTTTACAAATTGCAATTACAAACGATAACGATTTTTTTTAAGGAAATCATCTTCTCCGATGAGGCTCACTTTTATCTGAGTGGTGCGATAAATAAACAAAACTGTCGATTCTGGTGCGAAGAAAGTCCACAAATTATTCATGAAAAACCATTACATTCACCTAAATTGACAGTTTGGTGTAGTTTTTGGTCTGGTGAAATCATCGGTCCGTATTTTTTCGAAATGAAGCTGGTAACACCGTTACTGTCGATGGAGATCAGTATAGATCGATGATAACCAACTTTTTATGGCCGAAATTGGAAGAAGTTGATCTTGACCACATTTGGTTCCGACAAGACGGGGGGGGGGGGTGGTGGGGCGGGGCTACGTGCCACACAGTAAGTGCAACAATTGAATTATTGCGAGAAAAGTTTGGATCATATCACTCTTATTGGAAAACCCTTTATTTCGGACGCAACCTTTGCAGTGCGTACATGTTGCTTTTAACTGATAAGGTTGGTCCTTTTATTTGCTTCCCGACATACTCATTTAGCACTCAACATATGTTTCTTTTCGACGTATTGAAACGTCACTGATTATTGAATCTCGTATAGATGCGAGGTCTTCGTAGGGTCTTATCGATAGTAAATGCTCTCTGTTGATCGATTTTCTGTTCTTCACGTTCTACAGGATTGGACCTCATTCTTTATGAGAAAATAACGTTCTTCTGTGGCTCCCAAACCATTGGAGTTACTGGTTGCTATAGGATTAATGAGTGTTGCTGTTTCTGTTGTCCAATCACCTACGCGGCCGTACGAGTACTACCATGGTGAGAGATGGCATTGGTAACGTCTCTCAGCTCAACATATAATAGATTTTAGATCTCATCGTGGTTGTCTTCGACAGCGGCGTTCACGCAATCCACATATAGATTTTACGTAAGTCAATAATATGATGCCTTACTCGATGAGAAAGTCGCCTCCAAATCCTCTCGAGACGTTTGATTTCGTAATTTGTCCGAATCCGATATTCATTGTTCGCAACCATAACTGGGCTATAAATGGATCGAATGATCAAAGGTCGATAATATTATATAATCGTTAGTGGTCAAGGTCCAATTTTCACTTCCAAAAGTTAACACGCTAACAGCAAGTTCGGTTGCTATTCGGGCTTTAATATCCGCCTGGACATCATTTGTTGATTTTATTGTACTTTCAGGATCATCCTTAAAGTGAAACACCGGTTAGTGGTTGATCGGTTAGGGCGAAAACCACATGACAATAACGTATCATACAACATTAGCAAGCACTTTGTAGACGGTGTTTTGTAGACAGGGTAATTTTCACATTTAAGACGATTGCATTTTTTATGCACCGGACGTATGAGTACACCTCCTCATCGGATCGTAACGATAAGTTCATTTAAATTAGATGTAAGAGTAGTTCCTCTGTGTTTTAATAATTTTGCGGGGACTCCGTCAAAGCTGGATGCCTTTCCATTTTCTAATATAATAATAGCTGCGTCTATTTCCTTCATTCTAACATCGAATAGGGTACACTTCTCCGTTCCGATTTAGAAGAGTTTAGAAGTAGGATTGCCTTACTAAGATAACATCAATGAATTTGATTCTCAACTTTCCATTCGTGTCTTTGGTTGCTGTGTGCCTTGGATGGAAGTCCTTCGAAAGCTTCTGGCATTGGCAGAGTTTTCGTTTCCGGCTTAGAAGCTGATGTTTTCGATTCAAATCTTCATATATTTGCGCTTGTTGGCACTCTAGTGTTACGGGATACCCATTATTCACGCAGTTTCGTTTATTTAAGAAAATTGGACGGCGCTGATCGTCGAACCAATCGTTCCACGCTCTTAGTGGTCTTTTTTCAAATGTACTTTCATGTTATGACCGACTGGATAGCCACCTAGTCACAGCTTCTGTATGCTTGGTGGAGTTTCTTAGTTTTCAATGTGCCGATTTAGATTTTCAGTGACAGTTGATTGATAACATTGCTGATATCCTTCAGATTTTAGTGCATCGATATTCCAGTGCACAAATTCCCTTGCTTGTCTGTGGATATTTTCTGTTTATCTATTAAATGTGATAATTTGCACTTACATTTGAACAGAACAAATCATCTGATCACTATGTCCATCTCGGCGCCTCTGTACGACTTAAGTTCAGTTATGCTGGTGGGATGTCTCGTCCAATTTTCCATCATTCGATTGTCACGTGATTTTGTGGATTTTCTTATGTTAAAAGATCGTACTTGTTACGACTAAGTAATACATTACAGCCAGGTCCTTGACAGGCTGTTGATCTACTCAGCTGTTGCAAGCTGTCGATTTTTGCCTTGAAGGGTGTCTAATTTTTATATCATGTTACTCATAATGGCTTCCAACACAACAAACTGATTTGTCTTCGGAGCACTCATAAACATTGACAATTGGATGAGCAAGCCGACTCAAATCTCTTCTTTTTTCTCATGACCGCTGTATTGGAGAGTGTAATCATTGATAGCATTATGGATCTCACTCCTTCACCGCCTAAGCTGTTGCAGTGCAGGTACGTTCAATGAGTAAATTTTCGCGCCACTCGGATTCGATAGGTTCTGGAGATCTCTCGGTTTTAATATGCTTAGCACGTTCCAGGTTCTCATTTTTATTGCGTTGTTCGCGTACATTTTCCGAGGTCGTTGCTGTGATTGCTGCTTGGGTTCACGCGGGTGTGGGTCACGCACGGGAGATAGATCTTAAGGCATTCTGTCCTACCTGAAACATGTTTATAGAGCGATTCCAGTGGTACAAGATAGAGAACCGCCCCTAACCTGGAGGATAAACGCTATGGTATTGGTTTTGTGTCGCCAATAACTTGCCGTGATATGTAGTCTTTCCCATTAGTTTAATAAAAATTGGTGAGGTGTGTTTTCTAATGTAAAAGAGGATAGTTCAGACGAGTGAGATTTCGAGAGTGTTTGCTGGTGAAAGGTTTTTTTTTTTGGTTTCCAATGATTTCGGTCAAAAATTAGTTGAGCGATTTTCGCGCCAGAAATGATCGCAATATTTTATTACGCGAGGCACTATGTTGTATGATATTACACAATGTTGAAATTTGTAAGTCTTTTATTTTTCGAATGGTGAAGTGGCTCTCAATGTCCTGGATTTGGCTTATCCAAACAACCCTTACGCCTGATGTTTTTAGTTCTCCTTTAAAAAAAAAAAATTTGTTTTGCCTTAGATTAATTTTTTCTAATTTTAATTTGTTATGATCCAACAATCACAACTTTTAACAACCATCTTAACCTAACTCTTTGTACCCTTTTCGTACAAAATTTTAAGCTGATGTTTTAAAATTCTTATTGAACCCTTTAATGTGTTTACCCTTCTATAGTAATTACTATTTCTTGATATTGATTGGGACTCGTTTTGATATCCTTACATTTTTATTGTAATTACTTATTTATGTTTGCTGGTTACTCTTCATCTCATTATGGTAATTACTAGTCAGGTTTATTTTAAGTTTTATTTCGCCGGGTTCTTGATAACACCTTGTTAAACCATGACGTTTAATCGTGCATGATGTTGGTCTTGTATATAACAAGGTGCTCATGTATTTCCTTCAGTATTTTGAGGATCTATATATATTTAAACGCCTTGACATTGTATGTTTGTGGGTTTGAATTTGAAAATTGTTATTCCGAGGACTAGGTATCGATTTCAGGAAAACTCATTTGAGGGTTTCCGGTGCGACAATATTTTACATTTCATTCGGCGATGAACGATTTTGGTTAAAATTATTGAGAGGCAGTTTTCGAGTGTTACTACAATAGATTATTCGTTTAAGAGTATTTTGGTTAGGCCATCATGTTACATCAAGTTCGACAATAGCACTAAATGATTTCACGACCGATTGGGATGGTATTTAGATTTTATGTTGAAAATTTGAATCTAATTAAATTATGGCCACGCCTCTGGAAAACTGCCAATTTGAATGTTATAAATAGAATTGCAATACGTGTTTCCAATGTAATTCTGGAAAAAGGATAAGTTGTTTGGAACTAAACCATTTCTCAAACGATTGGCTTGGGCTAGTAATATGAAAATATCCATTTTGATTAGAGCAATGACCATTGTGAATTGAAATAATTCCTTGATTAACCAAGTGCGGCGTAATTATGTAACTACCGGTAAAGAAATGGATTCTTAGACGTAAAAACCATTATTGCCGTTTCATTTAGCTATGTTGGAGCATATTAATTGTAACCGGTTGCCGAATTTTGGATTTCTACTAAGTAATCCAAGCATGAGCAACTATCCAATGTGGTTGTTTATCAGTAAAATGATGATTCATAACACATGGTGCTCGAGATATGCTGTATAAGATAGCGGAAAATAAGAAGTTACGCTACTCGCCGCAAGTGACAGCCATCACAAAAGAGAATAAATTTTGTTGTATAATTACCAACGGGCATTTTTTATTCCTTTTTGTGTCTCGTTTTTCACTAAACTAAACATCCCAGCGGAATAAAATATTAATAGTGATCCTTAAAATGACAAATTGATTGATCTTCGAAGTAAAGGAACTCGGTAAATGAAATCTTGAAATTTAACAATATTCCGTCTTTCCGCCATTTCTTCAAGAATGATCATGAAATTTGGATAGTAGAATTGATGAGGGATTTTAAAGTAAGTCTTGGACAAAATTCTAGGATCTGTTCATACTGGACTAAACTTGGCCATTTCAGAACCAATAATTGAAAATTTAAATTTTTTTATTTATTTATTTTCAGTTTTTGGTCAATATATCAGAAACTTCCACTAGTAACCAATACTTTCGGTTTTTTTTTCTAATAGTTTAGGCCATACTGAGACTACAAGCAAAATTTTTAATTTTCAAAAGGATTGGTTATGAAATAGCCAAGTTTAGTCCAGCATGAACGGAACCTAGAAGTTTTCCCAAAACTTACTTTAAAATCCCTGATCAATACTACTATCAAACTTTCATCGTCATTCATGAAGAAATGGCGGAAAGGTGGAATATTGTTATATTTCAAGATTTAATTTACTGAGTTCCTTTACTTCGGAGATCAATCAATTTGCCATTTTAAGGATCACTATTAATATTTTATTCCGCTGGGATGTTTTGTTTAGTAACAAAGAGACACAGAATGAATAAAAAATGTCCACTGGTAATTATAACAAAAAGAGTTCTCTTTTGTGATGGTGCTGCCACTTGCGACGAGTAGCGTAATCTCTTATTTTACGCTGTCTAATTTCCTATCTTACACAGCATGCTCTAGACAGGGATGATATTGGCAAGAAATTAAAAGTACTGAACTTTCAACGAACAGAGTACTGAATCCAGATTGAAAGTACTTTTGCACTAGACAACCATCAAAATAGCATTTTGCAGGATCGCAATTTTAATTAATGCCTTTTTAAATTCCCTAGTCGCTCTCGTTAGCTTAGTAAGTAGAGTGCTTGCTCTGTTATTCGGGGTTCCCGGGTTTGATTCTGGGTGGTGACCAGTAAGAAAAGGTTGCGACTTGGTGTTTTTAACGTGTCATATGTTATTTATATATGTTCGTTTATTTTCAGTCACAGTAGTTACGGTTGTAGCGATTGGTATATTGCGAGTTAAATCAATATTAATAATCTTCACCATGTTCATGTCAAGCAGTTCTTGCAAACCCTATCGTAATGTTCATTAATTTGGATTCTACGAGTTTATTTCAGTATAAACCATAAGTAACCAACCCATTTTAAAAGAAGTATTTAACGAACAACCATTTTTTGTTTAGCAAGCGTTAGTTGTTGAGTGCCTCTGCTGCTGTTATGGAAACCATTTCAGGAAAAGCATTAAAACTGAGCTAATCTTAACGCTCGACTTTATTTGAGGAATTAAACTGCATTTTCCTAGCCTTTGCAGTTGTAGATCATGGACATTGCTCGTTTGTAATTAAACCTTTTTATTGCTACACGCAAAAGTTCTTATCGTCATTTCAGCAATTATTATTGCTAATCTTGAAACTTGGGACTGGAAATTGCAACGTTAAATAAGACGAAAATAATTATTAGATCTCTTTGACCACTCACTGCATAGTTCAAACTCCCATTGGCTTTATCTGAGCGGTTTACGCTGGAGTGCTTATTTTAACGACGAATCATAAATCAACTGGCGCAATGGAATATAACCTCTTAGCAAAAATAGTTAACCGCTTAAACGCAAAACTGTGGTTATAACAAATCGGCTTCCTATCCAATTCAAGAGACGCTTTACACTTGGCTCCAAATATTAAACTACGTTGTAGCTTTAACCATAATACTGATTAAATATCTTAGTCATAGAAGAAGTTAGAGTTGTTGAACATCCTGATCTCTAGATGAAACCCATTGGATTTGCGAGATTTATATATTCTTTTCTTCTACAGAAATTGTCTCGAATCAAATTACAAGTACTCAAAAGTACTAAGATTTCTCAAAAGTACTAAAAATTACACGAAAGTATCGAAGTACTTTTCATAAAGCCAAAGTATCGAAAAAAATGCTATAGTAAAATTAACGATTTGTCACGCAACGTTTATTTTAAATGCAGAATTATGAATTCCCAGTTTTTAGTAACTGTACTATTTAAGCAATTTATAATGATCGACATATTAAATTTATGGATCATTTCACCCGTACCTCAACTTACAAACTAATTTCGTCCTTCATTTGCGATCGGTTAACAACGCACCGAAAAAGTAGTTCAAACTCTTGGTATGTCGACGATACATTAATTTAATTTATAAATTTGAAATATGTTTTATGTTTTAATGTCAGTAACATAAGATGAAATAAATTAATAAATCACGAACCATAAATTTCTGTGTAACCGCAAACGATTAAAACGGCCAACCTTCTTAATATAAATATTTACAGCCGCGTAAATAAAATTTATATTATCGTGTATTTGTTATCACAACACTAGTAATTATTTACCAACAAGTACAAGGTTGGGATGAGTATAAAGATGATTATTTTGAGGCAACCTTCAATGAACGCAACGATCAACTTTCTAAAATACATAAGGTTAAGAAACTATTAAAAAAAATATTGACTTCCCATAGGCGCAATTGCATTGAATTTTGCAAATTACTCTAAATTTTTGCAATTAATCTTACGATTGGTATATTGTGAGATATTCTGTTTCAGAATTAATCGTTATAATTAATTTATTATATTCGAGAATATTTTGATTAATTTATGTTAAAGCGATGTGGCCACATGTAGTGGCGCAATTGTTATGCTTTTAAATGTTGCTGAGGTTGTTGCGCAACTTAAGATTATTTATAGTTAATTATAACTTGGACATTTATTGTTTGTTGTTAGATCAAATGTATAATTAATCGCGAATGAAATAAAATTGCGATCACCTCAAAAAAACTACCAAACCGGCCTTCAAAATACATTATAATAATTTTATACTCGTAATTGACATATTCTGTACTAACGATCACGAATAAAATTAAAACTTCTTAGATCATTATGGTTATGTTGGGTTCTTAGCTTAGGTGCGCTTTATATGGCGATAGGTGATCTATATTTTTTCCCATGTTTAGTAATCGCCTTGCTAACACCCCTAATGGTCGGTAGGCATAGATATGAACTAGTGCCACTCCATCCTCAACTCCAATGTATCACATTTCTAAATCAAATAAAATTGGATTGTTAAATTCCCATCGAACAAAATTTTTATTTATATATCGTAATTAGCGCCGGTTGCGTAATGCTCGATAAAATAACCAGCTTACAACCGTTGTTTACTTAAATGGTTACTTGACTTAAGTTTATTATAAAAATAAAATTAAGTTTTATAATTTATTTATTTGCCCTAGCGCAAAGTAAATATTTAATTATGTAATGGTTAATGGTTTAACAGCGATTTCCGAGCTCAAATATACCGCCATTGTGAATTCTTGTTATTTGATGTTTAACGTGCGACTTTTAAATACAATTTCTAATCACAAATAATGTTGCATCTGCAATTTTAATTTATTCAATGAATAATGCGGTTTTTGATATTCGCAATTTATTTAACTAAAATTTTAATTTTATTAGTTTTTCTTGTTGACTTGGGACGAGTTAAAATTACTTAGATATTCAATTGCGAAATTTGTTCTAAAAGGAGCGCCGCCGCTCATCTCACCTGCCTGTAAGATGCCTCATCTTAAAATGGTAAACTTACAGTAAAAGTACAATGCACCGAATGACAAGGTCGTAAGTATTGTTTATTGCCAAGTTTAAAACAATAATTTATTTATTGTTGAGGTGTGCAAGTCGCAACTATCGGCTCTGAAGTTGGTTGCATTAAAATATACTTGGAAGCATCCAAATCGCCCGCCATTTTGGATATATGTAACTTAGTCATTTACAAGTTTTAATTACAATCTGTCGTTTCGTGTGCATCAATTTTAAGAGATGGATGTCGATAAGCAATATTTACGTCAATGCATGCTATGTTTTCTGTTTTCAAACGAAAAAAAATGCTGCTCAAGCTATGGAATTGATTAATACGACTTTGAGCGAATATTCTTAAAATTTTACTGGTCCCTGAAAAACTCAAAAAGAGCTTGCAGAACAATCAGAAGTTACTCACCAAGCAACATCACTTCAATTGCATGCAATGGGAAAAATACAGAAGGAAGGAAAATGGGTTCCTCATAAACTGAACGAAGAAGAAAAAAACGAAGAAAGATTTTTTTGCACAAAATCATTACGAGTGAAGAAAATTGGATTTTGTACGATAATCCTAAGCACAGAAAACCATGGGTTGATCCAGGCCAGCCATCAACATCAGTCGCAAAAATGAATATTCATGACAAGAAAGTATTACTGTGTGTCTGGTCGGATTGTCTGGTGGGAATGTGCCCAGTTGATCAAATTAAGTATTGTTCTAGAGAAAAGACGACAAAGGAAGCAGCATGACAAGCAGTCCACATACAGCAAAATACATCCAGGAACTCATCTTCTCCTTAGGCTATGAGATTTTATAGCATGCGGTGTATTCTCCAGACTTGGCAACTTCTAATTAGCACTTATTCAGATCGATGTCAACATATTTGAAAGACAAGTGGTTCACGAAAGTTGTAGATGTGCAAAACTGACTCGATGACTATTTTGCTTCGAAACCACCAAGTTCCTATCGTGAAGGCATTCTGCATCCACCTGATAGATGCGGCAAAAGACCATAGATAGTAATGGTGAATATTTCGATAATTAATCTTTGCAGCAATTATACTTTCATTAAAGTTGAATATGACCAAATGCAGAGTTTCAGCTTACACAACTAATATTATGTTCTCGAATATCGAGCATAATACTTTGTGTTATTGTAATAAATAAATAATAAAGGGTTTTCCAATAGGGGCATAACCATTTTGTATTTTAATACGAACGCACCTTGAACGGTTTTCATGATCTGCCAACGTCAAAACGTCAGTCAAGGTTAACATTTTTGTCATGGTGAACTTCTCGACCGAGCAACGTTTGGAAATTATTAAAAGTTACTACCGCAATTATTCACCAGACAGGTTGTGCTTGCTATAGTGAATAAATTCGAACCAAAATATTCACTAATGGTTGTCCCTCTGTCAGTGAGGCAACGCACCGGTCGAAGTACCAAAAATATCGCAGCCGTAAGTGCTTCAGTTCAAAATGAGCCGAATAATTAGATTTCACGCAGTTCACAGGAATTGGGAATCTTTCAAAATCAAGAACTGAAGCCTCTTGATCATATGAAGCGCCGAAACTTCTTCGATTGGGCTCTGTGGTAATATTTGAAGAAAATCCTGAATTTCATCGAACATAATCGTTTTGTCAACATAAGCGTTATTGGACAGCAACAAACCCACATGTGCTACAAGAGACTCCATTACAACCACAAAAAGTGAACGTGCCATGTATATTTCGCCAAAACGATCGCCAGGTTATTGTCAATGGAGTTCGCTATCGTACCATGTTGGAAGACTATTTTTTGGCAGAATTGGATGAACTTGACATCATATATGTGGTTCCAACAAGATGGTGCCAAACCAGCTGGCCAAACAAATGATCTATTGAAGGGTACAGGTTGAACAGTTTATCCCCCCCCCCTGTCAGCCAGAATCGCCCACACAGGTGCCTCTGTAGACTTAGCAATTTTTTCACTACATCTAGCTCGAATTTCTTCTATTTTAGGGGCCGTAAATTTTATTACTACCACCATTAATATACGATCTAGAGGAATTACTCTACGGCCTTTATTCGTTTGATCTGTAGTTATTACAGCAATTTTATTACTACTCTCATTACCTATTTTAGCAGGAGCTATTACAATACTTTTAACTGATCGAAATTTAAATACTTCATTTTTTGACCCAGCAGGAGGAGGTGATCCCATTTTATACCAACATTTATTTTGATTTTTTGGGCACCCAGAAGTTTATATTCCAACAAGTCAACAACGTTAGAGGAGGTCAGGTACAATATCGAACGCGAAATTGCGATATGGTGGAAAATTGGCTCTAAAGCATCGATCGCTGCAAACGCGCACACAGTGGGTATATGTACGAGAATTCGAAGTACGGGAATACATTTCAGCCCAATATACCAATTATTCTGTGTTTTATTTAAATACAAAATTGTTATATTCTTATTGGAAAACCCGATATAAATTGGAATTTTACGAGAAGGATTAACCTTATTTGTCTTATTAACCTTACAATTATTTATGTGTTGCTTGCCGTTCTACGGTATTTTTATGGTTAAGCCCTTTCTCCCGTTCTGTAGAATTTTACCAGAGTTCCATAATTTTGCTAGTAGAGGAGTTAGAGTTTCTGCAGTTATAGATGCATGGTCATTGAGTAATTCAGCTGGTATATTATCCAAACCTTCCCGCTTTGTTGTTCTTTAACTTCTGAATAGCACTTTTGACTTTTCGCTCCCTTGTTGGACGGGTTGTTCAATCCTGTTGTCATCATGTTGACATACATCATGTTGATATACATTTACATAATGTACGCTGGCATAAATGATCCAAACTATTATTGATTTTAATTCACATAATGCAATTTAGCATTAAACATTTTGTTGTTTCGACTAGTTTGTTCTCTAATTAATAGACCCCACCCGAGGTAATCTATCAATTATTATAATAATTCGATACAGCTTAAATTTACGACTTAAGCCCTTGTGTAGAATTATTCATTGGTTTTTCGAGCCGGATGTGGTATTAGCGTAATATCACATCGAGTCCAATCGGCCTGCGGCGATACGTGTGATTTGGTAAACTCCCATCACCCATGGCGGCCGTCATGGCGATCGATGAAAGGAAAAACTCAACTTCAACAATTTTCGAAACCCGCGTTCACGAATAACAGTCGTGGGACAAATCGAATCAACACAGAGAGCGAGAATAATTTAAATAAATCTCGAAACTCGTATCAAGTCTAACAGTCACGTAAAACCCAGATCCTTCGATAAGAGAATAAAATGGAGGGTCAATACAAAAATCAATGTGCTCGTTTTTTCAAAAGAGCAAGTTCAACTTCAAATGAGCAGAACCAATTACAACAAGGATGGTGAGACGATGAAAAGAAGGAAGTACCCGCAAAAAACTGACATATATCGAAACCGTCTGGGACGAATTCATCGATACCGATGCACAATTCAAAGACGAGTTTTTTGATTATAATCAAACTCATAAATATTGGATTGAACGAGGCTCTGTCGAGAAATTCTATCGAAATATCGAAAAGTCTGCCACAGACACAAACACCTGGATATCCAACAGATCATCAAATAAGAAAGATGGCTATTCATTAGACCCCGAGCAAAAGCTTAGATATAAGACGCAAGACTGTAGCCGCCGAGGTGCTAGATGGCCAAGACGGTCGAGAGCAACTAAGAAACCAAGGGAAGAGACTTCAATTAAATTAAAACGAATTGAAATCCCAAAATTTTATGAGGAACCTCTCAAATGGGCAGTCTTCTACGATCTATTTAGAAAGATGGTACAAACTAATAAGAGGATACGCATCGTAAATATCAATCAAACAGTTAATTTAGATGGTCAATCATAATTATTTTAGACTTTTAGTTTTCTACAGTCACAAGAACAAATTCATTTATGTATCTACAGTGCCATCTGTGTTTGTCTTAAACAAGCTCTAAAAAACGATTACTGACATCTTTAGGTTTAGTTTAGCTACATATGAGAATGAGAATAATTTTTAGAGTGTAATACGTTCCATCTATTAACAAATTGTAGCATTTTACACGGTTTCTTCGTAAATGTCAAACAGTCGAGTAAGTGTCATCAACATATCAGGGTTGCCACTTATGAAAGTTGTAAAGGGTGCATTGGCAAGTTCAGAGGACTTTACAGAATGTCTTAATTGCATTTAGAACGGAAGTTATGATGATTTCTGGAGCAACACAAGAACGAATATAACCTCAAATTTTTGACGTATTAGTTTTTTTTTCAACGTTACACAGACAATTTTTATAATAATTAAATAGTTATTAACTTATATAATAGATAGCGCGCTTGTTATGAAAAAGTTATTATTTACTTTACATAATGTAAAAAATAACTTATGTAATTTACATGTAAATAACCGTGTAAATTCTCCCGGCAACGGGAGAAAACTACCAAGATGCCTGGAAGCTGTTAGTGAACACGTACCAAAATAAGAGACAACTGGCGAGAACTCATGTCAACACCATTCTGAACTTCCCTACGATGCAATCGGAATTAGCAGTTACAATTAAATTCTGCCTAATATTTTAACAGAAAGTATGCGTGAATTTAAAAACTTGGGGATACTAATTCTGTCTCGGAATTACATAATTATTGAAATTATCATGAAAAAACTTGATAACGAGACGTTGATGATATGTGAAATGGCCCACTGCTGATCCACGGGAGATGCCAACAATAGAAGAATTCCTCTTAAGAGCGTATATTTCCAGCTTTAGAAGCCACCAAATCAAAATCCATAGTTCGCAGTGCTAGGGTACCTCCCCGCAGGCAACAAGAGTCAATACATGCCACATACAAGCTTTAAGAGACCAGCATACGGATTTAAAGGACTGCAAGAAGTTTCATCAAATGACCACTTTAGAGCGATCTAAATTTATTGCTCAAAACCAGCTCTGCAATAAGTGTTTGAAGGAGAAACATTTCCCCGGCCTCCAGTCTATACGATGTTTAGTATGTAATGTTAATCGCAACACATTACTACACTCCAACAATCAACCACAAAAAACGATGCTCACCACGAAGGTTGAGGATCGTCCAAAAATAAAGGCAGCCGAAAGATATATAATGACTACACACCTAGTGAACCATTACCAACTACTAGACAGACTATTGGAAACTAACAAACAAAACTGCTTTGAACGTTCATAGATCGTGGCTTACAAGTTTCATTTATCACATAGGAAGCGTCATTGCAGATCAAACAACCAACGAAGAAAACTTTGAATAGTTATTTAATATAATTCGACTTCGTATAGAAGGTATATACTAATCATCCCTAACTGATTCGATCAATTGTTCAAAAAATTGCTTAAACTTCTGGTTCAGTATATTGGACCTTTTTAATCAAGGTCCGACTGACATACGTTTTCGTCTGAGAATGAAACGTTGCTGAAACGTTTATCTTCATGAGTCTTGGCAAACGTCAACTTTACTTTCACTTAGCACTTTCGTGCTAATGCTTTTATTCCTAAATTAGTAATGTCGTTGAAAATGCTACTTTGGTCGTAAACCCATATTTTTAGGAGCCCCTACGGTTAGACCTTTTCTCAATGGGTGGTTATGACTTAAAATTAATAAATAAAAATGTTTAAAATGAGAAAAGTAAAACAATTGCCGATATATTACAAATGCGAACGATTTTTTCCACTTTGATGAAGAGTAATTATGGCAGCACGAAGTTGTCTGCTTAAGTTTTTTCTATTATTTAGATAGACAAATGGAAAATTGTCTAGGTCATCATCAGATTTACCCACTTATTATATAATCGATCTTCCGATAAATTCAATTGGTTTGTGTTTAAATACAGGCGTCAAGATATCTTTAGATAAAGACACGTTTCCGAGATATCAACGTAACTATAATTTTATATTCAGCTTTAAGCAAGTGCTTTTAAGTTACCTGATGAGTAAAAAGATGATTTTATCTATTTACAAGACAACCTTCAATTGCTATACGGATTCAACTTTCTAAAATGTGTACAATTTATTTATGTAATTATATGAGTTTAAAAATTTACAATTTTAAAATTTATTAGTCTCAATAGACAGTGTTTTATTAATTATACCGCGTACTTTAAATGTTACCAATAAAAACAATAAATCTTGTCATAGAGCTCAAATTTTACAGAAAGCGTCCAATTAATAATTTAAGCAATTTATTTTGGAGGTCGAAATAATGGAAAATTTATTTTTTGTTAGTTGTTCTAGTATTAATCAACACAAACATATTTAATAAGTCCTGAATCAAGTCCAGGTCAGATGCAAAAATCCTGCCTTTAAATTACTACTGATAGTCTATCTAGTTATTGGAAACCCGAATTCCAAATTGTAACCTAAAAATTGAAAATACGGAAAATGAAAAAAAAACGATCAACGTATATTTTTCCGTAGTTTAGACAACCACTTACATTATTTTCCAAGTATTCAGTTGTCACTTAATAGGTGGTCGCGACCTTCTCGAAATCAAACTCTAAAAATAATTTTCCATCCCGGCTAACTTTTAATTCGAGCTCGATAAGATCGGAAACTTGCGCATGACTCATTGTCCTCTTATGTTTTATAAAAATAGTTTTTGGCATTTTGAGTCTCACAAGCCACTTGCATCGTGGGATTGTACGTAATTTATTATTCAATTAACCATCAAGCAAATCACTTGCTTAGGCGCCATATCATTTCAAATCAACTTTCGCTTGTTTACTCAACTAAATGCATTACGTCTAATTACCTAGTGCAGTACATTCTAAAAAACGGCTTAAATACGACAATATTGTATTTATGTAAATAAATATTGAATGTCATTCTTAAGTTGCTTGATATTGCCCCAAATTCTACCTCATGAGCAAATTAACCGTGACCCAATGAACATGAGAATTAAAAATTCCAACTGAAATTGAAAGTAAATTGATTTGTTCTGCTATCAAAAGCGCAATAGTTGGTTTGTATTGTTTTAGTGCATGTGTGGTACCCACTTAACTTACATATTACATTTCTGTATCACAGTGCAGTGGGACGGTCTGAAATATAAATAAGCTGATTGCGAATTAATTCGTTTAAAATATTATTGGACACGAAAAGGTTAAGGATAACCGCACACGGTATATAAGTCGTACAACTAAATTGTTATAAATTCGGTCAACTAATAACGATAACACGCGTAAAATTAAATATTTGCATTTAATATTATTTTTATGTTTTATACAACTTGTTTAAATTATTTAATAACTATTTTTTTAATATTAAATTATTTATTTTTAAATTCGCAGGCAAACTGGTTTCGAGCTAATCAATATTGTCGGTTCCATGGAATGCATTTAGCTAGCATATCGTCACAAGAAGAAAATGATAAATTGGAAAAGCACATAAAAGATTTTGGTATGTATTCGTATTTTACCGTGGTAAATGGTGTTATGCAAGAATATATTTAAGAAAAGAAAGTTATACCTATGTTATACAAGTTATGCATATCAGTACAGGTGTACATCGTAAAGCGTTGTCTCGTGAAAAAAATTACTCTGTACCTTTGTATCGTTAGATTCGTTGTTTTCCCGAACTCGCAACCTTTGCGTTTAGTGGCGTCTTAAAGTTTGGAAAAATTTAATGCAATTTTAATTCGCGACATTTTGCTTCAAGGTGAATGATTCATTAATAGTAATAGTCATAGCCATGACCTTGGCCTCGCACTCTTTAGGTGTTTGTCTGATGTAATGATTTGTATAATTAACCTAGAAAAGCTGGTTTTAATGTTTTGTTTTGGTATGTAGAAAAGCTTTTATTTCTCCTGGATATTTTTATTGATATCTTGGGAACATTTAGAGGAACTTAGGCATTTTGAATTTTTGGAGAGTCTCTGAATAATCAGAATTAACTGAGTGAATTGAATTGCATAGTGCATTCGATTTCTACTTTTCACATCAGCTAAAATTTCGAGCAACTGAATTATCTGAATGAGAATTATGCCGTTGGTTCAGTTTATTGTTTCTGTTTTTAAATAGAGTGGAGGGATGGTGCAAACAAAATATACAATTTATATTTATTGATTTTATTAAATACTAAAAAAATTAAATAAAATATTTTGAAAAATGCCGGAAACGAACGCTCAATTCACTTCAGTTGTTCATTTGTCTAAATAGTTACTCAGTTTATGTGAAAATTTCCCAAAGGACCCACTCATACAGACTCATTGTGTTCGAATCGAATATTCTAGACTCTAGTAAACTACCGGTTGTGTTCTAGACAACTATATAATTAAGCCTAGATGTCACTAATCTCACAAAAATGAAAAAAAATTCTAAACTTCAAATCAGCAATTTTCGTTGAACAAACTTCTCGCCCACGCTGAATTATTTGCCCATCAAACCAATAAGCGAGATCGTACCAAGATGTATATTTGAATTTAAATACAACGTTTTATAATTTTGTCTACATCACCCAAAGTGTGTGGAAATTGCCATATTTTGTTGAAATTATCGGCTATTTTCCCGAATCTTCTACGTTTTGTAGAACTTATTACCAATAAATAAAAAATCATTTGTTGCGGATTTTTTTAAAAATTTAAATTACCTCACTCACCTGATTGACGGCCCATATAGAATGCCTGCTAAACAGGCATTCTGGTAAAAATTACCACCTGAACCATAATCCCAATCTTTTAGGAGGTGTCACATCATGTTCACTTTCTTTTAATCTGAAACGGACTTACACAAAATTTAGGTGCTGTTGGTTTTCTTTTACCTAGTTTCATTTTCTTGGATTTCTTTTAATTTTTTAAGATTTTTGTTCCAAGCACAATTTAGTTTTTTTTGACATTTTAAGATTAAATTTAATAGACCAGTGTTTCTCAACCTTATATTTTACATCTTAATTTCATATTTACCATATATTTAAGTCCAAGACTCCCTAATTTATGAATTTAGCATATGGCTCCTCAGATATATGGTAAGCCTCCCTAGGGGGGCCGTATGGTCCCCGTTGAGAAACACTGGTCTAGACTATCGACAATAGAATGATTTCTAAACGCCAAAATGTGGAAAGTTTACCACACCAGACGCCATCTTGGCTAATTTTAATATAAAGAGAAAGTAGATTGTAACGGTATACGCAGATGGTAGGTGGAGAAGCAAAGTAAATGAAAAAATTTGTTGAAATAATTGAAACAAGAATTGATTTTATTTAGTTTTATTTGTCGTTACAACATTGTTAGAACTTAGAGGAAATTGTTTTACTTTAATGCAGATCAATTTTTATTCAAATCGCCGAAACCATACAATTGACGTTTCCAAGTAGTATAGGAAAACGTTCCAACATCTCATCTTTATATCCGTTGGTTCTTTGTAATCCTTGCTCCTCTATATAGCAACACGCAAGATTTTTAATTAGCGAATCATTAAACCGTCTAACATCATTTTCTTATAATCATTATCCGACCTTCATCACCTATCAGTGTGATATGCTAAATTGTGAATCCATCGATTCGCCACCACCATCGATTTGACTTTTTGTATAAAAAAACATTATTGTAAAATTATGGGTTATTCTAGTTAGTCAGATAGAGTTTTTACATCAAGCTGAGGTTACCAATACGTTGGAAGTTTGGTTTCGAACTAATGAACTTTATATTATGAACTTCGGTCGTCTCAACAGACTGCAGTGACCAAACTATAAAAATATTGAAAACACCTTCGCGAATTTTAATGATTCGCTACGCAAATACAAATGTACTTACATACAATGTAAGTTAAAAGTATTTTCAATATTTTTGTAGTTTGGTCACTGCAGTCTGATGAGACGGCCGAATTTTTAATATAAAGAATTCAATGTTTCATTAGTTCGACACCAAACTTCCAACGTCTTAGTAACCGCACCTTGAATTTATTATTTTATTTGCTTACTTCCCCACACAAACTGGTAGTAATTTCACAATAACAAAACAAGTTATTCACAAAACCCATTAATGCTGCATACAACTGAATAATTCCCACAATTCGTCCACTATTAACACCACCAATTATTTCTTACATTGTTGTACTTGATTTCAATTATGGCATATGAATCACTAGAGGAGTGATATCATAGCAAATTTTCTAGATGAACTGACACCGTTACATCGTAAAATCGAATTCACTACTATTTTATAGTTCGCTCTAGATACTTGTCCTCAAATGTCGAACGATAGATGTCACTACAATTATAAAAATCATAGCCAAAACAACCTTCTTTTATTCGTGGTTCATTTGTTACCTCTCTTCCCATCCAATAAAACCAACACGTTAAACGATGCATTAGTATAGCCTAGATCTCATGCCGTATACTTTTTGTGTCATGACATCATGTATCACCACACCACTATTGCTTGCGGCCTATTTTTGTCTACACCAAAAACGATACACATTATTTATTTAATTAAATATCGAAATAAACTAATTAACTCGACATAAATAACAAGCGACATAATATTTCCATTAATGTCGATTTTGCTGTTTAAATACAAATTAATTGAGCAAAAATTATTAACGCAAAACGTAGTTAAGGTGTATAATTTATGTGTATACATATTTGCATACGCCACGTCGTTTTAATAGTGATGTGTAGATTGGAGATTTGCTTAGACGCGCAGAATGAATTTTATGCGATAATTACTGTTTAAATATTGGTACGCGTACAGAAGAATTTCTTGGGAATTTAAAATATTTTGCAACTTAAATAAATAGATACTTGATCTGAACGTAAGACCTAAGTTAATGTATTGTACCGGTTCAAGAACAAACGGAATAAATCATGTGCATCCACAATAAGGTGTTTTTTCATCCACTCCACAAGTTCGATCGTTCGATTCATTCAGACAAGAGTATTTATTTGCTCATACTATTGGAAGGATTAGATTCTTTCTTGTTCATCATCATTTTCGCGTTAATGAAATTTCTGATTCAGGATATTATTTTCGTAACAAACATTTTTCATAACAAATCTTTCTTCAACACTTGCAAAATCAATAAAACCGGATAGCAAAAGGTGAACGAAAACGATATCTCAGACAACCCGTTGCTGACTGAATGGTTGCAAATTAACTAGCTTGAAACGCTTCCTGTAAGAAGGATATTGATAATTGTCCAACCTTTGAAACAGTACAAAACGTATTAATCTTCGTTTCACCACCTCGATTTTCTTTAGTTGACGAGGTCCAATTGGAAAGGGTGACAACTTCTAAATAGCATTTTCAAGCAGAGGTCGAACAAAAGCTTTGGTAAAATAGGGATCAACTCTTTAGACCAGCGCTTATTAAAGAAAAGTGCTGAATTTGCTCTGTTGATAGTATCAATGTGATACCTAAAGTATAGTTCTTCAGTACCAATTCCGGTCAAACCTAATTCCTACATTAAGATCGTTCTTGATATAGTAATCTCCAACGAAAACCGGAGTAATTTTCCAAGAAAGTCTGATAGATTGGCATTTGTCCACGTTTAACTTAACGTCTAAGCGTCTAAAACAGAAATAAATCCAAGGATGATCTGAAAAGTTGGAAAACCTTAAAATATCGGTCTATTTTTAGTTCAACCAAACCCTGCTTAACCCGGGTATTGTACACCGAGTAAAGGCTGTGCAGCACCAAATGACTCGGTGTGCTTAGAGTTTCAAATTATGTTTTACTTTCGTACACAGATAATAATTTCAGAGTAAAATTTGAAACAAACAAACAAATCCAACTAAAAATTACCAAGCATTTTTTATAAAGCATCGCCTGCTTTTGTTGAATTAAATGATAGTCAAAAGATGATGTCTCTTGCCTCAATAAATCACGATATTCGAGTAGGTGAAAATTTGTGTTTTAATTTTTTGTGTTCGAAAATGTCAATAGTTGAGCTGTTTTGTTTTAAGGTTAAAACAATACCAGGTGTACAAGTATGAAATACGGATTTCAGACAACAGATGGTGCACCAATGCAGTTTGTGCTATACAAATTTGACACTGTGCTCTTTTGTTATGTCATCAAATAGCGATAAATTGATTCGAGTTATAAATTGGAAAAGATACCTGTGAACGATGGTTTCGGTGTTTCAAAACTGGTGACTTCGATGTTGCAGACAAGTAACGTGAAAAATCACCAAAAAATACGAAGTGTGGAATTGTACGCAATGTTGGACGAAAATGATTTACAAACACAAAAGCAACTCGCCGAACAATTAGGTGTTAGTGAAGAAGCTGTTTCCAATCAGTTACGAGAGATGGGAAAGAAGATTCAGAAGACCGGTAGGGGTACCACATGAGTTGAACGACAGGCAAATGGAAAAGTACAAAAACGCATGTGACATTTTGCTCGCTCGGTACAAATGTAAGTCGTTTTTACATAGTATAGTTACAGGGGATGAAAAGTGGATTTGTTTTGAAAATCCTAAGCGCAAAAAATCATGGGTAGCCCCAGTTGCATCGACCGCAAGACCGAATCACTTTGGCAGAAACGATGCTCTATGTTTGGTGGAACCTGAGGGGCGTGTTCTGTTTTGAGCTGTTAAAACCTGAAGAAATAATTAATACTAAACGTTATCAAAAACAATTAACCAATTTGAACCGTTCGCTGTTTGGAAAAAGGCCAGAATACCAAAAAAAGCAACACAAAGTCATTTTTCTTCATGGCAAGGCTCCACCACATAGGGCAAAACTGGTTCGCGAAACGTTGGAATCCCTCAACTGGGAAGTTCTATCTCATGTAGCTTACTCACCAGACTTTGCTCCTTCTGATTAGCACTTGTTTGTATCGATGGATCACGTATGTGTTGAGCAGCGCTTTGGTTCAAACGAAGATGTGAAAAATGGCTCGACGAATGGTTCGCAGCAAAAGGGGAAGATTTTTACTGGTGTGATATGCACAAATTGCTCGAAAGGTGGGAAAAATGTTTAACAAGCGAGGGAACATACTTTGACTAAAGCACTTTTTTCATTCTTCCAAATTTAACATGTTTTTTTAGTAAAAAAAAAATCCGCATTTCATACTTGTACACCTGGAACACAGCTGTCTAAGTTTCTCTGCTCCTTCGACAATTACTAATTTATGCTAAATAACTTTTCAAAGAATCTTTAATAAGCCAATTTAAACGGTGATAAATGTGACTTACCAAATTAATTAACCAAAGTTTTAATGGGGTAAACACTCGATCGTCTAGCAAGCAAGCAGTTTTCTAACCGACATCCTGACTACTCAGTCAATTTCACCAAGGAAATTTGAATTTCATATTTTCCATTAAAACTTGTACAATATTTGAAGCCGCAAATTGAACAGAAAAAAAAAATTATGGAAAATATAATTTAAAACCCAAATTTCCTTTCTAAAATTGATTGAGTCAAAATCTACAAAATTTAACTATTCACAGCTTGCGTTTGTTTCTTAAAATGGATAAATATCAAAAACCGACTTTAAAAGTTTGAAAAACCGGCTATCAAATTTTACTAATTCAACAGTAAAATCGGTTTTTCAAAATCAACAAACCGCTTTCGATGTCATTGATAGTCGGGTTGAAAAATTGTTTCCAAAGAACTGCCAGAAAGATAAAGGGTGTTTATTAGAGGTTCACATCTTTAAGTTGGCAACACTGTTTTGTTTGACAATCGATTTGACAGCTGACATTTGCTTTGTCATCCATTTCAAAATGAATAGACATACGCCAGAGCAACGCTTGCCAATTGTTGAAATTTTTTATCAAAATAATGGTTCTGTTCGCCAAACTCATCGTGCATTACGTCCATTTTTCTGTCGCCGTATTCGTCCATCAGAGCGGGTAATTCTGTTAACTATGGATCGTTTTCGCATCACGTATACTCTAAATGATAATACGCATCCAGTAAGACGTCAAACAGTGCGTACCGAACAAGCGATACACTCTGTACAGCGTAGCATTGAGCTTCCTCCAAATCAATCAATTCGACGTCCTTCTCAGCAACTGGAGATGTGTTCATTCACTTTATGAAAGATTTTATCTAAGGACCTTGGTTTACGTGCTTACAAAATTAAACTTATGCTGGAATTAAAGTCATCCGACCATCACACACGCCGCCAATGGGCTGCAGCACAAATTGATTTGGATGTTAATTTTCAAAACAAAATGTTGTTCAGCGATGCAGCTCACTTTTGGTTGAATGGGTACGTTAATAAACAGAATTGTCGGATTTGGAGTGAATATAATCCACAACCCTTTGCCGAAACACCATTACATCCAGAGAAAATCATTGTTTGGTGCGCTTTATGGGCTAAAGGAATCATTGGTCCATATGTCTTCAAAAACGATGTTGGGCGGAATGTTACAGTCAACGGTAAACGTTGCCGTATACCATGTACCACACAGCGCGGGATACAATTAATTTACTCTAAGAAACATTTAATGATAGAGTAATTCCACGTAATGGTCCTGGTCGATATCATATTCAAGCATTAATGGCATAAAATTATATATCCAATAAAGCTAGTTTCACTGATATTCAAAATGTTTTTTTTTGTCTATTTTAATTTAATTTACAATTGTGAATCTCTATAAAAATACCCTTTACAATGTAAGGTGTTTTTGGGATAGATATTCTGAAAATCACTAGATGCCTGCGTTCTCTCAAATAAGATGCCGTCTAAAGTAATGATTGAGGTGGAAAACCTTGTTCTCTGAGTCGAATTATAATATTATCTTTTGGCACACCAAGCCTTACTGAAGTCGGTAGCAAGAATATTATTTTCATTTCATACCTCCATAGATCATATGAGTTTTGTTAAATTGGTAGTGTGGATTAACCGTTGATTGAAGCTGTACGTATTAGAATTGATATTCGTGTCTGCTACTTGTATCATATTTTTTTATTTATGATTCAGTAGCCACGGTATTCTTCCCAGTTTGTTAATTCACTAAAGTGACCGTAGGAATTAATTTGAATGAGCCTGTATTTTCTCATGGGAAGGTTTTTTTATTTTTTATTTTCCCGGATCTGTTCTGGAGCCGAAGCTCTCCCTACTCTTTCGCGGTTCGCTTATTTACGTCCTTACCTCTTTACGCCTGTATTGGCCAATTCGAGGACGTACGGATATAGAGGTCCGATTTTATTACCATCTGCACATTGCATAGCTCCCTGCCAGCCTATACTGGCATTGACGATGGATCGGCCCGTGAGCCCCGCACTCCGACAGGGGGTCATAGATGTGTTTCTTCTCATCCCAAATCGTAATTTGTTGATGAAAATTCCCTTTGCATCCTGCCCCTATCGGGATTCGAACCCGGTACCTCCCGATCCAAACGCCAACGCTTTAACCACTATGCCATTTGGCCGGTCATGGGTAGTTACATGTTGCTTTACCACGTTGCAAATATAGGCTTGGCATGTATAGATGTACCGAAGTAATTTGAAAGTCAAATAAAAGTCACATAATGTTTAATCTATAAACTTTTTTTGTAAAGGACGTTCGACGAATTACCGAACTGAGAAAAAAATGGTGGGAAATAAAAATTGTAAAAATGGAAAAATTAAATGTACCGGACTTTTGGTAAAACTCTTGTACATATAATCCAAAACATGTTGTCTGTTTAAATTTCAGAAAACCAACCAGATCAACCAATGGTGGTTGAAAATTTAGTCTTTAATGCTAGACTTTTTACCATCGAAAGAACAATTTAAAAAGGACTGGACTGTAAAGAAGCCAAATTTTGGTGAAACAAAATTGTTTTTATAAAAACTCGTCATTTCCGGTAAAATTTATAAAAATTATTTATGGTAAATAGATGTTTGTTTGAAATTTAATTAACAATCTTCTTGTTATAACACAATAGTTTGTCTCGTAAATGTCATTCCTTTCATACGGTGGGCTGATTCCAGGCAAAAATCATTGCGATCTCCCAATTTATGAGAGTAAGTATTTGATGTTTAATCCCCGATTAGTCAATTGGGGTTGTATAGAGAATCACTGGGCGAACCTAGTTATTTGGCCGAAATTGGTCCACAGAAAACTTTATTTGACCAAAATTTGGCTTATCTACAGTACAGGCGGATTTACTATTCGAAATAAAACTTCATGCTTGAACTTTTCCATTAATTGGGAGATCCTTTTACCAGGCAACTTTTTCAATTTTTGCAATGAGGTTGAAAATTTTAGAATGGTGCTTAACGGTTGTGAATTCCAATGTGTCCAGTGTTTGAATTGTGGACAGACGGGTAGTGAAGTTGGTTACGCAGATTGAAACAGAGAGTGAAATAATTGTAGCTGCGAATAATTTTTCTTCCTCTTTTTATTTCGATTCTTATTACACCGGTTTGATGATGGTGTTTGAGCGATAGTTGGATGAGAAGTTCCTCTATCAGATACAACTTGGTCAATAATATTCTGCACCATTCAGCGAGATCTTTAGAAGTCTGCCCCTGTCAAATGTACAATGCCACCAATTATAAGCATTTTTTATGTTGCGTTAATTTAGAGAAAATACACATTTTTATCTAATAATAGCCATGTTTTAATATTGGTTCACTATTCGGCGCAGAAGGGAAATTTCTATTGAAACTGTAGCTATTTATTCACTGATGTCGCTATACCATAAAAATGAAAAAATAAATTCACCATAAAACTAAATGTTTGTTGATTAATTTTGATTGATTTTTTATAACGTCATGCAAAAATAAATGTTAATTGGTATATTTCAGGTCGTTAAATGTTGTTGTTGTCGTTGTTTTTAATTTATTTTAATTTTTCATTTTTATGGTATAGCGACATCAGTGAATAAATAGCTACAGTTTCAATAGAATTTCCCGTCGGCGCCGGATAGTGCTTCAATATTAAAACACGGCTTTTTAACTAAAATGTTGAATGAAAAATTTTAGTTTAGAATTAAATAAATTAATTATATGCCAAAATAGCGCGAATACAGCTATCGGGCGCTAATAAAAAACACGGCTAATGTTTCTTATACTTCAGCTTTCTACAGCACTGAAACTAATTTGTTTTAATTGTTATTTTATTTCCAGGTTTAGGCCACGAACATTTCTGGACATCGGGTACCGATTTAGCCGACGAGGGTAGTTTCTTTTGGATGGCCACAGGACGTCCAATCACATTCACAAATTGGAATGCAGGTGAACCAAATAATTTCCGATACGAAAACGGGGAGGAAGAAAATTGTCTAGAGCTATGGAATCGAGATGGTAAAGGATTGAAATGGAACGATTCACCATGTAGTTTTGAAACATATTTTGTCTGTGAAGTCCAATAAATAGTAATTAATGTTATTAAATATATTTTTTATGTGTTAATTAATTTAATTTAATTGTGTAAAAATTAAAATAGTTTTGTACGATCGATTTAATTGCGTAAATTAGATGGATTTAAAATAAAATACAAAATTCGATTAAAGTCTGTAATAATTAAATGTAATAATGTATACTTGTAAATGTAGTTGTATAAATTTGAAGATTATTTAAAAAATTTCGTTGAAAATTTTTCCAAATAATTTAGCAAATTTTAAATAATGTTATAGAATAAATTAGGTGACGACATAACAAATGTTTATGATGGCCAGAGTGTCGTTTAGCGGAGTAGAACGAAATCTGTACAATTTTGTAGAAAAAATAATAAAACACCAAAAAAACCAAGACTAGGCTTTTTTATTTGACAAACGGTGAACAAAATCGACACAATTTAATATCAGTTGCAACAACCATCGGGCCACATCGATCGAGCTAAATCCCAAAAATAGTGTTGCTGCTCCACCGAACGAAACGAGCAAATCCTCAAACGAGAACAAAACTTCGCGACGAAATCGGATCTTAGCCGAAATGATTTCCAAACGAAACGAAGATTTTTGAACCACTTTAATATCGTGCTGCTTACGCCAATTCGACAGCTTTAACGAGTTCCTCAGATAATTGTATTCGGTACACGTTTCAAGGCATTCACATCGTTTTACCTGACCTTCAGGAAAATTATTTCGTTTCAAACACAAATACCCTGCCGGATTACAATTTCGACCAGGAAAATTATGATAAAAATATGGCTTACAACTGCACAGTTCTATTGCAATGCGAGCTTTGCAACGCAACATGCACAAAGTGACACTGTAGTACTCCATTTCGTTTGTTGGTTCATGGTAAAAAATACATTTCCGTTGCGATTGTTCCAAGTTCCGCACTTTATCTGCGACCCTGGAAATACTCGACTTAATATATCGAACATTTTTTCATGTACCACTAGCACTTACACAGTCTCCATCATTTTGTAGGTGGTATAAATCAGATTGGTCTTGTCGACCGGAACAAAGACCGTACTCTCAGTGACCACTTCATATGGTGAATGGACCGCGACATGAACACGCGCATTGAATACATATATTTTGAAGTAACATTTATTTTTTGCGAATGAACATGAAATCAGCTTGGCACTCTCTTGGTCACGCACACTGAAAATGTATAAAATAAGATCTAGAACATATTAATTAGACATTGAGCTTACTCCCGTATAGCTAAAGCTGTATTTATTGTGTTCATCGAGAAACAAAGACCCTTTTCCGATACAATTTCATGCAAATGATAATCCTTCTCGATGTCGAACATCAGTAGTGATACATCGTTGTCCGGATGAACTTGCTGCACCGCACCAACGTAATCAAAATTTTTCAAACTCTTGTCCCACTCGAAATCGGTAAATTCACCAAAATTATCGGTGGATAAATTAGCCACCGTTCGAACAAATCTCTCATAGTATTCAAATTTTTTATCTGTTTCATCAATGCCCCATTTCCGTTGCACGTACAATTTAACTTTATCGGGGTCGCTTCGCTCCTCGAAACACAATGTCATTCCCGGAAATAATCCATTCCAATTACGATAGTCACGCTCCATTGAAACAACGATTGGGTTATCTTTGAAACGGTTCCATTGTTGAATGCAACAGATTACGGCACCACATATACCGCAAACAATTATAACCATCCAGAAGATGCGCTCGATAAAGTGGCGATTTCTAAGACTAATGTTTTCTAATGCTTTCTCCATGGTGGTGGGTTACAAAGAAATATTTCGTTCTTCGGGAAATCTTTTTTATAGTAACGCGTATCGTAACGAAAAATCTTGGTAATGGTTTTCCATTAGCAGAATACAATAGGAATGTAATTAACCGTGTATTTGATTCGAAATGGTTTACTGCGTGCTTGCTGGTGTTAGAACAATTTTTATTTGTTTCGGATAATTCGTTGATTTAGACGCTTATGTACTTTCCGTTGAATAACTAAACTTCTGCGTGGTGTAGTAACACAACTTCGGAGTAGCATTTTTTAACAATTTTTTAAAATTGCAATGAAAAAATTTTTTTTTATGATTTAATCCCTACAATCTGTTTTGGGGTCGAAACACTCCCAACTCTTTCGCGGTTCGTTTTTCTCGTCCTACCTTACGCAGTTGTCTGCCAAATTGAAGACGTACGGCTATAGGTCTGATTTACGTTACCATCTGTGCATTGCATAACTCCATGCCAGCCTATAGTACTGGACATGGAAGATGAATCGGCCCATGAGTTTTACATTCCAACAGAGAGACCAAATAATGTTGGTCCAAGCAATCGTTTTTCTTTAATCGTGCCCAATCATGCCACACAACACACATTCCAGTTAGTCTTATATTTTTACAAACGAAAGTTTTTACGATCTTTCAATAGGGATAGCGATGCTCGAAATAAGTTAGGTTACAGCAACCATGCTTTTAAAGCAACATCGGTCAAAATTGTTGTGAATTTGTTCAGTAGTGTGTGACAAATCACCATTATTTTCAAAATTGGTGCTCCATTCTGGAAACGTTTAATAAGCAAACACCTGCACGTCACCGAAACACAAGGTCTTCTTGTGTTATGTATCCGCTGAAAACATCGCTGCAGTGCATGAGAGTCTAAGGCAGGGCAGCCAATTTCTCGTTGTTCACAAGAACTTGGCATTCTGCGACTTCCACTTGGCGAATGTTGCGTCGGTATTTAAGTCTACACCCGTTTAAATCCACCTAACCCAGGAACTTCAGCCAAACGACCATACCCAATGCCTGTGTTCGCTGATTGGGCCCTGGAGCAGTTGAAAGTTGACCAAAAGTCTGCCAAAAAATATCTTTAGCGACGAGGCCCATTTTTGAATGAATGGATGGAGAAAGTCACTCTTTGGTGCGGTCCGCACTTTTTCCAAAACCAAACTAGCATTGCCATAACCGTCAACGGCGAGCGCTACAGATCGAAGATTAACAACTTCTTGTGGCATGAACTGAATGATATAGATACCGGCAATGATATAGATACCGACGATATGTGGTTTCAACAGGACGGTGTAACGTGTCACACTGCGTATACCACGGAGGCAATACTGCACGAGTGTCATTTAGCGCCTTTAGAATTTTTCCTTTGAGACTATCTCAAATCGCATGTCTATCGGTCATCGAAAATTAGACCTCCCGAATATGTGCCACCAAACAAACCGCGGCGGACATTTGACAACGTTATATTCCGTTCTTCGTTATATTTAGAAATTTAAGTGATCAACAGGCTGATCTTTACCAGCGCTCGCAATTTAGCAGCCTTATTTTGCCAGCTTATAGTACATTATGTTAACTGAACATAATCTGACAATATTTCAAAGTGTCATATTTAAGAATCGTAAGAACCCACTAACTTAAAAACCAGAAAACAGCATTGGTAATGAGATGTGAAAGAGTTGTCTCACATTGTGTGATGTATAGACCGTTAATGTACTCGATATTGTTTGTCTCCTTCAAAGCGCGACATCGTCAAGCCGATTAACTTAACGAATCTATCATCCTAATCATTTCCATTGACACGTCTAAGATCAGTCATTTAAGTAGTATAGCGCCTTTTCGCATAGCCAACCGATTTAAGGTTTCAATACTAACCCAGAAGTTTAGAGAAAATAGTTTCAGATTCGATGGCACATAAGATCGATGCATAATACCCAATTGAGAAATGAAGGAGTGTGAGATAAAGAATATCTCAAATGCCCGCCTTGTATCTAAGTAAATATTTTTTGCTTTATGGTATTACCCTTCAATGTGTTTTTCCAAGTAAGCTTTGGACCCCCACCAAACTCCATACTATTTCGTAGAAGAAAATAAAATGGCAAGCTTCCGAATAATTTGGAGATGAAATTTGATAAATTTTTTTGTCTAGTGAAAACGACAATCTCAGTTTTCTTAGGGATCTTTGATTAGTTGTCATATGTCACTGCCGTAGACTCAATTTGATCAGTAGCCGCATCACATCATTTTTCCGTTTTTATAAAACTCAATCGTTCGTTAGTTCAAAAGAGGCCTTCTCCTAGGGACAGGTATAGGTGCAAAGCAAATGGAGTATTGTTTGTTTCTTCTCTCAATCTGCATTTTAACATTTGCCCTGATTGGTGAGATGAGGCAAGATTCTAATATGCCCCTTAATCTAAAAATCTCATAGCCTCCACTTAAAGTGGATGTTAAACTGATCTGTCATCTCGTTAATGGAGAGAGACATATTTCCGAGATGTTTTCGCAAGACAAATATTTGAGCCAGGCTGTCTGTAAAAAAGTAAATATTCTCATTATACGTTAACCAGTTTAAGGCCTCTCTTATACAAGTAGTACACTTTGAAATGTGTCGCAAAAGGGGAGTCGTAAGAGAGGGTTTAGTTCTAATCTACCGATCCAACTTTGAATCGTTTTTGACGAAGTTAACACTCTCAAGGTGGACAAAACTGCTTCTTTCATCCAGTTCTAAATAGTGGGAATAAGAGTGGTAACGAAATTTTTCTTAAAACAATTTTAAAGAACCCAGTCGGACTTCCTCCTTTTAATTAAGAGAGTTATTTGTGGGTTTTTATCCACATTATATTGGAGACAGCAATGTTCGGAAAACTACTTATTGTTGGAAACCTTCAAGTTCCTAAATATTACAACAATTGTAAATATTATCTGTATATAGTTTGGGGTATTATGTACAATTACCCGGTCATTGTGAAGGTTGATTTGCAACAACGTAAGCATTTAGGGAATCCCATTCCACTCGACATATTCGAGTCAGTCGAGGGTTGTTCTATTCGGTCGCTACTGCAGTCCAGAAGGAGCGAGTGCTAGGTTCTCCCTCATGGCTCTCGTACATTTGGCGGGGAGTAAGGAGCATTGGTTTAGAAGGTCTGTATATCAGTGAAACAGTCAACCTCACCTGCACGTGGTGCTTCCTGCTAATGAATATCACTACCTCGCCCTTGAAACCAAGTTTTTCATCAGCGGTTACCAGGAGCTGCCTAGAACTTGGTAAAATTTCACGATGATTGGTTGTACAATGTCTTCTAGTTTTTTCTTTTGTTTTTTTAAATTTGTCCGTATCAGTATCTTGAATTTCTTTGAGCCATAATCTGTTGACGATTTGGTCTGTAACCTTGGGTGCTAATTATCCTTATATTCTTTAGACTGTAAGCGTAACTTTCCAATTCGTGACGTGATTCTGCGTCCTCCTTGAGTTTTTTATTTTCCACGGCGAATTTCTCCGCACTCTTGCAGCATTAGTCAAACGATTTTGGTTGTTAGTAATGAAATTTTTTTCACGGTTTCCAGTTCCCTTATCTTCGGTGGATATTTGTAAAACACCATTGATATCGATTTCAAATGGTACTTCAATTTGATAATCGTAATTCCAACTATGACATGTATCAAATATTAATTGCTCAGTTTAAGTAGATCAAAGAAGACTAAAATTAATTCTACTTAGAGTTGCACTTACTCGTACACTATATACACTATCGTTGTTAAACAGAAACCATCATAGGGCATAACGTAATTTGGATTTGGTGGGCTCATGACTAAATTACGATTTGGCAATGATTTTGGGTATGAATTTGCAACGTCTGATTTGACGGTAGATTGTAATCATGTTAATCTTGTACATGGATGAGACCGATGGCGAATCGTCGATGTCTCAGAGCAAAGCTATCCTTCTGCTATTTATGATGCGATTGTCGCCCGAAGTTCTTGAAACATGAACAAAAGTAGCGGATTTGTTAGAAAACTATGGTGCATTAGAAAACAAGTTTCAATGTCTAACATTGTGAAAACTGTATCAAACAATATCATCAAAAGCTGCCACCCCATTGAATGTTAGAAATAGGAATGTTAAAGTCTACGTAAATATTGTTGGCTTAATTGGAAAACTCACACAATAGTTTCCCGAAACCAACATTAAGATAAGTAAATGGGAGCTTCTAGAAAAGATACAATTAGCCGATTTCCACTGCAATCGTTCGCAACCAATTTAATCAGCAACATCATAAAGGGCGGCCGAAATGAACCCATGGCTCAAAATACCGAATTTGGCTTCCAAACTTAAATGTAGCGAACCACAGACTTCGTGACAGCAAAGGCAATTCAAGAATAATTACAATAATTTGAAGATACACGGTGAGGATTCCTTTTAAAACGAGCCATATCACTTTAGGAGAATCAAGAAGAATGGATGTACCTAGATTATTACAGCTGAAAAATAAGTTTCAAAGGATGCATCATACAAGCAGATATATCACCAGTTCATTTAGGAATACGCTGCTTGAGCCACATGGAGTTAATGCGAGCAGAGCATTAAGATATCCAAGTGATCCAAAGCTATATATACCGCATCATGATGTGCTCGACAGCACAACAAGCAAACTCCGTGTCCTGTTCGATACTCAGCGAGACTCATCACGGGAGTATCTTACTAAGCGTTGTTAGAGCTCACCATGATCTTCCATCTCGTTTGTTAGTCTGGCGCATGAAAAGCGGTTTTAATTGCGTGGTTGACCAAAGCAGTTATTTTTTATCTGCCTGCCCCCCCGCCCCTCTACGCTTCCATCTGCTTTACTAAATAGTTAAGGAGCCACGTTAAATCCTTCTCTAATACTTTGAAGGGCTAATTTGATTTTATACCACAGTGCATTCACTTCAGACATTTTTGTCATAAAATTGAAGACAATGACAGGTACGAGTATGCCTCGAATATTACTGAAATGGTACAAACTTCTATAATTGCCAGAGCTTCGCCTGTTGCTGTACTAAGTTATAGTAAACAATATGTTTACGTTCAGTACCGTAATCTTAGGACATGTTTACATTTCATCAGGTCATAGGCGAGGTTTCTTCCGATGGTTCGAAGCCTACGAATGTTTTTTATCATCCCTTTTATGAGTGTCTTTTCGTGGATTTATCCTCAGAATCAAAATCACGAACTGTTTTTAATCAGTGGATAAACTTGCTTTAGCTGCTTTATTCTAAAGTCAATAATTTAATTCTTGGGGTTGCCGCTTGCCATTTAGACGGTCGTCTTTGACATAATTCACTGTTATTCCGTGACATACATCAATACAAGCATTATCACAACCTCCATCACTAAGTGGTCCCTTGTCAAAAGCTTCATCTTGGGTAACTCATAACCTGTGGTTGTCAATTCCTTCCTTAACAATTCCTTCCAAGGATAAACATAGAGTTGAAACCATAGCAATATTTTTACATAAATCTACAGATAGGGATTTGGTTGCCGACGAAATGGAACGGACCGATACATTTTCCATGTCCGTACTGAAGGCTGGCATGAAGCTGAGCAATGGTTCTATGAAAATCGGGCGTACATCCTCGTACCATTCCCACATAAAATTATACACAAATACACTTGGATATTAAAAGATGGAAGAACCATAAATAAAATTGATTATGTACTGGTGCAATGAGAGGAGCAGACGTACACAGCGATCACCAATAGTAATAGCAAAATTCAAGATCAAACCTTCAGCAGCAGTGAAGCACTCAAAGATTAGTCGATGGAAATTCAACATTGAGAGATTAAACAACACTGACACCAAAGACTCATTCAAAGGAACGCTCCAACTCAATCTTCCAAGTAACGAAATCTGATCGCTATCGATCAGAAATGAGACCAAATAGCGGAGGCGTAGACTGGTACCAAAAAACCATTGATTAGAGATGATACATTGAGGAAAATTGCGGAATACCACCAACTATGGTTAGTAAATAAAGTTACAGCTCTGTCTTGCAAGTACGGTAGAAAATCGAAACAAATAAGATGGCAAGAAATGATTGCAGAAAATGCACTGAAGACATTCTCGAGACTGTATAAACATGCGCACACTACATCAATGTGTAAAACGGGTCACCGAAAACACCACCAATAAAGGATTCTTCTGGGTAAGCCTTAACTTCAGAAAACCAACAACTAAGAACAGATAGTGAACAAAATGATGAGCTCCCTGATGGTATCTATAACGAAACTATAAACACCCAAGCAACGACGGACCGGGAAGTTAAAAGTGCTATTCAGAAGCTAAAGTACAACAAAGCAGCCGGCATGGATAATATTCCAGCAGAATTACTAAATGTTGACGTATCTGTAACGGCGTCTGTAAAAACTCTAACTCCACTATTACCAGAAGCATGGAATACCGGTAGAATTTCACAGAAATGAAAAAATGACTTAACTATAATAATCCCGAAGAAAGGCGACCTTAGAGAATGCAAGAATTGAAGAGTCATCACCCTCCTCAACAATACAATGAAAGTGTTAGCAATGATCATTCTTGAGCGGATATCACGAACAATCAACCAGCGTATACGGAATGAACAAGCTGGTTTTAGACCTGGTAGAAGGTGAACATGGGCATTCCGAAAATGATAATTGAACTCATTAAGGAAATGTACAGGGATGCCCGAAATAGTGGTTCAATACGAGGCGATATAATGTAATGCGAAAATAATTCGACAACACATCCCCAAATGGCATTTAGTGGGGTTCAATAAATCGATTCAATGACCTGAATTATCCCAGAAATTAGCTGATTTGGCACAGGAAGTCAGTCTTAAAATTACCATCAGAAAGATCAAGGCTATGAGACTAAACACGTACATACATACGAGGGCGAAGTGAGAAGTCTGGTAAAAATGAAACAAGGAATAATATTGTCGGTCAAATAAAATTTTTTTTCAACGTAGTTGCCTTTTAGCTCGATACATTTAGTTCAAACTTTTTCCAATTTTTCGATCCCTTCTGAATAATAAGATTTCTTCAACCCTTCAAAATAGGCGTTTGTTGCATCGATGATCTCCTCATTAGAGCCGAATCTCTTTCTGCCGAGCCATTCCTTCGAGTTCGGAAACAAGAGTCCGTAATGATCGCAGGGGCTAAGTCTGGAGAATATGGCGGATGTGGAAGCAATTCGAAGCGTAATTCATGGATTTTGACCATGGCAACTACACACATGTGCGCCCGTGCATTGTCTTGATGGAGGAGAACTATTTTCTTCTCCAAATGCGGTCGTTTTTGTTTCAAAACGTCGTTGAAACGGTCCAATAAGTTGCAGTAATAATCGCCGTTGACTGTTCTCCCCTTTTGAAGGTAATCGATGTGGATTATGCCGCGTGCATCCCAAAAAACTGTGGCCATGACCTTGTTGGCCGATAAAACTGCCTTAGCCTTCTTCGGCGCAGATTCACCAGTAGAAATCCACTGTTTATACTGTACTTTGAACTTCTGTGTATAGTGATGGATCCATGTTTCATGCACAGTTATGAAACGACACAAAAACTCCTTTTTATTTTGCTTGAACATCGCCTAACCTACCTCTGAAGTAGTCACACGTGTGCGACTTTGGTCGATTGTAAACAAACGCGGCACCCAACGCGCGAATAGCTTTTTCATATTCAGATATTCGTGTAATATATTGCGCGCACGTTTATCTGAGATGCCTACTATCTCAGCTATCTCCCGCACTTTCACTCTGCGGTCTTGCAATACCGTATCATGGATTTTGTCAACCATTTTTTGTGTGGTGACTTCATTTGGGCGTCCTGAACGTTCGGTATCAGTTGTGCTTGTACGTCCACAACGAAAATCAGTAAACCACTTGTGAATCAATTTAAATCGATGGTGAAGAGTCCCCATATTTATCAAGCTTTCTTATGGTTTGTGTAATGGTTTTTCCACGCAAAAAATAATGTTTAATTAACACACGAAATTCACTTTCTTCCATGTTTGCAAAAAAACAATGGGTTGCCTGTTTTCAATGACTGTCAAAACTGAACTAAATGGCAGATCTGTCTGAAAATTTTAATTTGATCTAGTGACAGATGGTATTGACACATGATATCTGGAATTTGCGATTGTGGCGCCCTCTGTTGCAATTTTACCAGTCTTCTCATTACGCCCTCGTACACCCATTACCATTCATCATGAAACCATAGTGGATGTTGACAAGCTCGTATACGTTGGTTGTACTATATCGAAAACAGGCGGATTTGAAGAGGATATCAACCCCGATTCTAGCCAAACGCGGTCACAAACGAAGAACTTCTGCGGCGGAATTAAGAAACGAAAATGAACACGGATTGGAGACACATTAAAGAAATGGACCAATGATATAACAAGAATGTCATTCGAATGAAACAACCCGGTAATATGGTCCAGCCAACTAGACACTCTATGCTCCTAAATCGGAGATAAAATAAAATAAAAAATGAGTTGGGAATGACCCAAAATAGACTGCAAAGTTTAATAAACAAACAAACAATTAATTTGTTATAAAGGGTGGATACCATTACTGGAAATGCAAATTAAACAGAGGTTAAAATGTGTAACCGTAAAATAAAATTTGACTCCTCATTTTTAATTAAATCATTTTGAGATTACAAATAGCGAAAATGTATTTATCTAGACGAGAAATATTTATTAACTGATTGTGTATAGTGTAGAAATTTGTGAGTCTATGCTAAAAGTGGAGAATCAATGATTATACTATTAGTACATAGATGTCACTAATACACAGATTTAAACAAGCAGTTTAACTATTGATAGAACGACACATGTGATTTGAACAATACAATTGTGTTATTCTGCCTAATAACTATTTACTGATGGTATGTATTAATTATGTATTTATTTTAAATTACTGCCTTTTAAACAAGCAAGTATAATTAGGTTTGCGTCTTGGCTGCAGCTAAGTGGTGAATATAAATTTTGAATGAATGTTGAAACCACAATTTTGCCTTTGCCACTTGTTTAATTTAGATAAGAACATTTTCTTGTATTAAAATACATCAATATAATCGTTTATCATTCGGTACATGTGTTGTGTTAATAATTTAAGTGTTTACGTTATGTCAACACAAATTTTTATTAGAAGTCGAGCATGATAAGATCTTTGCATACAACCGTAGTAGGGAGGAGTGGCAAATCTAATGCCTAATTACATAAATCGATTTGTTATCGTTTACGTTTTAATGACCGCAACCGGAAATGGAAAATGCAAAACTGCACGAGGTAAATGAAACAATGAGATAAGTTATAAAATGCTAATGTTAATTAGTCTGGGATGCTTTTCAGTTAATTGAGGTCAATAAAATTTTGTGTGTCGAGCGCATTAGCAAGGGAATTTCGTTTGCTATTCTTGACGAAGGCGACCATTATACCACATTACTCATGGTGTGCTAACATGAATTTAGTGATACACAAAATTGATAAGCGAGTCGATATAATTATTTTACTATCAGAACTAACTTCTATATAAAATATAAATAAACTGTTTCGTGCCAGTATACAATTGTCAGTCATACACTGCAGACGACCAACTTAAATTGGAATAATAAATTTTTTTATTATCATTACATTGATTAGTGCGGGATATATACATACGAGTGTGGGTGCTAAATTTTATTTTGCTTTTGTGTTTGATAAACTGGAATATACATATTAAGTAGGGCATTGTGCGTATTCGGAAGGCAACATGAGTGATAATACAAATTATTCGTATAAAGTGACTAAAACAACGACCCAAACAAATGGCGGGAGTTCAAATTTTTTGGGATTATTTAAAAAGAACAAAACACCAAATGGGTCGACGATCACAACAACGACCACAACATTCGTGAATGCGGAACGAAATGGCGAAGTAATTCAAAATAGGTGAGTGTGCCTTAATTAAGCTTATCGATAATTCGAGCTGCAATCTAATCAGTGAAATTTTGCAAAGTCCAAAATTTATTTTGGTAATTAACAATTTGATCGTTAGGCTAGTTAAATCTATTAACTGGACAGAATCATGTCATAATTATAATTATGTGATCCATATTATGCGCGACGCTTGATCAATTAAGATTCTTTGTGATCTGTCTTCTCGTAATGAACCAGTAATTTTATTGCGCGATCGTCAGTTTGATATATTTGTCAAACTCATTCAAATCAACTGGTTAATTAGTATTTTGATTAATCTGTATTTTATCACATTTTCCTAATTTAAATTGACGGATACTCAATCTATCATTTTCGTGGTAATTGTACGATAAGCTTGAAGATGTTTAGTTCAAACATTTTAAAATAGTTGGGTGTGAACTTACAGTTTAATGTGTACGTTATGGGATTTCATCATTAGTCGCGTAATTTCATGCTCAATCCAAATAAGCTTCATTCATGACTTAAGAATTTTGTTGACTTCATTTACTGAGCAATTTTTTTTGTCGATTAGAACTATTTTATCGACAAACAACAACAACAATTGCACAATAATTCATAAATCTTGTAAAAAATACTACGAAGTTTTGTTTAACATTTTTGATAAAAAAAAATACCAAAATATTTCTTATCGCTTCCGCCTACGTATCCACCTCGGGACGATTTAAAATGAATTCACCAGGCACTATCACATACAACTAACCAATCTTTAATAAAAATTTCAGTCAAGCCACGCACACAACATACAATGGCACGAGTACAAAACCACAGCTCGCCAGCTTTCGTCAACTAATGCTCGAACATCACAATATTATTAGACATAAGCATGGCGCAGACTTCATGCGACTCAGCAACGAGATCAATGACTATGCACAGGAATGGGCCGAGAAATTAGCCAAGAAAAACGAGTTAAATCACCGGCCGGGTTCAAAATACGGCGAAAATATATTTCAATACACGTCGAGTGATCCGCAGGCGTATCCAATGGCGGACCGGGTTTGCGAAAAATTTTATGAAGAAATGAATGGTTACCCATTTGGAAGTCCCTCGTGTAATGCGGCATTCAATTTTACACAAATGGTATGGAACGATTCGATTGAATTGGGTGTCGGCATGGCTAAGGCAAAGGATGGTGCGGTTTATATAGTATGCAATTATAGTCCCCGTGGAAATATTATTGGTGAATACCATAATAACGTATTTCAACCGGGACGGCAACGTACAGTTCTTAACACAACACCGGTTGTTACACCTGTACCGATCACAAGGTAAAATTAGCAATAATATTTCGGTAACTCATTTTATAATATTCTTGGTATTTTCCATTTTAGTCGGCCAGTACCCCGTTCAAATTTCAACATTGCTCCGGATTGTGGTAGAAGTGCAGCACCCCCACAAAAATGTACATCATCAAAATCCACTCTCGATGATTTCCGCCACGAAGCATTAAATCATCACAATAAACTACGTAAAAAGCACGGCGCACCACCAATGCGGCTATCCAACGAAATAAATGCGTACGCACAAGACTGGGCCAACACACTAGCATCCGAAAATCGATTTTATCACCGGCCAAATGGTAAATACGGTGAAAACATTTACACATCATTTTCGAGCGAACCAAATACACAACCATCGGGCGAACAAGCGATCCAATCGTTTTACGACGAGATTAAAGATTATCGTTTTGGTGGGGAGCCCCGCAATTTTTCACAGGTCGGACATTTCACACAAGTGGTGTGGGACACATCTGTCGAATTGGGTGTGGGCCTGGCAAAATCGAGTCGCGGCTCATATTATGTTGTATGCAACTACAGCCCTCGGGGTAATATGATGGGATCGTTCGCGCAACATGTATCAAAACCAATTTACTAGTTGACTCCGGGCGACTAATTAAATTCCAATGTCGTTACACAATTTTGTAATCGCACCGATGTAATTTGTAAATATAGAAATATTAAATTATAAGTAATTAAATAAATGTTTGTTTAGAATTGTAAAATGTTTAATCTAATTTTAGCGGCTTATATAGGCCTGGGAATAACAATTACGAATTTTATGAGCTCGCTCTTATCGTGTTTTGACAGTAAACTTGTGTACCTTGTATCGGCTCATGATAAATCCGTAAAAAATTTATTGGTTTATTAGCGAGAAAATTTGCGAATCACTTTACAGTGTCATAACCTCGCAAACGGTTTTAGAATACACAAATATTCGTTCGATCGTATTACGTAACAAGGTCATCGTGTACGGAACAATGAACCGTTATTTTCGATTCTTAATCTTGAAATGTTAATGGCTGCGAGGTAAGTTTTATCAATAGAATGTCGACTTAGTGATATTTATTGGAATTGGAGTGTTCTTTCCCTAGAGGTTTTACCTGGAAACCTTGGCTTTTATCAAAAAAGGTTTGTCAGTAATTCCAAATTATTTCCACACTTGTTTTGAGTTACGTGATTAGTATTCAATTAAGAATTTTTGGCGTGGTTTTGGAATTTGGTGGTGGTGCACGGAATTGAACTTCAGGTGCAAGACTATCTACAATGGAACTTGGCCACATTTAAATCGAAAAATCGGAGGTTAGGATAGAATTAGTTAGTTATTTAGTAACCGATTAAACAATTTTTAAAAGAGATTTTGTATGAAATAACCGTTTGTAGAGTCTTAAGCTAAGACAATAAAAAGTATGGCCTGAGTGAATAGGGCGTG
The DNA here is from genome assembly GCA_963691935.1 of Nephrotoma guestfalica. Taxonomy (NCBI): domain Eukaryota; kingdom Metazoa; phylum Arthropoda; class Insecta; order Diptera; family Tipulidae; genus Nephrotoma; species Nephrotoma guestfalica. The sequence goes on from OY829915.1 coordinate 252,724,381, forward strand.
TACTAGGCGGGCCATCATCTTTCTGTTGAGTGCTGTTGCTTTGATTTTCACCCATAATTTGTTTATCTTCCGCTAACAGCGTTCGCTTCCACGTTACTGCTGGTTGTCCAACTTTCCTTTTCCGTTCTGGTTTCCACTCCAAACACGTTCATTCGGTGACTTTCTCAACGTCTGACCAATCCATCTCCACTTGCAACCCAACAGAAAAGAGAATAGATATTCTCAGAGTACTTAAAAGGATGCAGAACGAAAACAGTTAGATTGGAAGAACAGTGTCAGTCTCACTCAGTGATGAGTGTAAGTGAAGTGAAAGTGCAGTCAATCCGAAACAGTGCTTTATTTTATATTACGACTGAGTCTTGTACCCATTTAGTAATTTACGAGTACATTGCATGATAAAGTATATGGTTAGTCGGCGTAATCAAGTGATTATCCCCGGTTACGAGTCACTCCTCCTCAGTTCTTTCGCCTCAGTAAGTCTACTGTCGCGATAAGTCCAGTGGTTTGGTTCTTTGCAGTCTTCTTGTTGGTGTGGTAGTTAGCATACAGCGTATGTCCAGATTTTCATGCTGGTGCAGACGTTATAGGTGTTTTGTTGCATGATGCTTGATTTCATCCGCGACAAGCTCGATCTTTAGATCTCGATGGAGGTTGTCGTTTCGAATGTACCACGGTGCATTAACAATGCATCGCAGGATTTTTATTTTGAACTGTTTGTATGATTTTGATATTTGTTTTTGTTGGCACAACCCCAGAGTTTGCTACCATATGTCCATACAGGTTTCTGGATTTGTTTGTACAACAGCAGTTTGTTATGGATCGCTAGGTCAGATTGTCTCCTTAAGCGTCATAGCATTTTTCTAAATTTTATGTTTACTACTTCTCTGTTCTTTTACGGTACTACTATCGAGTTTATCTTTATTGGTATATGATTAACTTTTAGATTTGTAAAGTTCACTTGGATTGATTTTGCTTCATTTAATTTAATTCGTCATTTCTTTGTCCAATTACATATCAGGTTAGTAGCCTTCTGTAATTTACAAGTGGAGTCATTAATGTTCTTTACTGTTGCAAGTATTGCCGTGTCGTTGGCAAAAGTCGCCATAGTTGCTTCTTTAATTGGGTATATCTCTAGTATATAGAAGATAAAGGATTGGCCCAAGAACACTCCCTTGTGGTACTCTGGCTGTTATCCTTTTTAGTTGGGAGTATGCATTCTCATACTTTACTCGGAAGTGCCTCTCCGCTATGTATGATTTTAGAATTTGAAAAAATTGTTCTGGAAGATCTCGATGAAGTTTGAATTCTAACCCCTGGTGCCACACTTTGTCGAATGCCTGCGCTACATCAAGGAATATAGTTGAGCATATTTGTTTGCTTTCTAGTGATTTCTCGATTACATCAGTAATTCGATGTACTTGTTCTATCGTAGAATGTTTTTCCCTAAATCCAAACTGATGTGGGTGGATACGATTCCTTTCTTCGATAATTGGTTTTAGTCTTTTAAGAAGAACCATTTCAAATAGTTTCGATAATATCGGTTGTTCGGCTTAAGTATCATAATTAATTTTGCAACTTTCCATTGTCTTGGTACATATCTTAGTCGAAATGCTCCAATGCTGGAGCCTTATACGCATTCAGATTATTCTGGATTTCCCATTTTAGTTCTTTCAATGTTACAGGTGTAATTTTCAATTCATCCTGTTTATTTATCGGGATGATATTTTCCTCTTCCGTTTGTTTGGGGTAAGGTTGGAATGTCTCTTCAAGGTGACTTGCTAACAAATCTGCTTTCTGTTTAGCATTTCGAGCCAAATTTTCTTTATTTTTAATTGGATGAACCGGAAGTTTGGGTCTTTTAAGATTCTACTTTTTGCCCATTTAGAGTGCTGAGGTATTTATTAACTGACTGATTTTTAATATCTTTTATTAGGTATTTTAATTTGTTGCACAAATGGTTAAATATCCTCTTATTTTCCGGGTTTCGATGTTTTTGCCATTTCTTCCGTGCTTTTCTTTTATTTTTAAGAAGTTCTCTCACTTCCTCTGGATAGCTAGCATTGCGTTTCATTTCCTTACTATTATTAGAAGCGCTTTCCCACGCATCACTTTGGATATTAAGGATCAGCTTATCTAGTTCGTCTTCTATTTGGGCTGGTCTCTGTATTGCGTTCTGCAGACTAATTCTTTCTGTTAAATGTTTTTGAAAGAGATCCCAATTGGTTTTGGAGCTCGTTAATTTCGGGTTGCTCTCTTTCATAATCATTGTTTGGCTAAGTATCATAATAACTGGTGAATGATCTGACGATAGACTTGTACTGATTTCTACATGGATATAGTTATCTGAAACCCCTCTTGTAATAAAGAAGTCTATAAGATCTGGAGTCTTACTGATATCGGTAGGCCAAAAGGTTGGTATAATCCACTTGTTTGAGAGTGTATCTTGGAGGGCAGAATATTGCTGAGATACTACAAGTTTTATTATTGTTTAGTTGTATTTTGATTGTTGTGACTTACATGGAGAGCTTCTCGACTTTAAGTTCTTCGTTATGTTTTATATATATTTTGTGAGGATAGCTGAGCCACCTCTAGCTTTGTTCTCCAGTATTGCATGGTAGCAATTATTTCCTTTTATTTTACAGAATGAAGTTTTGGTGAAATGGGTTTCTGATATGAGACTAAAGTTCTTGAATGTGATACAATAGCCCATTTGCATTCCAGGTTACAATTCGTATTGTTTTATTCATTTCTTTTGTGTATTAAAAATTTATATTTTGATACACTCGATCAAGGTTTTCTTCTATTCTTTTATTGAAACTAGTTTGTGATTTCATTTCTTCTAGTGTCTTCTGCAGACTCATTTCCTGCGAGCTAAGTCCTTTGTTGAGGTTCTCTAGATTTCTCAGTATGTCCTGTAAAACGGGATCCACTTTTGACTGTTTTTGCTCTGTTTGCTGAACTGTTTGTGCATAAGTAACGTTTTCATTTACTCGCCCTCTTTGTATGTTGAGATTAGAAGTTGACGATTTAGGCTCCGTGGTTTTTTTATAAGTTGTACATGCCTTCTATAAGGTTTGCGTGATTTATCTCTCATTTTCTGTAGTTCTACTGCTACTTCACATCCTGTGCACATTTAACACATCTTGCTTCGCGATGGCAGTACTTTCGTGTATGATTACAATCTTGGTAGTTTTTAAATTGCGGTATTAGTCGAGTGACCTTTCTCGGTGTTTCTATTTTAACTCTGAGGTTGAGGATAGCCTTAATATTATAAATATTTTCGATTTTTTCTTGATTGTCGAAGGTTAGTATGAAAAGTATGAGTGCATCGATTATTTTCAGGCCTTTGTTTTGGAGGTCCTCAATAATTTCATCTTTTGAACAAGTTGGATGGAGACCTCTTGCCACTACTTTAATTGATCGATCATTTTTATCCTCGTAGGTATACCAGTGGAGACCAACAGAATTTAATTTGCTAGCTAGAGCTTTATAATCTTCAGGCTCCGTTGTGTTTATTTTCCAAATATTATTACTGAGCGATATTACTTTGTAGTCATTTCGTACTACTTCGAAATTCGTGATTTGTTATTCCTAGGATATTGATCGGGGGTGGAATCTGTTTCTTATTTTCTGGCTCATGCACTTTTGGTGCAGTAATTGCATTGGCAGTTTTAATGTGGGGTTGAATTGGCTCAACTTCTGGTGATGATACAGCTTTCCTCTTGCTTGGGTTGGTTTCTTTTCTTGGTTTCTTATTTGCTCTCTTCGATTTCTGTAGTATCCAATTGGTTTCCTTTTCAAGCTCATCTTCATCCATGTGATATTCGTCTAGATCTGTGAGTGAAATTGGCTGTTCAATAATGCTGAGTTTCCAGCGTTGCTCTTTTTATTTACTGCTTCCATTAGCATAAGGTTTTATTTCTTTAGCACAGCAACTTCATTGTTCAGCTGCACTATTAATTTTTCCATTGTTCAAATTTATTTATTAACTCCGCGTTGTTTATTATGACCGTTCGTGCACTGGGCGTGGCTTAAGAGGTATTTTCCGAGGTATTTTCCTTCTCATTGTTACGTTCACACAGTGCGGTGCTCAATGGCGGTGGAGTTGATGGTGGTGTTCTATGAAGTGCCGTACTTCTACCAAACGGTCATTCATTTATCGCTTGTTCCGTGCTTCCAGTAGTACTAGGAACGGGATCAGCCTGGTTCTATCTGCTATGGACCACCTTATTAAACCAACCACCCGAGGAATCAAAACTAGAATGCGAGACATACCGCCGCCATAACATTGACCCACCCACCAAACACGTGGACACGGACTTCCACCGGCGCGAAAAATAGGACCTCCACTACACAAATGGGCTTGACTTTTACCACAAATACTAGACCCACGCTTCCACATCAAACAACACTAAATATCAACAGGTACGTACGCAGCCATATTTTTTAAAATGTGGTGTGCATGTGTGATGGTGTGAAATTGAATGTCTGTTTAGTGCCATTCGTTTCACCAGGTCCATCCTATATGGAATGGGAATGTACAGTTATGATTCAATAGCACATTACATTAAAGATACAAGAGTGTTTTGCAACAACGGTTTTGTCCCAATTTGTTTAAGGTTTTAAAATACTGTTATTGCCAAATGCACGACCCGAAGTAACAGTACTTCGGAACACCAATACAAGCTGTTATAAACCAGTTACATTATCCCAGGCCACGTGCAATGGAAGTGCTTGAAATAGCTGCAGATGAAAATTGCCTTTTTAATGCCATCATCCACCAATTACAAATACTTGATCCGCTGTAGCAACTAGGCACACCACAACAACCACGATCATGATCTAATTAACAGCTCAACCGAACCTCAATTAATATCTCGGTAAGCCTAGATATTGTCTTTTATACCCATTAATGTATGCCTAATTTAGATACTAATGAATCTACAAAAGAAGGCTTCTGAGGGGTAGCCGAATAAATTTTATGGCGTTCGATGCCGGAATTCAGATCTGCTGTTATCCCAATGATAGAGAATCACTACCAGAGATTATTCTCTTATATAACGGATATATCCCCTCTGTCAATAATACCCAAAAGTCGTTTTAGAGCCTATCAGAGCATTGACCACAAAACATACATGCTGACCAAAATCCATACATTCTTATTGAGGATACTGAAATACCACCAACTGCTAATGTATTAAGATCAGATCACTCCCCACTATGGTGTGGGACCTAGGGTGCTCGTGGATTCAACAGTGAGCACAAACCTAACACTATTGACACCAACATAAACCATTTTGTGGTATACAAAAAACAAACATGGTGGCAAGCTCCAGTTCCACCGAACACTATATCTAGTATTTAAATGCCCCAAAAACTACGGAGGCATCGCTAAGATCTTTTCAATGCTACTGTTAATTGTAGAACGGGGGACTTCAATGCACTTTTGGTCCAGAAGAAGTCCACAACAAATTAATTGTTGGCACTAACCTATATAATGAGATACCCAATGTGAAAGGAGCTGCTGCAGAACTTCTTGCTCATCTTGGGCAACTATTCATTCATACTACCACTGGACGACGGAATTTATCGCAAGCTTGGACCAATGGTACCTCTTCCTTCCAGGTGAGCTATTTTTTAACAAGAAGGAAGAAACAGTTGATATTTATAAAAACCGTGAAGCTTCCAACACAATATAAGCGATCATAGCTTAATATAGATAAACTGTTCGATTCTATCTTCTAACTATCCATCACGCCATCAACGTATTTATATAAAATCTTAAATGTGAATTTGCTCCAGGATACCAAACACCGTGAAGCTTACCAAAATATGTTAGCAAGTTTGCACGCTAAATCTGTTTTAGACGGGCACCCCTCCTCCACATGGTAGCATCCCAACAAACCTACATCATGAACTACAGAGGTGTGGCGTAGTTTAGCCAATCTTAAAAGCGTCCTTCATTACAGAAAACACCTCACTTTATTAAAAAATGGCAGAGAGCGATATAATAAAGCAGTATCAAGGCAGAGTTCGAATGATTTCCTATAATTTTTCCAAAATTTCTTTCGATTTGCCTCGATGTGGTTTGAGAGGTAATCATCTTCGATCATATTTGGAAGAAGAATCCCAATTGCCTCATCTTAACCGAGTTTTAGTGAAGTTGAAATTCAGAATTCCGAAACACATAATTTTACTGTCTGGTTTAATGTATTGATTTTATGGTTTCCGGCATTAAGGTTTTCAAATTTGATTTTGTTGGCTGAGAAATAAGAAATTTACTCAACTTCTGGTGTGCTTGACGCAGTGGCGTAACAACTGCTCAAATGATATTAAAGTAAGTTATTATTAAAAGAAATTCATATTTTGATTATCATGTAGAGGATGCTTGTATAAATGTAGCCGATAAGGACGAAAGTGGGATTGTCGTTCTATGTGCCAAACACAAGCAAAATGGCCGCTGTATTGTTAGGTCTGGGTACTATCGCAAACGAATTTCAGAATTAATTCGAGTAATTAAAACTAGCGCGATCTGGAGCACTATATATTCCGTTTTGCTGTTTTCACTCGATCCTTGTATGAGCTAAAAGCTTAACGCAGCTCGACGAAACTATTCGGTTACGGAAGTGGAATAATATGCCGCTGAGGTAAGCTTAAAAATATTTAGAGTATTAACTGAGGGGTGGTGTGGTTGACGAACGTAGTCGCAATCCTGTTTACACTCCGTGATTCCACACATCGGGCACCAATGTCTGTCTCAAAACCAATTAAACGTCAAGTTGTCTGTTCCCCATGTTAGAGATAACAAAATATGTGTGGTAGACTTGCAAGCTTAATTTTAAACGCGTTCTATCTATAATTTTTGGTTGTTTCGGGCAAGCTTACTCTCTCGTTTCTTGTATCACATGTTTGAGTACAGCTTTAATAGTAAACCCCCAGACAAATACCACTTTTGACGCCAGGTAACTACTCCGTCACCAGATTAGGTTGAATATGTGATCGTTCTGGTTTATCTGTAGTCGATTTGTATTGGTTACAATCCATCCAAGAAAAAGCAAATACAAATCCTTATTGAGGCGGTTTCAGATCTCTTCATGGAATGTAGTGCCAATGCAAGTAAGTATGAAAGTACTCAAAGAGCGGTCAAGAATCCTTTAAGTGGTTGGGTGTTTCACGAGCTGTTTCGAGGTCATAGAACGAACGGATCTACAGAATACCTGACGCCTTCGATTTCAAGTAGCCTTAAGATAAGGGCTAAGGATATAATTAAAACTAAAATCCATGAGGACGGAGCTCCTTAAAACGCTAACAACACTATACACTATGATAGCTCTAAGCCGTCTAGTACAATCACCATGAACTATGTTCTAGCACAAGGCGCCATCAACAGTTTGTTCACATCTACCATAATCGCAATCAGAGTTAAACTGAAAAGTTTGAAACTGAACGGCATAAATAAAAGAATATCACAACTAAGTGGTCAAAAGCAATTGAGCCTTTCATACGACGATTAATTTTTTCTATTCTATCTTGGAAATTACCGATGAATCAAGGTTTACTCGAATGATGCGGCAGCCAGAGGAAGTGAAAATCATCAACAGCGGGGTCCTAGTACCACGTTGATGAATATCAAGTTGGCAAAGACCAATCAAAATTTGTCCGATGCCTCTTTAGAAACGACTCAAATTCTAGCAGTTCAAGGCTACATCCTGGTCCTCAGAATGAGAATTGGCTGGTAGACCGTTAAACAGTCTATGATGAAGACCTAAAATCCTCCCTCAAAACGTACAGACCAGCGTCCTGTGGAATCATTAAATGGCTCCTCGGACAAACTCAGCGGGTTGAGGTGCTTTAAGATTAACCAGCATATGTACATTAGAGGAAGCGACTGCTAACCTTTGCTGCTTTTTACATAAAAGAACTGGGACATACAAGAGCTTCCGAAATGTAGCAAGCATTCGGTTGTTTATGCCGCAGCTCGCTTTCCATTATAACGGGAAATCACACATAAGTTGCTGATAAGTTTATTTTATATAAAACTTGTCATTTCCGCTTGTAAATTAATTTACAATTTTATTGTTTTAAACGAGAAAGATTCTTGCGGAAGCTTCCACTTCCGATGGATCAATTTCGACCAAAAATCACTATGATCTCCCAATTTAAGGAAAAAGCTTAAGTCAAGCGATTTCTACCAGATATTATTCTAGACCTAAGCGAGACATCAAACCACATTACAATCGTGAAATCTATGACATGCATTATCTTGCACCATCGCTGCGATTTATTTTGTTAGCTTGCGTCACGATTTATTTTGTTAGCACGGCCAAAATTAACATTACAGTCAACCAAAATGATTTTGTCATCGTGCTAAGGCATTTTGCTCAAAACTTTCAAGATGGTCGTGGGAGTGGGAGCGTGAATGTTTACGAAAGACATGTTAAAATGACACCGGTGAAACCTGAGTAAACAAAACAGGTATAAAATCTGTCCCGAACTGGCGATATCGTTAGCTCAATAGAAAAGTATCTCTATAGATTCGTGTTTGCTAGTATTGTTGCTTTGACAAAACGAGTGTCAAAGGCGATTATAATTATCGATGTTATTGTCGACTAGTCGTGTTTCTTGTAGCGCAGATCGAGCAATGCAGGCTGAGTAAATTTCATGTACTGTAACAATTTGTTTTTTCACAAATTGGGTTATTAGCCCAACGAAAATTCCTAAAAAATTTAGGCATCATATATTTAGTCTACCGGGACAGCACCGGTGCCCGCCACGATGAGGCATACTGAACATTTGTTTTATAGTTGCAAAGAATCCGGCACAAGGTGGCAAAGTGGGTCCTGCGTTTATCCTCCTTCTTACACTACAACCAGACAACAACATCACCACCACCACGACTTTCCATAGTATGATTAAAATCACCTTTACTACTCTTAACGATTATGGAACGTAGCCTAAACGTATAGGCTCTAGGGATGTGTGAAAGCAGATTTTTCCAATTCACACCTGAAATTTTCGGTAATTGCCTCTGGGCTTTGTTGATCGCCAGTGCGAAAGCAAGGCGCAGTGGAAATAGCAATCAACTGAATTCGAAAGGCAAATCGAGAAGAATCATTGAAATACAGGAATTATCACTTTTCTCCTTTATCTTTACCAGAAAAAAAACCGTTGCTTCAATCACATTCGGCATCAGTTTGTTCATACAAAGCCGTTTCCGTTGCACAATTTCGGTGAATCTAAATTACGGAGAAGTATTATTATTGAACTCTCTGCAAAAATAGTATGTGTGGTTGATGGATCCAAAAAATTAAGAAATTCTTAGAAACAGATTTATATTTCATTGGTAGATCGGGGAGTCGCGATGGAATTTCATTGCTGATCGCACGTTAGCAAAGCCACTCATGATTTTTTAAATTGCTTGAAATGTGCAAAATTTTTCATTACATCGCCTTGTACTGACCGCTTCGTTTGACAAAAATCAGGCTCAACTACGTCTCACATGTTATGGAATCAATTGGTAATTTACCATTAGCCATAATCAGAGGGTATTTTTCGTGGAATAAGTGACAAAGTTTGGCGAAAATCACCTGATATTATTGTGGCAATTTCGCAGGTCACCCATTATATGCAAGAAAAGTGATCTGCTTAATTCTAATTGGTAGTTTGAGAGTTGTATGTGCTGTGCGTCCTCGATCGAGTAAAGTTGATGCAATTCCAGATAATATTACATCTTAGTACGATTTCGTTCTGTTGTCTAATTTCGGCGAGTATCAAATTAAGACGAAATATTTTTCTAGTGCGTCCAGATGCATCAAGAAAAATAATTCCTCTGCTGCCGTTTGTTTTGTATTGCATCACTTTAGTGAATGCGCGCCTTTTATCATCCACTAAAAAACTTTTTGAGTTTCAGCGAAAACTCGGTGCAACAAGTAATTTAATTATTATAAAATATAATTTGTTGATAGCTCTGATTAATTGGCAATGTAATATTTGCGTGTGGGAGAGTAAACTGTGAAATAGCGGTGAATGCCATTCATATAAAAATAACATGTTGACCGAGGGGCCCGACCGCTTCAAAACATTAAGATAATCTGCTCATTTTGGTATAAAATCCCTTTGCAAATTTTGAATCTGGTTGGATGAATGGTGTGGAAACTTATAAGGAGGATCACCTTGATCTAGGGGACGACTCCTCGGATTCGAGCATATCACTAATTTCAGTGAAAAAATTTAATTATCGTTGCCCATAGACCTCTTTGGTCCAATCTCTTCAAAAATAGTGTAAGTTTGGTTCTGGACATGCAAATTACCATGCAACTCACATAAAATTTCCAATGAGGTGAAGACAAATCCCCCAATAAACCTGTGTTAATCAACAGCTGGAAATCTGACTGCGATAACTTTATAATTAGGGTCTTGATGACCTAGTAGACAAGCAGTCTGATGTTTATAATAATGGGTCACCTTGGTGATTCCAGAGCTCCAGAGCTCTTCAAAACATTCAAGATGAAAAAAACATAAGCTTCAATAACTATTAGGAACCCCTCAGAACGTACTAATACAAGGAGAAATATCATGTGGTTTGTAAATAGGTTTAATCTGTTTAAGTCGGCAGCTCTAGATGAGATTACCCCATCACTGACCAACAGAGCCTAGGTTTAGCGTTGCAAAGGCTTTAAGCTATGTTCAAAATTAACCTAAGCTTTATCACATTCCTAAGAAATGAACTGAAGTGAAGGTCATATTCAATCATAAGGAGGAAGAAATCTTTTCTTGAAAATTTCGGATCCTTCTTTGTAGATACCATCAAACGGGGCCGACCATTGCTGGAAACATAAATTACTTCGGGTGAGTTATACATTCTTCAATAGATGTCAAGACATACGAGTACATAAAGCCTACGATATATGACGGAGTCCGCATGCCTATACAAATAGCTTTAGAAACCCGTCTACATTTAAGAAGCAAGATTATTCGGGCCATTTATGGTTTTATTAAAGTGATGAAAAATGAATTTTATATTGAGTATTGATTCATCCTAAGATGACTTTCCCAAAAACGTCTTTTAAGATTACATAACACAAACCACAAGATTTAAAAACTGTGATTGCATAATCACAGGCCGCATTCTAAAATGACATTTAAAATATTATCGCCAAATCATATTTCAATCCGCATATAAAAATGCGTAAGCGCATAACCACGGCCAATTAACAAAATTTTGATTATCGTATGCCATTCCGCATTTTATCAGTTGCATTTTGCATATATAAATTCCAGCACAACTTAAGCAATTCGTTCAATTTCTACAAATCAATCCAACTGGTAAGATGGTAAGCGATACAAGTTCATTGGTCACCGCCTCGTTGGGCCCATGGAACGACGAGTTTTTACTTAACGAGTTTCGCGAAGCAATACGGGAGGAGCATAACATTCATCGAGCAGATCATGGTAGTGCACCGGTGCAATTAACCGATAAGCTAAGCGCTTACGCACAAGAGTGGGCTAATATGAGTGCCGATATGGAAGATTCTATACATCGACCAGATCCAGACTACAATGTTGGTGAATGTTTGCACGCAACCTGGTGGACAAGTGATACTACTGTTGCGGATATGGCGGCAGAGATTTGTAATGATTTTTACAATGAAAGCTTGCTATACGATTTTGAATGTGGTGGTTTTGATGCGGACACGGCTCACTTTACCCAAATGGTGTGGTACGATACAAACGAAATTGGGGTTGGTATTGCTCAAGGTGATTCTGGTCGGGTATATTGTGTCGTAAACTACACACCTCAAGGTAACTCCACCGGGGGCTTTCGAATGAATGTATTGCCGATTGATACGGAGTACGAGCCACGGCCGGTACTAACGTAAGTGTGCAAGTATATATTTTGATTAATTTGTTATTATTTACTTAAATATTGTTCTTTTATGTAGCGATCAAAGTGTATTCACACCGCCCGCAGTAACTCGCTTGGGTGGAGACGCATTTATGAAATTGTTCCGCAAACTATTAACAAACCAGCACAATATTTATCGTAAACATCATTGTGTGCCTTTCCTGCGAAACGCTGATTATCTAAATGACGCTGCACAGAAATGGGCTGAACATTGTGCCGAACATAATACACTCATGCCCAGTGAATCCGGATACGGCGAAAATTTGTTTATATATCGTTCCAATGACAAAGTACACGACTATCCAACAGCTTTTGAAGTTAGTAAAGCTTTTAAAGAACAGGAAGAGAGCTACCAGTATAATGAAAATGAGGATCATATTGCGCTCCATTTCACTCAAATGGTATGGAAGAACACAACAGAACTCGGTATTGGAATAAAAAAAGGGTCAAGTGGAACAGTTTATGTTATTTGCTTTTATAACCCACCGGGAAATGTTCATGGAGAGTACAACAAGAATGTTTTACGAGGCAAGAATCAAAAAGTTGCTCCGATTAAGTTGGCCCCGGTCTAAGTACACTGCTCAAAACTGATACATATTCCTTAGTTTATCACGCTTTATACAAATTAATTATGGCCTAAAAGCTAAATAACAAGCAATAAAAATTTAAAAAACCAAAACGAAGTATGATTAAATATTAATTTTCCGAAGAGGGGGTTTACTTTACGAAAGTAAAGTCTCTTTTTTACCACCTGAAATGTAACAAGATAAATACAAAACGGGGATTAAGTACCAAATTTTCTACTATAATACCAAATTCTCGTGAGGTTTGATGATATGTGATTAGAGCGCGTACTTTCCGGATAAAGTTGAGAAAATTGATTCCACCATTGATACCGGCAATCTAGATGCCGATAACGGTTGTTAGATTCGATGTCAGAGCTGAGGTATTGGATTTAAAGAGCTTCGCTTCTAGATTCTCGTAGTTCAGCGCTATGTCCGTAAGAAAAAGTTATTGAAATCCTGATAAAATTGACAAAACGTCTAAACGTGCTCAATAATTAGTTTTCTTGATTTACTAAATCAACCCACTGGAAGGGCTAAGGGTAAACGAGTACATTACTGCGATTAGTTTTGCAAACAAAAAATTGTTTCCGGTAATGGATATCAAACAGATATCGTAAAAACCTTCATATGAGACGATCATTCGAATGTTGCGCCATAACTCAGTTTGGAAGCGATATTCCATACAATAAATTAAAGAAACAGCCTATGCGGGTCTTAAATCCTGATTCAGCTAAAGTTGGCAGATTATAAAAAAACTATGATTTTGTTGAAGCTGATGGGGTGGATCATTCAGAAGATTCTAATGACACCGATAATATCTCCAATGATGACGGTAGCGAAAACACCATTTCTGATTAGTGAAACTCGGTTTGAAATTTAATAACATTTTAGCTACAACACTATCAATACACCTATTAGTACCAAAGAACTGCAATTTTTTAAACTATTTTGAGTTTATTTATTTAAGCATGAAAATATTTTTTAATTATTTTCAATAAAACGGGTCGCTTTATTGTACGTTATAAATAATAATCTCATAAGGTTGAAATTACGTAAAACGCAAGTAAGTCCATCGTCTAAAAAGTATTGATGGATTTAACTAATATATTATTACGAATTTGCCCTGTCAAATCCACTTCGTATTTTTCGCGAACCGGAAATAATTCCTCACTCACTGAACCACCATCGTAATACTTACACACTGGAATATTCCCAAAATCCACTAATACTAAAACACCATATTTATTGACATAATTTATGAATCACTATTCACCATTTGTAAATAATTTTAAATGACACCACCATTTCCACAGAACCCCACCTACCATTTTTCGCACTGTTCACTTTCACTCATTCATTGTGTTCATTGTACCCGTATTTACATACCGTGCTGAATATTTCAGATCTTTCGTGGACTTTCGGTTTTGATCCTTAATAACTCTGCTAAAATCTGCAATACCACAAAAGTATTATAAAACTGTCTCTAATGCAATTACTTAAACCTAGATGTCAACCTAATCTCATAAAAAATATCAAATGTGTGGAACAAATAATTTACATACTACAAAATATCAAAGACCATAATTTTAAAGTTTAATCAAAAATAATTTTATTTCTCTTTCTGTTCCACGATTTTGTTTTATTCTTATAAGTTTTGTTTTGTATCTTCAGTTTCGAGTGACCCGCCGACGAATGAACACACAATTTTGAGTTTTAATTAGTGCCATTTCTGATTATTCCATTTCAGTGTTTTGTGTACCTCTTCACATTTAATTAAATTGTTTTAAGTTTAAATTAACATTAAATTCATGCGAGGGCTGCCGTAAAAATTTTTAGAAAAAGCTCGAACCATTTATCGAAACACTTTTGGCAGTCCGAAGATGATAGCTTTAAAACATAGTTTTTGAACGCTTCAATCGCTTCTTCAGGCGATAAAAATTGTTGTCCACGCATCTTTTCTTTCATTGTTGGGAACAGGTACAAGTCATTGGGTGCTCATATACTCGCTTGTTTGTTGTCATGTGTTTGAGCTCGCATTATCGTGACGAAAAATGATTCGCCGTTTTGGGTTGTTTTTTCTCTGACTGTCTTTTGATTTCCAAGAGCCACAGTAGCCACATGACCGGTTTTCGTCAAGAAACACGCTACCATGGGCTTCCCAACGCTCCGAGCTCGCACTACTTTTGTTGGTTTTTCTTCGAATTAGAAGACCCAAACAGTATACCTCCAACGAATTTTTCGAGCATTTGGCGACACCAATCGACACGAACCTTTTTTTGTGTGTCTGTCAACAAATGTGGAATCCAACGTGCACTTAGCTTCCGCACCTTTAAATATTCATGTAAGATCATATGTATGCTGGTGTTACTAATGCTTAGGCATGCTTAGGTATGCTTGGATTTCACGATGTCGATAAGTGACATGACGATCCTCTTCAATCAATTTTCTCACAGCATCGTTTTTTTCTGGCACAACAGCAGTTTTTGGACGACCTTCACGAGGCTCGTTTTTGAGTGAATGTCGTTCGCATTTAATTGTAGGTACCAATTTTAAACACTAGCCAAAGATGGTGCTTCGTCGCCAAAAGTCGAATGAAGTAATTCAAAGCACTGTTGTTGAGTTAGCCCCTTTCGAAAATCGTAAAAAATCATCGCACGAAAATTTTCACTCGATAATTCCATTTTTTCACTGCATTCAATTTTTCAAGTCAATAAAAAACAATGTTGCGATGCGAACTGACAGATGACTTCTGAGAAACATAATCTCCAAAAATATTACACGTTTTACCAAAAACATAAAAAAATTCTTATTCTAAATGTTAAAATTAAAAAAATTAATTACTTTTACAAAAAAATTTTAGTTTCAAACGAAAATTATTATTAATTGCATGTCAAAAAACAATGGAAAGCTGCTCCAAGCTGCAAGAGGTAAAGTGTGTCAAATAGGAAAAACCCGAGTTTTCGACGAAATTCCATCAAGTTTCCAATATGATTTGCTTATCTTTTTAGCAGGGATTTACATTCACACCGGAATGTTTACCTCGAACTAAGTAAGCCCGCTCGTCCCAATCAGGAATCAAACTATCACCTCCGTAGGTTA
This sequence comes from Nephrotoma guestfalica, assembly GCA_963691935.1. Lineage (NCBI taxonomy): Eukaryota > Metazoa > Arthropoda > Insecta > Diptera > Tipulidae > Nephrotoma > Nephrotoma guestfalica. Next base: position 252,739,951 of record OY829915.1, read on the forward strand.
CATCGTGTAACGCAAACCAATTCAAAATTCACCTTCGTCCATGCGGACACTATCCAAACTAGCAGCTGTCCCTTATTGTCCATTCCATCTCTGCTTCATCCTCTATACTCGGCAACACGAGTCAACGGCCATCTGTCATCCTTGAAATAGTCAACGTCCTCTTTGACCAGCATTACATAAGTAATATTTTTCGCCGTTGCTTGATCCTTTCGATTTTTAGTTACAGGGAGTCCACCCGTTCCATTTAGTATCGGTGTCGCTCCACAAAATTCCTGGAAGTTCGTACATACCTCCGCAGCCATTTCATGCCGTTCGTGTTTCACACGGGTGGTCTTGCTAGTCATTGCTCTGCACCTGTTCCTAAACCAACCTTGACATACATGTTCCACATATGTTGATGCTGGCGGTACTCTCCTGTATTTAAAAGCAATGTTAACTCTCTTCCATCCATGGGCCTGTGCAATACACTCACTAACCCCTCTCGATAACCTTCCTGTGAATTGTCAATCACCGCTTCTGATTACTCTTGCAGCTCTAGCAGTCCAGTAATCACCACTCGCCTTGACATGTATCTCCTCCAGATACTTTTCAATATCCTAGCGACGGACTCCGATCCAATCACCTAAGTAGATCACTCCACTACATAGTCTGAATTTTTTCTAGCCAGTATTCCTACATATCACGATTTTTTATCCCACCTAAACGTGGCTGTCACAAGTCCTCTTTGGCATCATCCGAGAGTATGCCGTACCGGCAACTAGCCTCATTTTCTGTAAATCATACTGATCGCCAACAATCATTTTGTGCAGGATGTTACTGATGATGAGTTCCAGCTCAACAAAGAATAATTCTTTGACATCATCTGATTGGTCTTCATCATCTATGGTTGGTCATGTGCATCGACAGTCGTGATATTAAATTGTTTAGTGCGTAATCTAACCCACATGTTGATCGGGAGCTATCTAAGCTCGTGTAGTGCACGCACGTCTATTGAGTAAACTTCCGAATGGTTCGCAAGGTTCCGACCGAGGTTGATGTATAGTGTACATAACCTGATGATTTTTGTGAGAATAGGCAGTTTGTCAAGCACTCAACCCACTTTTCGCGCGTGTGTGGGCCAAAGCACTCAGTCGTACCTTGAACACGTTTATATGCTACAAGAGAGACGCCTGCTTGCTAACCTGGAGAACAGACGCTAATTTGATGTTGAATTTAGTAACGACTAACGACTAAGTATTATCTTTGCTGTTCATCCCGTAGATCACGTATTTCACCTTTGATTGTGAATTGTTTTATCTGAGTTTTGTATTCTAAATTCGATAAATCAGCTTTACGTCGGTTTTTTGGATTATTCGCCCGTTCAAAATGGGTTCTGCCTAAAAGGCTTTTTATTTTCGTACTTTTGTTGCCTGATCCTAGAGGAGTTTAGAAAAAACCTCATTATTTTCAGGTGTTTCGCTTCTTTGGCCAGTTTCAGCTAGCATTTATAGATGAGCCAGCTTTATTATGCCAGTCTTCAGTATGTCATAGATTTAATCACTTCTTCGGCCCTACTCTACTCCAACGGAGTCTCTTTAACAATAATCATACCAATATAATAAAAGTAGAAAAATTTTAGGTTTTAAACTTTTTATTATGTGTAAGATTGAATATTTAAATTTTTTTCATATTTTTTATGACTGACTGTTTGCTCAATAAAATACGTAAAGTGACATAAGTAAAACTCTAAGTTAACATAAAATACAGTTTAAAAATATTTTAAACATTCATCCTATCATAAAAAGTCCTACTTCGCAATGATAAACATGGTCTTGAACTCATCATTAATACCCCCTCCAATGCGTAGTACATTTTCGGCATATTCGCCAGCGACATTACCCCGTGGACTATAATTCACCACTACGTATACTCGTCCATTATCTGCTTTTGAAACACCAATACCAATTTCGGAAGTACTATTCCATACCATCTGAGTGAACTGTTCCGTACCGGGATCTGGTGTTGGTCCATATTTATACTTTTTGTAACCATCGTAGAAATGTTTGCCCACTTCTTCGGTAGTCGGATACCATGTAGAATCGGGCCCAATTCCGGAGTATATGTTTTCACCGTATTTATCCTGGCGATAGTCGGCCGAATCATTTTTAGCACATTTGTCCGCCCATTCCTGTGCTTGATGATTCAATGCTTCAGTGACCTTTACGAATTTGGCGCCATGATGTTTCCGGTAAATATTGTGCTGGTTGCATAAAAGTTTGCGAAATTTGTTTATATCCAGTGTACCTTTCGGTAATTGAACGGAGTGCGTAATGGTTGGTGCAACAAATTCGATACGTTTTGGTGGACGTTTTTTGGTGCCAAGTGGATACACATTGTCCTCGAAAATACCAGGAATATTACCTCGCGGATTATAATTGAGTACAATGAAGTATTGATTCCTTTTAGACTTTTCAAATCCAATACCTAGTTGTACGGAATCACACCATACTAATTGTGTGAAATGGAAAACATTTTCGGACTCATTCGGAGTGCCAGTCCATCGATAATCGTTGATTTCTTTGTAGTAATCGTAACAAACGGTTTCAGCGATTGGAAAATAATCCGGATCATCGGAAGCATAGCGGGAACAATTTTCCCCGTATTTACAGTTGGGACGATGGTGACAGTCTTCCGCTTCAGCTAATATCTCAGCTGATTCTTGAGCATAAATGTCCAATTCTTCGGTTATTTTCATTGGTGGTGCCCCATGTCGCTGGCGATACATATTATGAATCGCCAAAACCATTTCTCGAAACTGTTCTACTTGTTTCGAATATTGGGCAGCCGCATCAAGCTCTTCCTCAGTGGGTGGTTTGATTATTTCACCATCGATTGGCACGGTTGGTAATTCGGGTTGTGGTATAAATCCTGTTTGAGGACGGAAAACATTTAATCGGAATTGACCTTCAACATTACCACGCGGATTGTAATGGAAAACAATGAAGTAATCATCGTTTTCTGATTTTGCTACACCAACACCCATTTCCGTGGTAGACTTCCAAACCATTTGAGTGAAATCCAAAACATTATCATGCCCCGGATCGACGGTGTATCTGTAATCCGAAACCTCGCTATAAAAATCGTGACATATTTCTTCGGCGTCTGGGTAGTAATCAGCTTCATATGACGACATGTTGGCGATGCTTTCACCAAATGGCATTTCATCATCATGCACCAATATTTCGCCTTCTGCGGCACACTTTTCCGCCCATTCCTGTGCCGATCGATTGAGACCTTCGGATAATTTTAAAAATGGTACGTCATGCTTTTTACGATAAATGTTGTGCTGATTAAGCGCCAATTTTATAAACTTATCCAGTTTTGGATTGAGTGGCGGCACATCCTTTTGCAATTGCTGGTCAACAAATTGAGGCCTAAATATGATTTGGTACATAATTAAAAACTCGTTTTATCAGGATAAAATTGTACGTTACAAAATACTTACTTCGATTCTGTTATTTCGGGTTTGGCAATGCTTGACCCTTTGGGTAAAACATTTGTCCGAAAAGCGCCAGAATAATTGCCCCTTGGATTATAATTGACGACTATATAGAATGAGCCATTTTTGGATTTAGCCACACCAGCACCCAGCTCAGTTGATCCACACCATATCATTTGTGTAAAATGTGTAACGTGCGCCTCGCCGACGGGATCTGCACCAAATTTATAATGCTCCATTTCACTGTAGAAATCTTTGCATAGCTCCTTAGCGGATGGATAGTAATTTGGCTCGTATGATAGGTACACAGAAACATTCTCGCCATAAGATGATTCAGAATTATGCTCCAAATTATCTTGTTGGGCTAAATGTTCGGACCATTTTTGAGCACATTGATTGATTTCGTTGGATAGAGTCATACTCGGAGCTCCGTGTTGTGACCGGTAAAGGTTGTGTTCGATTAACAATTGCTTTCTGAAATCCTCCAAATTGTTTTGGGTAATTGGAGCTCCTCTTGGTGTAACTGCGGCCAGTGACCTAATGGAAAATACTTTAGAAATTTTAGGGGAATAAATAAATTTCAAATTTGTTACTTTGTAAATTGAGCTGGCATTGGTGGTGGAGGAGGTGGCGGCGGCGGTGGTGGTATTGGGATAACTGATTTGTTCGATTGTGATACAGGACGAAATACATTATTCCGGTATTGTCCTTCCACATTGCCAAACGGATTGTAGTTACACACAGTATACCAATTACCAGTATGTGACTGAGCGACTCCAACGCCTAGCTCTTTGGTGTCGGCCCATACTAATTGGGTGAAATGTCCAACTACCACGGATTCGTCCGGATCTGTTCCAAATGTATAATCTTTGATTTCATCGTAAAAATCTTGAGCGGTTTCTTCAGCACTCGGATATTGTCCATCGCTAGACCAGCAGCTCGCAATATTCTCCCCATACTCATACGATTCACGGTGCTCCAATTCGTCACGTTTAGCCAAAATTTCAGCCCAGTCCTGGGCGTATTTATTGAGTTGATCACTCAATGTCAAGAATTTAACACCATGCTGGCCACGAAGCTTGTTATGTGCATTCAACATGTTTTGACGAAATTGGTGAATGCGTGTGTCTGCATGAGGAGCTGGACGGCCTACGCCACTGCGGAGTCCATGTCCACGACCGCGACCTCGACCACGAGACCCACTTTGAGGAAATAGCCGCGATTGATCAGCTTGTGGTATTTGCTTAACGCCAGTTGGAAATACATTGCTTGCAAATTGGCCTGACATATTACCAGCAGGATTATAGTTAGCCACCACATAAACATTACCATCCGCAGCTTTGGCCATACCTATACCTAGTTCAGTAGATGATCTCCAAACTACTTGCGTAAAATGAGTAACATATGGGGGTTCTGGGCCAGGGTCTCTTCCAAAACCGTAATCTTTAATTTCACTGTACCAACTCTGACATACATCTTGTGGCGTTGGATAGTGATTCGGATTACTCGAACTACACGAGTAAATATTTTCACCAAACTCATGGTCGCTGCAATGCTCCATGTAGTTTAATTCCGCCAAGGAGTCGGCCCATTTTTGAGCCTGTTTGTTCAAAGCTTCGCTCAATTTTAGCGGGCCAACACCATGCTTGGCACGTAGATTGTTATGTGCATCTAGTGCCGCTTTGCGGAATTCATCAATATTCGGTTTCTCGGATTGTTTGCCAAACGCCTTCGTTGACAGAGTTGGATGAATAGCGGTTTGGTATTGTTGAGGTTTGGGCGCCTCATTAAACCTATCCAAATTTATTGAAATAAAATTATTCGTAAAATTAGGCACTTAAATTATATTTACCAATCATCTGAATTTCCGAATCCCCATTCGTTATCTCTACCAAAGTACTTAGTTTTGAATTGGGTTTTGATCGGGGCCGCATCGAATCCTGGCGGTAGATCATCTCCTTCAAAAACACGGGTGGTCACATTTCCATTTGCATCCTGCTCATACACCGTAGTCCGACGTGTGGTCTTCGTTGTTGTTGTGACGTTACCACTCGGTTGTTGTTGTTGTTGTTGGTTTCCCAGAAATCCAAACAATTCCGAATTTGTATCAGCAATTTTTTTTCGAAAAGCAGCGAAACCATCACCACTCATCTTTTCGTTATTTTACCTTTTTAACTTTTTACCAAATAGATTTTTGAGTAAAGCCAAATGGAAAAAATCACAATTGCAATGATCAAGAATAGTCGACCAAATTTAGTTTGGTTCTCGTCACACTTCTCGCGTTGATCAATGTTAGAGAGACACAACCAAATTAATTCGAAACCGTGCGGACACTGGAAACGATTTCACTTGATTCCAACTGGGTATATATACAAAAAAGAATAATCTGTCGTTTTCAATGTCGTATCTAATTCGGGCGATCGCGTTCAATATTCAAAACAATATTTAACCGCATAAGATGTTATCGGAATTTTGCGGCAACTGATTTTGTGATCATTGTTTGGCAAATTAAAGAACTAATTATAATTTTGTAATCTGTGATTATCAGTTATGGTTTAGAAAAGAATTTGTTCCAATCTGTACCATGGACAAATTTCTAATACGTTTTAGATTTAAATGTTAATTTGTGGTTTCCCTTCTAACGCGATAAAATTATTTGAATTTGTGATTGCTTTTATTCATCTAATCGACAGTTTTATGGAATTGCGGACCATTAGTACCTGGTACCTTCAGAAAATCCGGCGAAATCATTTCAGTGTATTTAGCTTTATTTTTTCAGGTAACGAGGATGCGAAATGTAGTAAATTATTTCTAATTAAAATGTGTAAAATTACCACTCCCAAATGCGACAAAGAAGCCATATGTCATTATTTTGTCCACATTGAGCACAGTTGAAATTCTCAATTTATTTAAATAACCAATCAAGAGTAATTTATGAATATTCATCTAATATAACTCGGAATAATTTAATATTCCGTACATAGCTCTATGGGAGTGGGCAAAATTAATTAATGAGTGGACAAATTCATCATCAAGTGGACGATTCTAAAATATAATTAATTTAGTTACTTTGTAAATTATTAATTGATTTACGCACATTCTTGTAATTTAACTCAAAAGCGGGAAAAACTAATTATTGGGTGGACAAAATTCATCACTAGGAGGAGTCAAATCAAAGAAAAACTAACTGCCAAAATTCAGGTATGCGCTTTTTTAAATATCTGAGAAAAAAATGTTCTCTGAAACGTTTTTTTTACGCTCGGATAATTATCGGGTACGCTATTTTTTCTGAAAAGAGTACAAATTGTGGTTTGACAGCGGTGCGTTTTTTATTCAATTTAAACATGGCGAATATTGTTGATCATTCAGGTAGAAATAAAACAAAAAGATAAAGTTTTATTTAATATTTTAAAGGGCCTGAGTAATTTGCGAAATAAAGATAAAGCTCTCCAAAGATTATATTTGTGGTGGTGGACTGAAAATAAACCTCCACGGAAAAATTTTAATTTTTTACTTATGGCAATACGACTTCTGTCATGACACAAAATATACGCAAATTATAACTATAATGCAAATTTGTGTGGCACACAAGTTATAAATATTAGTTAATTGTGTATTAAATGGCAACCGAAATTATCGTGGCTTCTAAATTTTGTTAATATTAGAACCAAAATAATTAACTAAAACATCAAAACAAAAAAGCTAATTAGGTAAAATATTCAAAAAATGGAGTGGAAGTGGAATTATCTGAACTATATTGAGCTTGAGAAATTTTGTATCGAGAATAACTTGGATTATAGTCGATTAAATCTTGCCTCATACGCGATTCACGAGCACTTGACCTATACCACTGGAACTGCTGAAGTCTTGATTACAAAACGACAGATTTTCGGAAAAATTCTATCTGGAGTTATCTGGATCTAATAGTTTGAATCTCGCCTTAGGCGATTCACTAGTGTTCACGTATACCACAGAATTCATTAAAATCTTTACAAAACTGAGATATTCCCAGAAAAATTCTTTCTGGAATTATCTGGATATAGTCGCTTGAACGCCATCTCACAGACGAGCACATTCTGCGCAAACACTTGACGTATAAAAGATATAATCTGGAAGTATCGAGACATCGCCAGTTTCAGGCGATTCACAAACACTTGTCAAATCCAGCCAGATTCGTTGAAGTTTGACTACAAACAGAGAGATTTGCAGAAACTTTCTTCTGGAATTAATGGGATGTAGTCGTATGAATCTCGGCCTCACAAGCGATTTACGAGAACTTGACATATACGGTAACACGCATATACAAACTTAGAGATTTCTAGAAAAATTCTATCTGGAATTAACGGGATATAGTCGTTTGTACTTCGCCTCACGGGTGATTTTTTTGAAAATGTGGAACAACAAATAAGAAATGATCATGTTCCTAATGTTGTATCGCACGTTGATCTCAATAATCGATGCCCACTTCGTAAATAAAATAAAATAATGTTGTAATGGTAAAACTTTAAAACTCAAAAGTAATGGCCAAGCGGTACTTGAATCTCTCAACACTTTTAATGGAAATGCACGAGCTGGAGCAATTAACGGTATTACAAAAACTGGAATGATACGTTAACGGTGAATGTAAAATACTGCTACTCAAACTAAAATCCATAATTTTAGTTGTGTCACTTCAAATTAGGAAATGGTGAAACCATTTCCTTAAAACGAAAAGGTCGGCTGCAATTTTATGGCAAACATCAGTATGTGAGGATCCACGATAACATAAGCTCAGTTCGCCTGCAAAAATAGACAAATTTTATCTGGAAGTATCGGGATATAGTCGTTTGAATCTAACGTCACAGACGATTCACGAGCACTTGACTAATGCCATCTGAGTTGCTAAAATGTTGAGTACAATCCAGTTGATTTTCAGATACATATATTCCTTCTGGCTTTATCTGGATCCGATTTGTTGAAGATTTGGCTACAATCTGAGAGATTTGCAAAAAAATTCTATTAGGAATTACCAGGATATAGTCGTATTAATCTTGCCGTAGCATGCGATGTACGAGCACTTGACATAAATCGTCGGTTAGAATTTTTCTGCTCTGAAATTTTTCAGTTTGTACTCAAATTTTCAATGAATCAAGTGTTCGTAAAATGCGTGTGAGACAAGATTCAATCGTCTTTATCCAGATAAATCCAGAAAGAATATATCTGAAAATCTGTTCGTTTGTAGTCAAAATTTTGGCAATTCCGGTGGTATAGTGTCGTCTGTGACGCTAAATTCAAACGACTGTATCCCGACACTTCGAAATAAAATTTTCGGCAAATATCTCAGTTTTGTAGCTGAAACTTCAACAAATCCTCTGCGTCACACGAGCTCGTGAAACACCTGTGGTGCGAGATTGAAACGACTTCCTACAATCAGTTTCAGTAAATTTCGTAGTTTTTAGTCAAAATTTACGAATCCCGCGGCAGACGCCGTGAGGCGAACTTCAAACGACTATATCCCATTAGTTCCAGATAGAATTTCTATGCAAAGCTTTTAGTGTGTAGTTCAAACTTCAACGAATTCGGCGGTATATGTCAAGTGCTGGTGAATCGCTTGTGGGATGAGTATCATACTACTATATCCCATTAATTCTAGACCTTCAACCAATCCTGCTGTATATGTGAAGTTCTCGTGAATCGACTGCAATGCTAGATTCATACAACTATATGCCGTTTATAGCAAAAACTTCGACGAATCCGGCAGTATATGTCAAGTGTTCATGAATTATCTGTGATGCGAGATTTAACCGACTATATCCAGATAATTCTAACGAGATTTTTCTGCAAATTTCTAGTTTGTAGATACTACGACTTTATACAGATAATAGAATTTATCTAGAAAATATTTCAGTAAGTAGTCAAAACTTTAACGAATCCGGCGGTATTTGTCAAGTGCTTATGAATTACCTGTGAGGCGAAATTCAATCGGCTATATTCTGATAATTCCAAAAAGAGTTTTTCTGTCAATTTCTCAGTTTGGTGACTACAAACTGAGAGATTTACAGAAAAATTCATTTTGGAATTATCTGACTACTAGCGATTGAATGTCGCCTCACAGGTAATTCACAAGCACTTGACAAATACCGCCGGATTCGTTAAAGTTTTGACTTCTAACTGAAATATTTACTAGATAAATTCTACGGGGAATAATCTGGATTTAGCCGTTTTAATGTCGCCTCGTGATCTTCAAACTACTGATATAGACCATAAACCACAAACTAAAATTTCGGCTTAAAAATTCATGGTAAGTCCATGGTGGTCAATCACGTAGTGCTAATTAAGTTTCTGACACATTTTACTCTCGCGATGGTCTTGTTGTTATCGGGTTTTTTAGACTGAATATCAGACTAGCTACATATGAATGAAGCTTAGGTCTGACGAGGCTACCAAGCAATAGAAATGTGTCTTAAAAATACATAAAATTTTAAAATTTCTGATAACTACATTTTTCGGACTATCACGATAGTGATAGTTTAGCGTTGCCATCTCGTTTTTATAAACAATCTTTAATATTGGCAAAATTAGTGCCGTCCAAACTAGTTATTACATACATTATTATTGATTCAATAAATGCATGAAATAATTTTCCTACAAAACTACTTGGGCAACAGTAACTAAAAGTTTGTAGAATTTGTATATAGCGCCAATTACACTCTTCCTCGCCTTATTGAGGTGGGAATGCCAATTAAGTTTTGTATTCCCTGTTACCCTTAAATATTTAAACTCCTTTCTGAATCCAGTGTAAAGCCTGACTCAGGTCATGGAAAATGCATGATTTTGGATTCCTTACTAATAGCAAGCCGATGTTGATAAAACCATTTACTTAGAGTATTTAAATCGATTTTGAAAAATTTGGTTGGATTATCATTTGATGCGTCATTAAACGCCGATAGTCGAGTTCGATATGAAATTGCCCTTTCAAATATATCAAAAATAACAGTGACCCCAAAACAAATCCTTGAGGAACCAAGGATTTATAATGGACTGCTTAGTCTGTATTTCTGCAGATAACTCTCAAACCAATCGAAAATTTGCTCCTTTATGATAATTTCACTAGCAGTATATGGTGGTCAACTGAATCGAATGCCTTAGAGATTTCGATAAATAGCGCAGTGGGTTTCTGCGAGTTGTCAATGGTTGCATTATTTGGCATACAAATTGCTAAAGAGCCTGTTCTGTCGACTTTCCCGTAGTAAACCCAAACTGGTTACTGGTAATTTGGTTTGAATAACAATACCTGGAAATTCACCAAAATCTAAGCTCAGGTTAAATAAGAAGTTCAATACATCGGCTAAGAACTAGAAGTAGTTGTTAACAGTATCATTATCCATTTCATCTAAACCTTTAGATCGTTTGTTTTTTAACTGCTTGATTGCATGCGGCATCTAGGTAGAGTTTATAGGTTCGAAGAAGCAGGATGCGCTATGGTGTTTCTGAACACCAAAATGTAGCTTTGAAGGCCAATCTCAAGTGAATACCCCAAAAAATAATTTAATTTTCTGATGATAAAATGGGATATATTCGATGCTATGTGGGATGGCCAAATCTATCTAATGTAAATAATTCGGTTTTAGATTAATGTTTTCCAGGAACTTTACACAATTCCAATAATTATTATGTGGAGAGGCTTGATGAACTAAATTTTTTAGGATGAAATCCTAAATTTGGTTCACGGAAACTGATCCTGAAACGACGTTTCAGATTCGTAAACATTTCTAACGGTGTTTTTCTGGTATATCTCGTCTCGATAAATTGATAAAATGTTTCTAAAACTATCAGTACACATAATTTGGTTTTGCTGATTAATTCATTAATTCGGACCACTGCTATCTGCGAACTATATAATCAGCAACATGTGTAATCTCCAAATATTTACATAATAATAATTAAAACAACAAATCTAAGTCAAAACACATAATTAACCCAAATTTCCGATAAAGACAAACGAACTTATCGCTAAAATATTTTTCGTATAAATACAGCGGTCATATCTAACAAAATTGTTCATTTCTCAAGAATAAACCCGAGAAGTAACATGACAAGCGAAACTGGTTCACCGGTCACCACCAACTCGGGCCCATGGAACAACCCGTTACTTCTTGAAGAGTTTCGCCAGGCAATGCAAGCTGAACACAATAAACATCGTGCCGACCATGGAAGCGCTGAACTTACATTCAGTGAACACTTGAATGCTTACGCAGACGATTGGGCCCATATGAATGCAGAGCTCGAAGATTCGATTCATCGCCCGGAGAAGAAATACGGTGAAAATTTGCATAAATGCTATTGGGTCGACACGACAATCGGTGAGTTGGCCAAAACCATATGCCATGATTTCTACGATGAAATTGAGTTTTATGATTTTGATGCGTGCGAGTATGTCGACGAAGCAGCCCATTTCACACAATTAATCTGGTATGATTCGGCCGAACTTGGTGTTGGCATTGCTCAGGGGGAATCTGGATTCGTGTACTGCGTTGTAAATTATACGCCACAAGGTAATATTGCTGATGGATTTACGTCTAATGTATTGCCGCTTGGTTCACCATATAAACCAAAACCAGTGCTCACGTAAGCTACACCAAACATATTTTAAGTAATTTAATCAAATACGTTCTAACTATTTCAGTGATCAAACTATATTTATTCCACCACCCGTCACACGGCTTTCCGTTCGGCATGATGTGGGGCTGTTCCGCCAATTAATGACAAATCAGCATAACATTTATCGTAAATTACACAATGCTCCATTTTTAAAAAATGCTGACTACCTAAATGAAGCATCGCAAAAATGGGCTGATCACTTGGCCGAAATTGATTCATTCGATAACAGCGACAACGGTTATGGTGAAAATATTTTTCAATTCTTTTCTAGTGACACCAAAGAATATCCAACGATGATCGATGTGTGTAAAAGTTTTCAAGATGAAGAGAAAGATTACGACTTCTCCAATCCAGATAATGCACAATCGATTGCGCCACATTTTACGCAAATGATTTGGAAGGATTCCAAGGAGATCGGAATTGGAATTAGTAAATCGTCAAGTGGAAGAGTGTTTGTCGTTTGTAATTATAATCCACGAGGAAATATTGCCGGTCAATATCTTAACAACGTATCGAAGCCACAGCCGAATAAGCATAAGTGTATCAATGTGTTGGTATAAAAATGGATAAGATGCTTTGCTGTGCCACCAACGGTCTTTATTTAATATCTATTTATTTAATGTTGGATCAAGTAACATAATTTTGAATATACCCAGGCATAAAGTATGCATTCTAGTTATTTACCTTATAGTGAGACGATCGAAAACACTCGATGGCATCAAGAGCTTGCGAACTTTTGTTAAATTGCATCGATGCGTCTCAAAATAGTCCAAATACAAAATAAATTGAATAAATGAATAAAGATTTGAAACGTATTTAGTTTGGTTTATTGTAATGATGCATCCTCATCTTAAAGACAGAGCTGTTTAAAATGTTACCAGCTGTGATGAACTACTGATGGTAGTATGCCTCTGGATGCGCAATCGGCCGGTTTCTGGGCTGTTGTTATGTTGTGCCAATATTTTCTGGGGTATTTAGTTATTAATTAGGAGACAAGGTTGCCCACAAAAACGTCCAGTTCGCTCAACATATAGGTATTTGTTTTTCGCTCTGAAAGCCACTCCCTTAAGTTTGCGAGAAGAAGTTTCGAGCAGGATTCTAATTTTGGTATAGTTACTTGTTCTGTATTGGTGCAACCATCGTTTTAAACGTTGCTAAATCGTCACTTCCATACCACCAATATCATTATTACATGAAACATAAGCGACGACAGCGTAGACATTTTGGGATGCAGCTGAAAACCCGAGCAAATTTAATGGCGTTGATATAAAATTTCAGCCATCTTGGTATGATAATGGACTCAACTAATTTTAATTGACTTCGAAAATTTCACCAACCGTCTAGAATATCTTTTAGCACTGGTTTGTCCCAATCTAAACATTTTGCTCGTGTCCTTGAAATACTAGTTTCAAAGAAAGCTTCTGACAGCATACTTCGCTTGCGTTATATCTTCCTTCAGCGAAACTACGAAATCAGTCAATCCAATAAGTTTCTGCCTTCCATTACAGTGTGGTGCTCATTTCTAATAAAAATTCGTTTTTCAGCGCCACGACGTCAACATAAAAATCCTTGCCAATGATTGTTGCCGCCCTCGGGATCGTTTGTTGTTTATTGTTTGTTATCGGCAATCTGGTTCAAAACTCAGGTTGACAGGAATAGTGCTGATACCGTATAGTATACGAAACTCGAGAACGGCTTCAGATGGTTCCCCTCTCCACAAAACGCTTGGAAAATCTGTATGTTGTTTGGAAACTAATATTTGGTTGGACATTTTTTCCGGGTCCGCCATCATCTCATATCGGTGAAAACGGAAGTGCAGAAGAATTTATTGCAGAGTTTACTGGATTGATGACTGGTTGCATGTAATATCTATGATGGTTTTGGTATACGTTTCATGTGTCCTAATTTCTAGTATTCTCGCATAAACACAATCATTTTTCGGTCAAGAGCTTTTAAAAGTCTACGTTCTACAGGTTGGAGTCTTCTGGCAGCCACCGTCGTGTTTTATTTTATAGTTGTTCATAAAATATTTCTCATAATACATTTCTTCCGGAATTTGGGGCGCGTTCCAAAATTTCGTGAGAGACTCATCAATCTTGATAAAGGTACAAAGGTTTGTACCGTTTGGTACCGTTTGATTGTCACATAATGTCCTCGAAATAATCCAACCAAAAATCGTTTCTTATACTATCAGGTTGCATTTGTCACTATATTTGTGATCTAGTAGAATTAACGAGACGTAATGGTCACATCCAATTAAAATATCGATCTTGTCAGATCGTGGAACGTCGAGTCTGTTAGGTTTTAGAATTCCGCCCATTTTTGGTCTAGTATTTGGTCTGGATCTGCGGTTGATGCAAGGTGATCGATGGCAGAACGAGAGTATCGATGTAAAAGAGGTGATCTGTCTAGTTCGTGGGAATATCTCCAAAACCACGCATCCTCTGGATATAGCAATCCTTGTTGGACCTAGCTCTTCGACTATTGTTCGGTGATTCCTTTGTGGTGATCCCAACTTTTGGACGCACGATTCGGTGATAAATGAAGCTAAACTTCCTGAATCTAATAGATGCGATTGGTACGTATTGAGTGGAGTCAATAAAACAGTGGTTTTCTCCGCTTTGTTGGTTGTTGCATTCTCGACATTTTCATCATTTCTGGTCTGGCTTGAGGTGGTGTTGTAGTTAACTGGCAAATGACGCAACGTATTGAAGAGCATTTGGAGGTCAAATGAGCAACGCACAGACAAATGAAATAACAGTTAAACTGCTTCATAAATTCACCCATTGCTGTTTATGCATATCTTTAAATTTGGAGGATTCGTATAAATTCGATAAACGCTCATATTTCCATAAGATTTGGAATGTTGTGGTCTTACAAGTTTACCAATGGTACCGAAATCGTTTGGTCAACTGTCATTAAGGATTGTTCACTAGTTGTTTACGTTTGGTCACCCCAAAGTAACGATTTATGGCGAAAATTCGTTGAAAACTCATATTTCTACCAGATTTGGAATGTTGTGGTCTTAAAGTTTACCATTACTACTAATTCTATAAATTCTTCGACCGAAATTTATTTAATTTGGTTGTCACTGAGGGTAAAAATGTATAGCCAAAATTCGTTAAAAATTTATTTCGCACGATTCGAGGAATTTGGGTCTAAACAGATGACCAATATAATTTTTTTTATAAATTTAAAGATCGGAATCGTTTGATCAACTGTCATTGAGGATTGGTCACTAGTTGTTTTTGTTTGGTCAGTCTTACGTAACGATTTATAGTGGAAATTCGTTAAAACTCATGTTTCGGGATGTTGGGATCTGGAAAGTTTACCAATATTACTAATTTTATAAATTAGTCGGCTGAAATCGTTTGGTCAACTGTCATAGAGGATTGGAGTCAAAACTAGTGAATCCTGACATTTTTATCAAAACCGTTGGATGGGGTGCTAACAAGGTAGAGCTTAATCTGCGGACTGTTTATGACTTTTTTGAACGAGAACGGAATTTTAAAACTACTTAATATACAATTCGGCAGTTAGTTATTCGCTTTTATTGGACATAGATTATAAGTTATTGTTAAACAAATTCAAATAATAATTACTGTCCACGAATGTGTTAAAATAATCCTGTGTTGTTTCACATAACCGTAAATTTGGATAACAACACTAATAAAATACACAAGCCAATTTTGGTCTAACTAGATTGCAGTACGTGTTTGGTTATGATCGTGACTGGTCACAAGCACATGAAATAAGTTTTATATTACTTTTTAAAATTTTGATACGCCGATAAAGATGACAAAAGTGTCGCTTAAAAGTGATGAAGAAGCAACAACACCAAACTCAGAATCTTCCGATAAACCAGAAGGGCCTACAACTTGTGAAAAAAATGATAAAACTTTGGACGAACGCACCAAAATCATCAGCGCAAACTGTATCCCAGGCTATGAATATTTAAAAAAGGTTGGTGTTGATAATGGAGGTTTTGGGTAAGTACCGAAATTCTAATTTTATTTAATATTGGATTAATTAATATTTTATTTTGTTTATTTAATTAGTGCTGAGCATCTCTATCGTAATATTAAAACTCAAGCCATTGTTGCACTCAAGCAGGTTTCGTTTAAAAACGACGCCAAAAATGTATACCGTAAGGCCTTGGACCAAATTGAACGTGTGAAACACATCAAGCACCCGAATATTGTAATTTTGTATGAATATTTTTCTACTGCCACTTCTCGTGAAGTGTATATTCTGAAGGAATACGCAGAGCATGGGTCATTGCGGAACATGTTAGCTGAGCAAATCGAGAAATGTGAATATTTTCCTGAAAGTACCGTGCTTCAAATCGTGCGTGATATAATAAGCGGGGTACGCTATTTAAATTCAGTTAACGTAGCGCTTTGTGTTGTAAGACCGGAGAATATAATGGTCAGTAATAATGGCTACATGAAAATCTGTGATTTTGGTATAGTGCCAGCCGCAAGTCGGATTAACTTTGATGATATTTGCGCTCTTAGTTACACGCCTCCAGAATTATTCGAAGGCATTTTACGGCCGGATGAAAAAGCAATTAGTTGGTCAGTTGGCATTATAATGTACGAGCTGTGCACATTTGAGCATCCGTTTCATCCATTCGCATCGGTCGATGAATTGTTGTCCAAACTTAAGGCTGGACGGTATAAATCATTAAATTTTCATATAAATGAATTTAGTCCAGGCATCCAAGAACTTATGGATTGGACGGTGCAGCCGGATCGTTTAAACCGAAAAAATTTAGCTGCTCTAATGGAACATCCGTTTTTACGAATAAAACCATCTGTTCATTTTTTTGTTTCCTTGTGAAAACGTTGATACTGTCAGTATTATGACGGATAATGTTTTATTTTGTTGATTTTTAAATAAATTTTTTAACTTACGATAATAAATTGCTCATTCTATCTATTTTATAATTTAAGTATATTTTTTGACTACGGTACGGGGGATCTGTACAATCGGCGTTGAAAATCTGAAAGTCAACCAAATCACTCATTAATTTAATTCTTTCTAGCTTGGCTTAATTTTTATCTACATTTACCACAATAATTAGATCTCAAGGAAATTTTTGAGTGACTTTTCGAATTTTTGAGTAAAATTGTGTTAGACCTCGAACAGAAGGCATCAATGTAAGCTACGTGCAGTTTTATATTTGTACACGGAAAAAATCTTTGGGACATTTGTTATTTAGAATGGAAAATTTCAAATTGAGATTGGATTAATTTGAATTGAGTGAAAATTGAAAATCTACTTACTTTCTTTTTGTGGGCAATCAATTGCGTCTAATACCACTTCCGAACGGAAGAGTTGAGTAATTTTTAAATACTCGGCCAAACAAATCTTGTAATCAATTTTTGACAACACGTTCTATTAAAATATTGAAGTAATCGGAAAATAACTGGTTTGTACCGTTCGATTATTAACGAGTGTTTTTTTACAGATTATAAAGTAAGATACTCTTTAGTTTAGAGTGAAGAATTTCAAAATGTTTGGTTTTTGTGAGATTTCCCTTGACGTGATAAAGAAAAAAAGGAAATCAGTAACACAGAGATATTTCCGGTTAGTGAAAGAACTAGAAAATATATCAACTCAAAATGCAGAAAAATTCCCAAATTCTCGAACTTTTCGATTAGTCAAGCGACAAGTTGCCAACATCTTGCGACTCTCGACTCACCAAGAACGCCATTCAAACAATCAATGACGATGTAATGAGTCATCTACATCACGTGCTGCTCGCCTCCAAACCAACACAACTGTTGGCTCGTTCAAAGCCAAAAATTCTGTGTTCGCTGATTCTATCTGTGAGGTTTGTCATAAGCGTTACTACGCCAATCAAAGAAGCATTTGTCGCTTTAAGGGTCGATCTCCTGATTATCTTCCACTTGAACTTTTTAACATAAATCAACTGCTTCTGTTTCATCGCTGCACGACACATCTAACATCGAAGAAGACAATGCATCCGTCGAAGGCTTATTGAAACAATCTCGAATTAGGCATTATTTAAGTGATCCGATTGATGTCGCACATCATTCCGTTTTTGAAAATCGACAAGCAATTTTCTTCGCATACAAAATCTTAGAAGTCACCGAGAAGAGGCCAACACAAGTTAATTCCACAAGTTAATGTGAGCGCTGCTATCGAGTAGGTGAAGAAAATGAACCCTTTGTATCACGATGTGCAGAATGTCACGGTCATCAAACTGAGTCCATAGTTTGATGTCGCCGATTTCATCAGAATTCAGCCGAATTTCAGCCTACTGCACTACATGCAAGTCGAATTTCAATCAATGAATGCTCGACTCGACGATCATCCGCATCCAGTTGAATCAGTGAAATACGATGTTTGAGGGATCGGAGCGATCGTTTGATCAACCATTTTGCCATCATCACAGTAGGATTTCAACACTGATAATGGTAATGTGATCGAATCAGATCGACTTTACGAGACGGTTGTTGTTCGCAACAACTTTATAATAATCGGCACCGGATTTTCCAGCCTCCATGATCGCAAAAATTTGAGTAGGGGTTGACTTGCAGCTCCTTTTTATTAGTCATTCAGCGGGAGTTTTGATTGCCAACATGAAGTGTGACGTCTTCATAAAAATTAACAACATCTTCTTCTTCGCCGATTCTCACTCATGTGCTTCTTAAGACACATATGGAATAAACATAAAAAGTCATGTGTCCGCTAACACAGAACATTCGACGAATTTATTCTCATCTGCAAGTACGTTACACGCTCGAAGAGCACTGCATTTACCCTCCGCTATTTAAGATGCTTTTGCAGAGCCATAAACCGACTACGACGGTGAACTTGTGGACATTTCATCACCACTTCTGCTTTACAACTCATCTTTACCAGTCGTTAGCTCAACCCAGCTTCAAGTCGACTCACTCGCAGTACAAACTTCGGCTCAGGAAAGCCTCAGGAAGAATCGGAGTTGGAATACCAGCTACACGAGAATCCAGCACATCGATTGCATTTTCTATACGCACTCTTAATGTGCGAGTATCACCGTATCACGGGTTACAACATCAACTTCTGCGGCAAGAAGATCCACCATAACAACGAGATGGTGGAAAATGTTCTTCCCTACGTCAAGAACATGGGAGTCTCGATGATGTATTGATCTTCTGCTATTGAAGAGATGATTGCACAGATCAGGTCCTTGGAACTGCTTCACTATTTCATTACATTCAGCTGCAATGATCTTCACTAGAAAGACCAAAGACCGAATTCGCCCAATGTTGATCATCGACGGAGAAAACAAAGATATGAGAACTGTAGTAACATACGATGTGCTGAAACTCGTTGAGAAGTATCCGCTAGTCGTGAGTCGTCATTTCATGATTCGAGTCAATGAAATGATGATATTGTTAAAATCGGACAATTCGGTTCTTGGAGGAAAGGTTATCGTTCATTGGCATTCCGGAATCGAGGGTTACCTCATCTTACACATGCTCCTTTGGGTCGAAGGTACACCAGAATTGCCAGAATCCGTGAAATGTCGCTTCACCGTCTTACTAGTTCCCAGTGAACGGACTCACATTGTCACCATTCCGGCGAGTTCATTAAAAATTGAAATGCTGGATCGAGGTTATCGCAATGTGTATCGCCAAGTACTACCGAAAGAACGAGCCAAAAGAGATATCTTTCTGTTTGTGAGAAGCCATTCTAAAGATTCGACAAGTCGACAACCACTAAGCTAAGTTTTTCAAGATCTGTATGAAAATTCGGTATGAGCGACAAATTTCTGTGTGCGGCGGTTGTACGATCATCATTGAACGCTATATGCAGAATTAGAATTATTGTGCGCCACCGTATTTTTGTTAGACCTTTCAAGTTCTTTATGCACTAGCAACAAAAATTTATTTGAACTTGAAAAATGGCAACCGACAATCTATATTTGAGATCAACCTTCTATTTAAATCTCGGTCGCAAATTTTTGTTCATGCGGTTAGGAACTATCAACCATTTATCAACTATATCCGATTGAATAAATACTGCAGAAAATGTCGAATCTGAATCAGTTCATTGCTAAAAATGTATCTGTTGTACTCAATAGTATTGTTGTTTCTTTTACTAAAACCGATCACTAGCGGAGAATTTACGAAGCTTGATGGACGCTTGTATTACATAAGCGACCCGCTATCGAAGAATTGGCATCAAGCAAACCGCTATTGCTCAAGTCTCGGACTATATTTAGTGGACATTCGGACAGAAATGGAATCTGCACGTATTCGTCAGTTACTTGATAATTTTAACAACAAGCATAACATAACTGGTTATTGGTTTTGGACTTGTGGCACTGATCAAGGAAGCGAAGGAAATTTTTATTGGTTTACAACGGGCCAACAAATTATGTATACAAACTGGATAGTAACGAATCCGGACAATTGGACTAATGCGACAACAAATGAAACAGAAAATTGTTTGGTACTTGCCGGCTTTCAAAATTATCAATGGAATGATGCTGTATGCTCGGGTTCGCATCGATTTATATGTCGCGATACGTTGGATGTGGTGAATTATAAGCCACACACGTGTTCAGTTTCCTCGGATTTCAATTGAGAAGTTGTCGTGCAATATTATTCTTGTCTGTTAATATCTCAATAATTAACTTACTCCAATAGTATAAAGTACCGTGAATAAATAGTGAAAATCACAGTGAGAAGTAATATTTTTCATATAAGAGGATAACAACAGATGAGCCATGTCGTTCGTCACAGCCGAATTTTATTTATTGATAAGGATCGGTAATGATAGGAGAACTCAACGCTGACCCAGCTTCCATGCCAATGTACGCACAGGTTGACATACAGCTCTCGTTATATGCAAATATGTGTGAGTAATAGGTAGTGTGTGTGTGTGTATGAATAAAAATGTCAGTTTGACCACAAAATAACATTAAGACCATTGGATAATTAATGTTTTGCTAACCAAATATTTCTGAAAGTGATTGGGTTCAACTGTACGTTACTGAATATCACGCAATAATTGATCAGTCTTAATTTGGACAGGTTAACGTCTTCTTTGTGAAATTAATAAAACCTAATTCTCATTGGTTTAAGGTGTTCGTAATGTTTATATGTAGCTCCGGCTAAAGGTCAGGGAGGTAGGCGTGGGGTTTGTAGATATGATGCCATGTTTATACAAAGCGCCGAAAAATGAAAATTAAAAGAAAGAATGAGTATCGAAAGATAAGTACAAAGTCAGCTGGAGAGACCCCCGAATGATCTATCAACCCCTGACGTCACCACCAGAAGGCGATACCCAACCACAGCGAAATGGCATTAGAGAGGCTCTCTTCAGCAGAGGGTGACAATGACGCAATTTGCGGTTAGTTTATATGCAATGGAACTTTCGCTGAAAATAGTAGGGGACATTGCGTGAATCACAACTCATCGGTAAAGAAAGATTCTGTAGAAAGTGCAAGGAAACACCGCGCAAACACCAGTTCATTAATGTCAAAGACTTCAGCTACGGAACCTTTACGTTTTAATTGTACGAGGTGCCGATAAATTATGTCATTGAACTAAATACGAAAAAACAATTAGAAAGATTTCAGATTTTTCACAGTTAATATGATTTAAATTTGAGATAATTCTGTAAGTATTTGACTGTGATATATAGGGTAGTACTTTATGGTGTCCGTAGATGGAAATTATTTTGAACAAATTATACAAGCAAAATGATTTCTCCTGTTCTTCAACATTACTTCACTGGCATTTGAAAATCGTATCAAACTTAATTTTTTTGTAAATTTGTGAAAAGGAAATAACCACTTGGGACCAGATCAGCTTGTTGTGCAACAGTTACCTTATGTATTATTACGATGTCATAAAAAATCAATATTTTCTGCTTGATTTGACCTAGTCCATTTTCCCTGATGCATAGCATTACCGAATTTATTGAACCCCTTTCTTAAATTACATTTAATCATCCACTATGACTATCACATCAAGTGACTTCACGCCTGGAGATCGTTGAATACTGACTAGAGATGTTCATTGTACTCCATCTCGGAGCGACTCGCAATGAGGATATCGTCGATATAAGAGTAGGCGAGGTTCATCAGCCCTTTTAACACTACGTTAAGGAATCGCTGGAATGTCGGTGCTGAGTTGCGAAGTCCAAAAGGAGTGGTTATCGCAGTTTTATGAATATACTCGAGGAGTTATTGGTACCTTTTTGGAACTGTGACAGTGTTTAGCTGCCGATAGTCTCCACAAGGGCACCAGCTCTTGTCTTTCTTTTGCACCATATGTAGTGGTGAGGTGATTGGTGATGATGAGGGTTGGTAGATTCCGATGTCTCTCACCAACTGGAACTCAGTTTTTGTAGCTTTAAATTTCGTTGCGTTAAATTGTCGCGGTTTATCATAATGTAACCTACTTTGCATGATGACGTAAACAATACTTTATGCTTCAACTGGGTGATTGTAATTCGTGAGGGTAAAAAATGAATCAGAAAGCCTTATGTGCTTCAAATCGGACCCGAGACTATATTTTTACAAAAAACCAGCACCTATACTGGCCTGCCTTTGGCGATTTCAATACCTGGCCGAAATTAATCTTCAAAAGTTTTAAAAAAGTTTTTTACCGTAAATGAAAATTGGGGATCCGGTTGCTGGGATAATTATGCAAATGGTGTCTTTACAAGTCGGGGAAACTTGTTGACGGCTATCAAGATACTGTAGCCGCTAAAACGATCAGAAATTGTAGTTAGTTTTCGTAATCGAGAATGAAAAGTCGGCGAGACAAACCAATTAGACTGTTTATCGTAGAGAGAGCGAGATTTAGTGCTTTTACGAAGACTTGAAATTTTTGGAAGTAGCTTATCCATGAGCTACCACAAAACTACTAGTAGCTGATTATCTGAGTCCGTAATTCTAGTTAGGTCCGTAGATTGACGATCTTCCATATAAATCAATTTTAATATTGGCCCGTGTTCGCTGAAGATCGACTAATTGTTGTATCGTTTTGTATAGTTATTGTTGTGGGTAGCTGGTTCACTGCAGCAATTGGTTTTGGTGCTCTGGTTTAAGCGTAAATTCAGATTTGGCCAGCGACCGGTAGGATTTCTTCTATGTCTTTTGGCAAACGCTTTAACCAGAGATTTGTGAGTAAATCTCCGTAAAAATTCGCGTTGATGTGTTGTTTGTATGTTGGTGTTGGTTTTGATCTGCAGAATCGCAATTATGGTTAGGCAAAGATATTCCGCTTTGTTAGACGATCTTTAATATTTAAGCTCCGTAATCATTACCCCATGCAAATGTTTTTTGCCAATTGTGTGTGTGTGTTTTGTTTAACTTTTTTTTTAAATTATACACCAATACACCATACAGTGATCGTCTCTGCCCGTGCTAATCGGTAGTCCCCTGCATTTGTTCCTTTACCACGGCGCAGGTACGTGGTTTGACGCTACTTGGCCAGTAGATCTATTGGGAGCATTCCCTCAAGAACACAGGCAGCGTCTTCTGTATCGTCCGAAATGCGCACAATACTCTAAGAGCGCTTAGCCTCTGAACGGTTGCTGCTCTTTGCCTATAAGTATCCTTCTCCAACGAGTTGAACCAAATTGGTGGATTATACATCATTATAGATGTAACTACGTTGGCAAGCAGAACTCTGCTGCTCATCCGCGTGCCTCTTGTCATTTTTATTTCAATTTTACCCAATTGACATAAGCTACGAACCCGAATTATAACCCAAATAAGCTACGAACCCGATTTATTGTAAAATTAATCAAATAACAGAAATCCTAGAGATGTTCACAGGGTCACGTTTATACTTTTGGATAGTTCAATGATATTTACTGATAGATATTTACTGTACCCTGCATTTTTCATTATGAATTCGTCATGGTGAAATGAAATAGTTTTACC
The DNA here is from genome assembly GCA_963691935.1 of Nephrotoma guestfalica. NCBI lineage: Eukaryota > Metazoa > Arthropoda > Insecta > Diptera > Tipulidae > Nephrotoma > Nephrotoma guestfalica. The sequence continues at coordinate 252,763,989 of OY829915.1, forward strand.
ATGTTCATCCTGGATACGTATTATATTAATTCGTTTAACATTATGGATTGGCAGGTACCTCAATTTGCACAAACATAAGGATGGATCACCCACATCAACGACGACTCTGAAATTAAGAAAACTATCATTGATTTCTACATAGTAAGTGGAGGAACAAGCGGGCTTAAAAGTTCAATTATAAGATGAATCTGAGAGTTGGGTCATATTGAATTTGCCGCTATTAAGTTAAAACAATTGTCCGGTTTGGTCTCGAACTCTGCTATTATATGGTAATCTGTAAACGTCACTGGACTGTAATGGTGATATACGGCGGTGATCAATTGTTCCCTAGCACTTATTTATCTTCTTATTAGATGTTAAAGAATCGTCATTATAGTGAGTACATGCTCACCTGACCACACATAGTGAGTACGACGAACACACTAAGCCAGCCTTGAGTGGCAATGAAAAATAATGCATGTACTTTCCAGTTGGCCTATCAGCGCAATTTAAACTAAGATTTAATTCGATTATCCAATTCAGTCTCACCCTTAATGCACCTGGTTCACATTTAATTAGCTAATCACATTTAAAGAAGAAACGCATCTCATTAGCTGCCATAACTAAAATCTCCGGAAACAATGGCAGATGAAGTTAATGGTAAATTGACAAAAAACCTTATAACAGTCAATAAGTGTACCATAAAATGACACACTTTAAATTAAGAATACAACACTTTTAAAACTTAATTTGTAATTAAGTACAATAAGATAATTAAAGAAAATCCTAAAGGAAAATATATTTTTAAATTTATTTTACGTCATTCAAATCAAAAATATAAAAATATTTAATTATGCCTTGAATCATAAAAAATTGAAAATTCAACCATTCGAAGACCATTGACCAGATATGTCGTGTCGTGTGGCCATCCAACTTATTAGCCTACTGGTCGTCCTAAAATCCCTGGCGTCCTTGATTTTGCAGTCATAGGTAATATAAACCGAGAAATAATTCAGGCTAAACCTCTTTTCGAATTATCTTCTGACCACACTCCTGTAATACTCCATTTCTGGAATGACCCAAAGCCAAGTCCTACAAACAACCATCTAACGAACATCTTCACTAACTGGTTGTAATTCAAGATGTACATCAGTTCGCATATCGACCTGGCGTCTACTCTGCAGATGACTAACGATATAAATTATGCTATGGACAACTTAATGACTTCCTGGTCAACGCAGCTATTTTAGCCTCGCCTAAACCAACCTGAAATAAAAAAATGCTATTAGAGGTAAATTAATACCTAAATACCTTAAACAGCCTCAGCAACCAAGCCCGCCATTTCGTGTTTCTAACGGTGAATGGGCTAGAAGTTACGAGGAAAAATCTAAGGCCTTTGCTGATCACCTTGAAAGTGTATCCACTCCAAACCTTAGAGTAATGGTGGTTCAAATAGAAAATTTAGCAATCAGACCTGAAAGGAAATTTAAGCCCCTGGGTATGATCGAATTACAGGTGAAAGATTTAAGCAACTGCCTGAGTGTGCCTTTGGGCGACTGGCTAAATACTCAATTCAATTTATGAATTAGGAGTGCTGGAAATTGTCAACTACAAAAGTGATTCCGAAGCCTGGCAAGGATTCTACCATACATCTCGAAAGTATTCGAAACAAGAATTATCGAAAATATTAAACCGGAACTACGAAATAACATCCCTAATCCTCAATTTGTCAACGTTTTAAAATTTTTGATTGTTTTCAAATCGCAGATATTACGTCAAATACAATATCGCTAAATCGGTATAAAAACACATTTTGACAGTAGTATCACAAGGCAGTGTGCTTGGCCCAACGTAATATTTAATTTTCACTTCAGATCTACCAACGTCTTCGCAAATTATGACGTCTACTTTCGCAGATGATGCGGCAATCGTATGTAGTCTTAAAAATCCACAAACGGCGCCCGAAACTCTGCAACAACATATCTATGACATTAAAATATGGCTAAATAAATGGAAGATAAAGGTTAATGAAGGGAAATCAACCCCAGTGTCCGCCTGTTACAATCAATGGAATACAAATCCCTCAATCAAATGGAGAAAAATACCTAGGCGTCCAAAAGTGGATAAAATGCACTGGTTGACACAACAGTATTCAACCATTGACCTAAAATGGTCCGTAAAAAATAAAAATATACATAAGGACTTCAGCATCCTAACTGTCAAAGACGGATTACGAAAGATGTGGATCAACTATGCAGGGAAACTAATATCTCATTCGAATTTGATAACGAGAAATCTAACAAATATACCTATGTCTTCACGATTAAAGAAAAAACGATGGCTGTGACAACTTAAATTATCAAATTTATTTATTAATAAAAAGAAAATTCTGCTCCCGCAGATTTACATAATTACCTTAGTGAAAAAGATTTGACAACTTATTGTTATTTTCATGTATGAAAGATTTAATAAATAAAATTGCAACAAAAAAAATGACCAGACTTCCTAGAAATGCCTTAGTAAATCGGAGAATATCATAAACCATTATGTAGTACTAAAGTAAACTCTTTATTCGGCGAGACTGGAGTACACAAGTTTTACAGCTCGATATAGACGAACCCCATTTTTAGCAAAAAATCGTTATGAGCGACGAAGCACATTTCGACTTGGCTGGCTTTGTCAATAAACAGAATATCCGCTATTGTGTCACTGAAATTGTTATACCAAAGAGCACTACACCCTCATAGAGTAACTGTATGGTGTCCCATTGAAGATGTTAGAGACAATGCGGTAACAGTTACTGAGGACCGCTATCGGGACATGTTGGAAAACTTTTTTGTGCATGAATTGGATCAATTCCAACAAGGCGATGCCCCTTTACACACAGCTCGCTCTACGATGCAAGTTTTGGCAGAATTTTTTAGCGGCCGAATAGTGTCACAAGCTCGATGCTTAAGGAAAATATTAGAAACGAAATTACTGAAATAACACCAGAAGTCTGCGAAAATGTTATGAAAAATGTGCTTAAAATAGCTCGCCTTTTCGCACCAGTCTTTCACTGGTGGTCGAACGTAGACAGTCTATTTGCCTAGTCTACCTTGTTCTTACACATTTAGAGAAAAAAGGTAAAAATAGAACTTTCGTAAAATATTATTCGCATGCATGTTGACAAATTTCTACACTTATATCACACTTTATATCACGAAAAGTGATATAACCACCATAAAATGACTACACAGATTAATATACGAGTAATTGGAACGTTATGTGCTGTCCCACAAGGGAATTCGTATCTATAAAGCCATATTGCGGTTTATTGTTTTGTGGTACTGTGTCTGGTGTAGTGGTGTCACTGTTACAACTCTCTTTCTCTTTATATTTTTCGTTTTATTGATTAATATTGCCTCTCATCATACATACAGTCGATGCAAATTTTTAATGGATAAACGTATCGATATTTAGATCGTACTAAATGGAAATAAAATTTTGTTGCGAGAGATTCCACTACTCAACAGTATTGGTATCGTTATCGTAGTATCGTACAAAACAAGTTAAGCAATAAAATTCCAATGCGTCATGATGGTAGAGAATTATTCTCTTTCTCATTTTAAGTATTATGATGAGTGTTTACAAAACAAAACACTTTAGTTATAGTTTAAAGCTGGCGAAGTGGCGACGTAACACAGCTCAAATCACAATACACAAAAATAAAACATGAATCAAACTCAATTCGATGTTGGGATTTGTATTTACAAACGAATCATTTCTAATAATTATGGCAGTTATGAGTTACCGCTCAGCTTAGCTATTAGGAATGGTAATGTGGCAGATGTGTATAAAATTTTAAATGTCTACGAACTGGATTTACAGTTTATCGAGCGATCGCTTAATTGCGAGAGTAAATTTTGGTTGAACAACACAATATATATTGGATTTGGCAGTCATGAATGTTCAACCATTGAAAAGTTATACAACGAATATCGTATTGTTGAAACGAACGAGAGTGTTAATAAAGATCAATGTATTGTGATTTTATTAAAACGTGATAATGTAACCCCAGTGAGCGTGATATGTTTGTCGCCAAGAAGCGAGGAAGGAATATTCTTAAAATATGAAATGGTGAAAAGTGTTTGTGGAAACGGATGTCTTGATATCAATGTTAAAAATAATGAGTTTACGTTTATATGTGCTACAGCCGCCACCGGAATGTTTGATGCATCAATCCGAATCATGCATCTCGGGGCAGAGTTCGCTGTTTTAGACTTAGTCGGCTTATGTATTGAGAACGGCCATCTGGAATATTTAGATAAACTGTATAAACGGTTTGGATTTAAAATGTTCGATATATTTCTATCAAATGATTATTTTTCGAAAATTTTTGGTCAGGACAACTGGCCACTTTTCGAATATATTATGCATGCCATTATCGTGGAGAAACAATTTAGTTGGCGCCAAATTGTAAACTATGAACACCCCGTTCGTAATCCCTACAAGAATGAACATAATACAGTATTCCATTATGCAATTAATAATCAGCATTACAGAATTGCTCAACAAATTTTACAGTACAGCGAATGTTACATGACAACAAGTCGATGTGGACCGATCCGTTTCGATGAACTTAATTTTGATGGTAAATCATACGATTTATTAATGCAAATTTTGGATAATGATCCATCTTACTTGGGGATTAAACGAGAAGATGACGAGATCATCGAGAATATATACGGTGTTTTCCATTATTTAGTATCGATTTTAAACTTGGAACAAATAAAAACTATTTTCCAAATATATCCAACCGTTAAAAATTTATATTTTAAAAGCCAAGAGGTTGGTTTAAAGTATATAATTGAAATGGTGTGCGAGGAACGATACGATTTAGTGAAATATATTCTAAAAAATTCCTGCGATGTTGCAGAAAGCAGCTTGTACGAGATATTACTGCAGAGCCTTGCCACAAGGGACGCTAATTTAGAGTTATTTTTGTGTATTACCTCGATGAACGGTTTTAGTTTTTTAGAATTGCCGATACATGTGAGAAATGCGTTATTTTGGAATACATTACATTATGAAAATTACCAAATTTTCGGAATATTGCTCAAATCGATTAAATGTGATTTGGACGAAATACCAGTTTGGCAGGATAGAAATTTACTAAGCGTCGTGTTGCATGGAAATCCAACTTCCAATCAAATATTCCGTTTTCTTCTACAAAAACGGGTGAATTTTACTAAAATTTCTGGAGATAACAAGAATCTTCTCCACTATTCCGTTGAAGCCCAAAATTTGCTTACAACTAAAAAGCTGCTAGAACTCAATATGGATATGGACCGATACGATAGGTATGGCCAACTGCCTATCCACTATGCCAAGACAATTGAAATATTTAAACTGTTAAATACATGGACATCAAAATCGTATGTCAATATTAAAACGAAAAATGGATCAACACCATTACATTTATGCATGTCACTCACTCCTGGCGAAGCCACAAACAAACTAATCCAATATATTCTCGATAATGGTGGAAATATTAATGCCAGGGATAGTGACCGAAAAACTCCACTATTTCGAATTCGCGATGCTGAGCAAGTTAGAATACTTCTCGGATATCGACCAGATTTGAATGCGGTTGATAAAAATGGGTTTAAAGTAGGTAAAGGTCTTATTTATTTAACTACATTATTTAATTGTTTGTTCTATTTTTTGCAGGCAAATTATGTAATATTTGGGATATAACACTTCAACTATTTCAAAATAAATTGTGTACATTTAAATTTAATTTTAGTGTAGTTCAGGACACTTAGTTTTAGTTTACACATTGATATCGATCTTTCTCAAATATTTAGCAGCTGACTGAAACAAGTTCCCATTGTTCCCTCATGTAACCAACTTTCCAGTACATTTTCATTAAGATCTCTGCCAGAGGCAACTGGAGCAGAGCAGACTGGAGAATTTTGTAACAAAAACCCTGAATTTTAGACGAGCATTTATAACGGCAGTTACTTCCTGTTTAATTACGATATGGTTCAATTAGAACGGATTAGCCCCAATCGATTTTCGGAGGTGAGTGAGGTTATGATGCTTAAACAAATCTACTTATTACTCTCCAGAAGACATCCCTCAAATAGCGGAGAGGATATATTGTTTTTCGAATACAAACATGTTAAATATACTCATAGAGACTTATGACGTAATGATGAACTCGTCTGCTTAATGTAAGGATACATACTGCATAATAAGATGTCGTTGTTTTTATGCATTATTATGGATGTCGTTCGTTCACAGAATAACTCAACGACCATTTGTTATTCTATTCCAAGAACTCATTCATTATGGCGCATGCAGTTTAATGAACAAATTGTGGAGCTTCGTTAGCTAAACTCACAGGATTTGTGTTGAATTGATGCATTCCGCACAGGGATCAATAACTCGTTGGCACACGAGTGTATAATGTGGTAGTACCTTTAGCAGGACTCCTCGAATGTTTGGTGTAATGCACAAACACGGTAAAAACCTACAGCGGACCTATTTGTGGATCCTAATAAGTTGGCCAGTAGTCCGGTTTTGTTTGAACTCCTTTAATGATTCGGATCCGTTTTCGAATATTTGCAAACATAAATGCAGAATATTAGTGTATTCAAAAATACCCAATTCAAAAATAATACGATTAACAGGTTTGACATATTGAGTTTATGAGTGTGTGCACCGTTGCTTTAGATTAGATTAAAGCCGGTGTGCTCAATCCTAAGGTTAGATCAAGAGGTAATTGATTGGGTCTATAAACTAAAGAAAAATCCAGATAGAAGCATTAATCGATACAAAGCACGATTGGTAGTGCGGTGGTTCACACAGGAGTATGGCATCGATTACACAGAAACGTTCAGCCCTGTGGCTAAGTATCGATTAGAGCAATTTTTACACTGACGCCATCAAAACAAATGAGTTTGACATAAAGACAGCTTTTCTGAACGGTTATTTGGAGAAGAACATTTAGATGAGTCAACCTACGGGATATGACGATGGCTGCGGACGAGTGTGCAAGCTATCCAAGAGCTTAAACAGATCGATACAACGGTCGCGCTGCTGGAACAAAAACTTTACGTCATTCATTAAAAATTCGATTTTGTGGCTCGTGAGTCGAAGCACACTTCGACAACGGTTTGATTGCAACGAAAAACGGGGAAGCAATGTTGCTGTTGGCAAGTGTCGACTTAGAGCAACCAGCATATCTCAATCTGATTTGAAAGTGGCATCAATTTGCGTCCGTGTGACTATAGTGACGAATACTATGCAGGAAACATCGAAACCAGGGTATACGTCCGGGTATACATTCATGTTTGGAAATGGAATTATAAGTTCTGAATGTCAAAGGCAGTGGCGTTATCGACAAAAAAGTCCAAGTACAAGGAGGAGGAGGCGTAAGCGATGAAGTAACTGGTGTGGCTGCATCGATTATTGTCCGAAATTTTCATCAACCGGTTATGGAAAGCGGATTTTCCTTATGACTAATCAAAGGTTGATTCGGCTTATCAAAAATACGTGCGATATCATTCCATCAGAGAGAGGTAGGAGAACCAAAGCGTTACCAAAAGGAAAACATCAATACTTTTGCAAATTGATGGGTCTTATGCCAAAGAAGAATTAATGTGATTTTAATTGGTTTTTATTTTATTAACGAATTATTTTCTTTGGCATTTTTTTTGTCAGAGAAATAGCTAAAGAGAAACGGAAAAATATCCTCAATTTTCTGTGCAACAAATCGAAACAACTAACAAAGGAAATAAAGAACGAAAGCATAAATTAGCGACTTCGAGGTCTTTCTGAACGAAAGGTTGACGATTACTCACTTTGGAAAGCAACGAAAGGGCTAAAAGGAACAAAATACATGTGCCACCTATCAAAAATGATAACGGATCATCGGCTAAAAGCAACAAACAGAATGTTTCTCTATTTGCAGCTTATTTGGAAGAGACTTTTCAATAGTTGCCGAGACAAATAATAAATCAAAATACAAGTGTTGTGTCCTTATTGGAACTAAAACTGAAATCAATAATAACTTAAGTATCAGAAAAGCTCCAGGTTATGACTTAATTACTGGGCATATTGTGAAAGCCATTCCCGAAAAAGGTTTGCGTAAATTAGTTCAAATAATTAATGGAACATCAATGGAAGGTGGCTGAAGTAACTATGATTCCTAAACCAGGTAAACGAGGAAACAATAAAAAATCATATAGACCGATATCACTACTTCCGGTCATATCAAAAATATTTGAAAAACTGTTGCTGAAGAGACTCAAACCTATGATAATAATGCTAAATTCCACCACACCAATTTGGGTTTAAATCACTCTATAGTTGAATAAGTTCACAGAATAACGGATGTCATTGGGGTTGCACTTGAGAATAAGAAGATATGCTCCAGTATTTTGTTAGATGTAGCTCACGCTTTCGACAAAGTTTGGCACCAAGTGCTTGAATTTAAACTGCATCGAGACCTGTCTAAGCAATTTTATCAAATTCTTAAATCCCACATATCAGATCGACATTTTAGAGTCAAATTTGAAAATGAATACTCTGAAATAAAAAGAATATCAGCAGGTATACCACAACGTAGCGTACTTGGACCTATTATATTTATTCTTTATACGAGAGATTTATCGAATTTTCACGGTACTACAGAAGCAACGTTTGTAGACGATACAGCTATCCTAGTATAGTTGAAAAATATATTTCGGAAGCAACAGTCAAACTTCTAAATGCAATTAACACTGTAAGCAAGTGAACTAAAACTGGCGCATCTTATTAAATGAAGCCAAACCAGTACAAGTCAATTTTACAATCCAAAATGTAAACTGTATTCCCGTAAAAAAGATTTTGAGGTTATCTGCGAACATCAGGATATTGTAATGCTTTATTACTTCAGTAATACCATTAATGAAGATTGTGAAAATCCATGGGCCTACGTGAGAGCCTTGTGTCTATTCGACATTTTACCTCCTATTTCAACGTATTGGTTTCGATGACTCAAATAAGATTTGAACCGAACTTGAAAATGTGTTCCAAAGTTTTTCAATGGCTGATGGAGTCGAACGCTTTTGCAAAGTCGGTATATATTACTTCAACTTGATTGTTATTCTCAATTTCTTTAATAGAAAAGCTAGTAAATTCTATGAGATTTGTTGAAACTGATCTTTTTGGCATACCACCATGTTGATTTTGTGATAAATATCGCGGAAGCACTGCTTTGAATGAGTTGCATATTACTAGTTCAAATAATTTAGGTATAGCGGATATAGATGTAATACCTCTGTAGCATCATTTCTAGATCCAGTTTTGAAAATAGGCGTCACTCTAGTTGTGGAAAAGTTTTTTGTGGTAAAGTTGTCAATTTTAATGACTGATTGAACAAAATGCTTAGAGGAATTGCCAAATTTTTAGATTTTTTTTTAAAATGAAGCCGGAATACCATCAGCACTACATCCTTCTCCGAATTCTACCAATGCTCGCTGGATGTCTTCTGGCTCGATGTGTGGAATACATATGAATGTACTATATTCACTAGTGGTTGGATCTTTATAATTATGAATGTCCTCTGCTTTATAAACAGATTGGAAAAACTGATCTGTGGGTCAAGACACTTTTGATCATTAAATTCTATCCAGGCTCAGTAACCATCAGTTTCGCGTTTGGTTTTAAAAAATTTCCAAAAGTGTCTGGGATCGCTTTTTATTTATCCTTTAGATTGCGAATATAGCTTCTGTATCTCAGTTCAAAATAAGAGAGGTTGTCTTTATAAGCCTTTTCTCTTTTGTTTTTAAAACTGATAAGTTGATCGTCATACCATAGAGGATATTTGTTTAATTTGCTTCTAGACACGGTCTCGTCCATTTTTTAATTCGCAGATTTGGCTCAAACTTGAGTGAAATATGGGGTCGACGAATCCGAGTTTACGTTTACAGGCATAATCTGATTGGTTTCTTCATCATAAGTCCAATTAATATTTGTGAGATTGAAGTCCCTAGTTATTAAAATTATGTCTGATTGATCGGCCACATTGGTAATTTCCATAATTGCATCGCAGCACTTGGTATTCGAATCAGGTGGAATATACGCCACGTAAATTCATACTGAATTATTATTGATGACAATTTTAACACATAATTGCTCGATCGATGGACTCAAAGATGCTATAAACCGGAAAGAGTGTTTTAAAACAAAATTATGAAATTGAGCTGCCTTTGAAGACATTTTATTTACATGTTGAAATTTTGTTTACGTTTTGATAGTTATAGATTCGAGATTTAATTAAAAGTGAGTGTAGTCTATCATTAGCCGCTGGTGAAAAATATTTAAATGACTGTGTGTGTCTTGAAATAGCAACTATTGCATGCGGTACACTATCGAACAGCTCAAGTGGTTGTGAATTGATCCTAATACATATTACATTTGATGAGGTTAATCCTTGTGATTCGCGGATCGTCATGACTTTACTAGATTCTGGTATCTTAAGCTGGGAGATTAATTGCTTATCAGCTTCTGTAAAAGTTAGACAGAATGCGTTATCTAACGGGTATCGACGACAATGTTGACGGCAGGTTTATAAATTTGGTAAAATAATGTTTAATATAAAATAATGTTAGGTAGGGTAGTATTCCGTTAGGGCGGAAGTAACCTCAGCTGGGCATCTATACGTCACATTCAATTATTCCGTCTTTGTTACGAATGCGCTTGCATCGGAAAATTGCATATGATGTAGGTAATCTGTCAATATATGGTATTTGGTTTTTATCACCAAGAAGATAAACTTTAGAACATTTACTAAGGATAACCACCAGTCATATATAACCTGCATACACCATCATATACTCATCAATAAAAACTGTATTGTAGATCCGGTTTCCATTTATTAAATACGAGGCAATCGAATTGTAATTTAATTTGATTTGATTAAAATCGATGTTTTCGTGCTTGCAACGAAATGTTACCTTTGATTTGATATATTTAGGCCACATCCCTTCATTGGATTTAGCTCCAGTAAAATTAAATAATATAAGTTTATTGTAATAAACAACTTTTACCTCTCTGGACGGCTCTTGTAATATTATAAGTGTGTTGGATTCATTGTATGCGAAAGGCGCATACAGCCGTGCTTGTTAATTGGTATCTAGCTAGAGCCATTCCAGTGCCCTATATCACAAACGGCTAATAGAAGTGTGTTCTTACTTTGTCATGTCATATAGTGGACTCATTATCTACGTTAAACGAATAAATTTCTGCTTGTTAATTCATTTTTATTTTGACAAAACTTTTATTTATTATACGTTTTCAGTTTTAATTTTATTGTTTACGTGAATTTTTATTTTCATTCAAAATTAATAATAAATTTTTATTGGGATTTGATTTGAAATATTTTTTTCCAATTTGCTATCGTGAAAATATCGGACATCATTTATTTTATATATTTTTATACCGAGATAGTTTCATTTATACATATCAGGGTTGCTATATTGAACTATAATCATTTTTCGAGATTTTTATCAGGTAAATTGCATAAAGGTGAAAATGGTCGTTATTCGAACAGCTTCTAATTCTTTACATTACAACATTACCATAATTCATCGTGAAATGTTTAACAGAAATAGTGTCGCAGTTACGATACTTTATCCATACATCTTGGTATTATTGGGACATTATTTTTATGATTATCGTTCTATTTGAGCGGCCAACGCTAGCAAACAACCAAAATTTATGAAATATACGTCGTATTCTCAAGCTAAATACACGCGTAAAACAAACCGAGTAAACTATTTTCGTCGATTATGAGTTTCATTTTAATCAAATGAGCCGGATGGGAAATGAAATATGTTAAAATCAAAAATCAGAAATTCCTAATTGCGTCATTCAAGAGAATTTAACTCTCTCTGGCATATAAAATACCGAAAAAGTATTTCAGTATTTAGAGGTTTGTCGTCATGTACGGAGTAAAGCGAAAATCTAACATGGACGAAAAGTTTCCAATCAATAATGGTGTCAACATTTACAAACGAAATATTATTGATGGACAAGTATTAGAGTTGCCGTTGTGTTCTGCTATTTTGGCAGGAAATGTCGAATTGACGAATAACATTTTACAAATATACGAATCCGATTTACAATTCATCGAACACACGCTTAAATGTGAAAGTAAATTTTGGTTAACTAATCCAATTTTAATCGGATATGGGGATAAGGAATGTTCAACCCTTAATAAATTGTACAGTGAATATCAAGCCGTTGAAACAAACCAGTGTATTAATAAAGGCAAATGTGTAGTGATTTTATTAAAGCGTGATAATGTAACTTCAGTGAACGTAATGTGTTTATCACCAACAAGTGAACAGGGCAGGATAATAACACTTCGGATGTTGCGTGCTGTCTATTTCAATGAAACTATCGATTTAAACACTAAAAATGGGAAAAATATTTCATTATTATGTGCGACAGCTGCTTCTGGGATGTTTGACATGTCAATTAGATTATTGCGTCTCGGAGCAAAAATTAATATACTAAAACTAGCTGGCTTTAGTATGCTTTACGGCCAACTCGAGTACTTAGATAATTTGTACAAAAAATTTCCATTTAAAATGTTCGATGTATTTATATCGAATAAATATTTTAACAATATTTTTGGTCGGGACAATTGGCCTATGTTTGAATATATCGTGAAAGCGATCATGTTGGAGAAACAATTAAGTTGGCGCCAAATAGTAAACTATGTACGGATAATTCACGATCCTTTTAATGGGAACGAACATTACACGGTTTTTCATCACGCAATTAACAATCATCATTACGATATTGCTGGAAAAATTTTACAGTACAGCGAGTGCCAGACTACCACAAGTTGGTGTACCGACCTGCCTATTAACGCTCTTAGCTTTTCTGCTAAATCAAGGCATTTATTAATGAGAATTTTGGAAATTGATCCATCACAGTTAGAAATTATGGAAGAACACGACGAAGAAACGTATGCATTTGGTGTATTTCATCAGGTATTGTCCGTTTCGAATCTCGAACAAGTAGATATAATTTTCAAAACATATCCGGCAGTAAAACATTTGTTTTTTAAGCGAAACCAAGTTTCTTTAAAGTATATAAGTGAAATGTCCGATTTTGCAGTAATGAAGTATGTTTTTCAAAATTCATCCGAAATCCCAATCAACTTACTGTACGAGATATTAGAACGTGCCCTTGAAACATCATCTGCGAATCTAGAATTATTTAAGTATATTACATCGAGGGACGATTTCAATTTTACAAATTTGCCAGAATCTATCAGGAGACAATTGTTTAGTTATGCTTTATCGAATGAAAACTATGAAATTTTTCAAATACTACTCCAAGCAATTGAATGTGATTTAGATCAAATACATGTTTGGTCGCATCGAAATTTACTTACTTGTTCATTGCAGAAAAATTCGAAATCCAATCAAATATTTAGGATTTTACTGAAAAAAGGTGTTAATTTTAAACATATTTGTGATGAAGGTAAAAATCTTTTACACTATTCTGTGGCGGCCAATAATTTTTTCATAACTAGAATGTTATTAGAGCTTCATGTGGACATGGACAAATATGACAAGGAAGGTAGATTACCTATACACTTTGCAACGTCATTTGAGATATTTGAGCTTTTGAATACCTGGACATTGAAGTCATATGTTAATGTAAAAACAAAATACGATAAACTTTCGCCTCTACATTTATGCATGTCGTTGTCCACTGGAGACGCTACTAATCGACTTGTTCGATACATTCTAGATAGTGGTGGAAATGTCGGTGCTAGAGATAATAAGATGAGAATTCCTCTAATTTTAGCACGCGACACAGCACGGGTCAAACTTATCCTTGAGCGGTATCCGGATTTTAATGCTAGTAGTTCACAGGTAAATTATCTGATAAATCATTTTTTTACTGAAAATCATGATCATAATATACTAGATATAATTTCCGAAAAGGAAACTTTACTGCAACATTTAAAATGTCCAGAGAAAATAGGTAAAAATCTTTTATTTGCCATTAAAAGAAATTGCAATTCAATTGCATTCGAATTGTTAGAAGAACCAAATTTAGATGTATCCGTTTGTGACGATAACCATCACTCTCTGTTACATGTAGCTGTTCTAGCAGGTAATTTCAGTATAATCGATAAACTAATCGAAAAAGGTGTATCTATTGAAAGTCGAAATTACAAACAGGAGACACCATTGCATATTATGTGCGATCGTTTGCATTGGAGGAAATATAAAGATTTGGTGATTTTATTGAAACATAATCCTGATATAAATTCTCGAAGTCGAAGTAACAAGACACCGATAATGCTCGCGGCACGACAATCCGAAGGTAAAGTTGATGTTGTTATCGAGCTGCTGCTAAGAGGGGCTAATATTTTGGATTGTGCTCAACCGAATCAAAAGACAGCTTATGATTATTTGTCGAAAGAAGCAAGAAAATTATTGAAATTTTTAGTATAATTGTCTACGACATTCAAATATCAAAGATTTTTGTAAAACTTAATATGTTTGTATAATAAAAAATTGTTGCTAAATAGCATTAATATCAATAAAATTGTTAATTAACATCTGGAATACTCATTGAACCGTCGTGAGCTCTCAGAGAGGTGGGAATATTATTGACGTCCATTTTACTGAGGTCGGTCAAGTCATTTGGAAGGGGAGCTCCCCGGAGTTTCAGTCTACTAAGTGCTGCACTATCATACTGATGGTATGATACTGATGGTATGTCGCAACGATACCAGCTAGACATGTTCAGTTTTGGCCAGACCTGTCTAGTTATTAAGGATGAGGTACTATTGGACCATCTGTATTTCGTTGTTCTTCTAGCCTTCTCCTGAAGCCTTAAATATCGGCGCTAACCCGCTGATTAAAATATGGTAACCGTATGGTAGTCGGAGGTATTTGGGACGTTCCTGTTGTTTTATAATAGATGGGTATTAGTACTAATACACAAGACAGCTATAGTTTCACCAAGGAATTCAAGTTGGTCAGAATATTGTTATGAATTCTTCTTTGAGATTCAAACATACTGGGCTACGTAAGAAACAAAGCACCCAATTGACAGAGCAGAACAAAGTGATCGGTTTGCCGAGTTGAACCAGAACCTCAAGTAAATTTAGCACACTCAAAATATTCAAATTATAAAGCTAAAAGGAGAAATAAAATCTCTAGAGGTGAAAGCCGACGGCAAGCTTGAAATAATTTAAAAAAATTTGGCTGGTGTTTAAAAATAAAATTAACCAAGTGGAGGCCCGCCTCGAAACACATGCATCGTAAATTATTGGATGATCAGCTAAATAAAACGTTTTCAACCGAACCAGTTGCTCGAAACTCAAAAGGAATTTTTTGGTCTCCTGCATTCGATGGCGATATTTGTTGGGGCGCAGGGGACCCGCTCAAAGCACCCATTTTGGCTGTTGGTGGGAAAGCTACGAATGTCTTACAAACTATGTCCGCAACAGAAAGGAGTTATGAGCGGTTGAGTTAGAACTAAGATTCGGGCAATCACACGTCAGAGAACTATGCAAGATTCAACTATAAAGCGAGCGGCACCTACGTGGGGAAAGCCGGCCAGCCATAGAAAGAGAGGTAACGAAATTGGTGAATGAAGCTTAAGGCAATGCACCTGCCGATTAGTGCTGACAAAGACGGCCATCTGAAACTGCATTTGCTTTAAACAGAACAAATACTAGAGGTAAACCAAGGAATGAAATATTGACGTTGGCTTTAGATTTTGAAGCAACCAAAGCAAGTTAAGCCACTGACACAGTAAGGTTGCGCAAATTGGATTCGGAACATATTATGCAAATAAATTCACTAATAAAAGAGAAGATAAGCAAAGTACCGGTACCTTTTCCAGATAACGAAAGGAAACGATCGCATTCCCCGTCTTGATGTTTCCAATGCCAACAACTCGTACATTGTAGCAGCCAAGTTCACAGCACCCGAGAGAAGCTACGAGGCGAGAAAAGCACAGAAATGAAGCAGTTAGACGTTGAACGAGACGATGAGAGAAAACACTTTCGCAACAGGTTACTCTGCGATAGTCAAAGTAGAGTACACAATTCCAGTAACGTTCGGCGGTTCAAACATCTTTTTACCGTAGCTAGAATTAATATCAGATGATCGTGGATCTTGATAAAATGGTGTAATGTGGAGGTACACTCTCAATTAAACACAAGTGGAGTTTTAATCGAGAGCAGGGTCGAGATAGAATCGATGTGTCGATTGTTGTGTCCAAGAACCTTGGTGAAATTCCAGCAGAAAGTACCAGTATGTATTTTGAACGTGAGCTCGTTCACAATGTAATCAGGAAAGAAGCGGTCATCGGTACAGCTGAGGGAATCAACTAGATTGCCAACTGCCAGTCGAAACAAGTATAAAAATGTTTTTATTTTCAAAATTCTTTCCTTAAGCCAACAAGTATGTCTCAAATGAGAAATATGAAGGTGATTCGCAAGCCATTCCAATATTTATGAACAATTTATAAAACTGTCCAGTTAAATCCAGTTATAGCACAGAAAGGGCATCACAATGAAAAATAACAGTCTTATGGAATCTTATTTATATCAAAATCGGCAAATTTTTATCACTATCACGGTTCATCGTACGCTCCCTCTAGTTTTAACATCCTATTGCAAGGAACGTTCAGCGATTGGTTGTTAATGAAACAATTTTCTTGTCGTTCGGAGACATTGAATTTCGAAATTGATGCGAATCCGATATTCGGTGTTCGCAACGAGGATAGATAATATTCTACAATCGTTAATGATCAAAGTTCAACTTTTGCTTCCAAAAGATAACAAAGGTCTTATAAGTGTTTTGTGTAGCTGAGCAAGTTGTTGGATTTATCTGTAAAAAGGTAGATCATTCAAAAGAGCTAAGACTAACTTGTATTAGCTTTGGAATCAATATGCCAGAGAAACTATTTTCTAAAGCATCAGATCGAAAAATTTGGCCGGAAAAAGTTCTAGTTCGTACAGCGATCTAAAAATTTTCGAACTCTTTTTCAGACGCGAGCGTATAATTCGGATCATGAATCGACGGTGAGAGGTGGCGGAATTTTGCTAGAAAAGATACGTGACAGATACGAATAATATACGTGCAGATATTATGACCTGGAGAGTAACAAGTTTTAGATTTTGGCTTTTAAACTTGCTTTCAATGGAAAGCTGCTGTTGATAGTTATTGTTTACATTCCATATGTGTCCTCCGGAAGATGATCTTCTGCCGCTCAATGGTGTTTTAACCTCAGACCTCGTGATGTACTCAATCTGTTCACTCGGACTAACAACATCGAGAACCAAAGCAACAACACCGTTGTTCGTACTAGTGGAATTACATAGTACAATCATTGCTTATGTTAATCTTGGCGGTTCTTCGAGTATTTTTTATACAGCTCTGGAAATCCAATTAAATTTAGAAAATTGGTGTTAACGTAAATTTTAATTCTAGTGAGTATTTCAATTTTAAAAAGGGAGACAATATTAAATGGGACCGATAAAAAACGGGTGACCAGTTTTTAAAATAATGAACTTGGCAATTGAATAATCTATTTCTCGTTCGCCTGTGGTTTTGTCTGCACGCGAGCCCTACTTTAATCGTCGCATGTCAGGTCTAAAAAATCAGAAATCTATGGCTCATAAAAAATACAAATTGAATCTACCCAAGTCTTTTATAATTATTTTATTGTTGAGGTTGAATCGAATATTAGAAACAACCCTAAATGTTTCTGGAGCTATATGTTGATTCGAAATGGAACTGTAGAGATAAACCCTCGCAGACGTCTCTCAATTCTTTGACTGTTAGTGATCCGTAAAGAATCTGAGTAGTCATTTGCGCGAACGTGTTAACTCGCCTTTTCAAAAGCAAGGGTGATATCAAAAAAAGTGAGAGAACAAAACGACATACGAGTAAGCACCAAAAAACTGAACCGATTTGTACCGATTCATAATTTTTGTTGGTTACATTCGCAGAAAACGAACAAATATAATCACAGAAAAAGTACACAAACTAATATACAATTGTATACTATACTCCTTATACGTATATGAAAACGTCAAGTCTCGTCTCTCGGATTTTGAACAAAATCGACCGCCAGTTCCAATAAGCCAATTTTCTAGAGTGGGCGGAGAAAGGATATCGAAAATTACCACGGTAATTCTATCTTATCAGCTATTCCTAAATTATTTGAATCGATGGTGAAGGAACGTATCTTTTTCTTAATTACAAGTTCGATCTCTGTAAGCCAGCATGGATTTCACCCCGGCCGGTCAACCGTGTTGTTTTGTTCTCAAACTTTTTGACTTTAGCTTTAGAAGGTGGCGATTCTGTTAAAGTAGATTTTACTGATTTTGTTTTACTTGTAAGGAAACTGGAACACCTCAAGTGTCATGTCCTTCTTTGGTGGATCTTGTCATATTTGATGAACACAAACATTTTTTTAAATAAAATTTTATCTAGAGGAATCTTGAACCTCTCTTTATTTACTTCAAACATTGTGAGTTTTAATTTTTGCTGATGATGTTCGCAAGATTCGAAATGATGGCGATCAGTTTAATCTATAACATGAATTAAATATTTTCTGTGAATGGTGTATCTTGAATAAGCTTTGCCTCGGAGCTTCCAAATGTAAAGTTATGAACATTATTTTCTAGATTTAGGTGTCTTGCTTTCGCGAAATTTATCGTTTATAGACCATATTGATAGATGTATCAACGAGGCTATTTCAATGTTAGGGGTTTTAACCCGTTTTTCCAAAGATTTTCATGACCATTATAGTCTAAAAGTAGTCCTCGTCGTTTCATTTGTTCGTTCGCACTTGGAATATGCATCAAATGTTTGTAGTCCATACTTATAACTATTTCTCAATCAATTCAAAAGTGATTTCTGTTGCTTGCCTTAAGGCAACTCCCTCGCGACGGAGAGAAGTTAGGCCCCTAAGTATGTGTTAGTGCCGCATTTCTGGGAGTATGCTGCGCAGTTTTCGTGTGTGACATTATAATGGGCCGAATTGATTGTTTTCAACTAATGTCCAGATACCGAGGCTTCGTGATCGATCTGCACTTCCATGGGTCAATTTTAATGGTATACCGGACCCGATTTATTTTTCAAGTTAAATTTAAAAGTGTTATAAAAATTTTATTTTAAAAAATAAATTTGAATTATGAAAAATTGAATTAATTTTTCTAAATACTCGATGTTCAACAATATTGCTGTCTAAATAAATAAATAAATAAAATGCGAGCTTCCGGCTACCATACGAGAGTTTATATCCACCTGTACATTATTTCATTATTTGTTGATGCTATAACTGACCCGAGATATTTGAAGTCGTCCACGTTGTTAAAGTTATGGTCGCCCGTTCAGAGGTTTGTTGCTGTTCACTTTCAGACCAATTCGTTTCGCGTGAAGGTTAAGCTGTATTAAATTCTCCTTGGTATTATTAGATCTCTGGCCAAGAAGCAATATATCATATGCATATCCAATAATTTGTCAGCAAACGCCCCCCCCCATCCCCAATGAACGACCCTGCCGCAAGTGGATGTGTCAAAAATATCAAAACAATTTCCGTGTTAGGATTTCCGGTTCGATGACTTTAGTCAATGTAATATCGATTTTCTAAAATAACGAAGGGCTATTCGTCGTGCTCTATAAAAGGCCATCGATGGAATGTATTCTATTCACAACAAAGTCACACTAACTAGCTCTAGTTTTAATTTCAAACCGATTTGCATGTTGTGAATAGAGCTATGCCGGTTTGGGGCATTGCGGTACAGATTTTATAATATATCCAAAGAGGTTCGGTCTGGCTTGCTGCATCGAAGGCCCGTAAAACGGTGTACTTCATTCGACCCGGGGAACATAGTGTTTAGCTCAAATTTTAAGTTCATAACGACTTGCATGTTGTGAACAGAGCTGTGGTGTTTTGTATCAGTTTAATTATTGAGTTTCTATAATATCCGTAGGGATTCGGCCTGGTTTGTCTTGGTGTGTCGCGACAACATGAGATCGTATTGACTAGCTCTACTGACTTTTAATTACAAACCGATTTGCAGTTTCTAAATAGCACACGCAGTGCTAGTATTTTAAACTTTTATTATTCAACATGATTTTTAATATTAAAAATTGAGAGTTTGAACGAAATTACGATTATAAATCCCGCGCTGGGGTATTATTGCACGTTTAGTGTTACCCAATGAAACTTTTGTATTTTTCTGGGATGAAATTCTGGGCTAACTTCACGAACATATCAGACCCAGTCTTTTCCATTATAATTCTACACAGCGAGCCAATTGTTGCTAGTTTACAGAGAGATAGACAAGCTTCTCTGGAATTCCGAGACATATGAGCGCAGTCCAGAAGTTCTCGCGGTCGATGTTGTCATATGTCTGTTGAAAGTCTATATAGAGCTGGTGAATGGTTATGACTTGAGCAAGTACAACATTAGTACATTAGCAAGCACTTTGTAGGTGGTTTTTAACAGAGCTAAGTCACGGTAATTTTCACATCTGAGACGGTCAGTTTTTTATGCAGCGGACATATGACAGTGGTCTTCCATTCCTAGGTAAGCTCCTCCTGGTCCCAGATCTCAACGATAAGTTCATATAAATTAGAAGCTTCTAATAGCTGCATCTACTTCTTCTACTGAGGGATACGGGATGAGTACTACTTCGCCCGGTGGGGCAATAGCTCGAATAGGGGTTATTTCGTGGTTCCGATTAACATAAGTTTGTCAATTTGATACCGCAAATTAGTAAAGCACAACTACAATAACTTCACATACTTTCGAATTAATGTATCTCTCATATTCATATATTTCATGTGACGAGACCACCCATTTCAGCCAACCTTAAAAAAGTAACTATCACAATGTCAGATAGTTTTAATTAAAACGAAACAAATCTAGATAAAAATTTGTTAGAATAGACGGTAATACAGACGCTTAGTTACATAACATTAATATTCAAAAGCAAATGTTGGTCATTGACTATCGAGTTTTCATTATACATTTCCCAACCACTAAGAAGACTTCAGTAAGCGACCTTGTTTGAGGGAGTCAGAATTACATTAATTACATTTTTATATTTACTAACCGCCCTCTTATACGGAAATACGAATTCGACCATTAATCAATTCGAATCAGTCTCACACGCATTTTTTGTATAAAACATCAAACCTTCCACTGTAAATTTTCATTATGTACGCTACACCCCATTATCGTATTGTTGTCATATTTTCATTTCAAGTTTTTATATTTCCATTTTCCACGACCAACAACAAAGTCAATAATTCCAATTCACAAACCAGTACACAATAGTGTAAATAAACTAGTAGTTCGTACAGTTTGTCGGATTGAAGACATATAAAAATTTTCCGGTCGCGTTCTATACAAAAAAAACTTTACTTAGTGTCGAATTTTATAAATAGTTGTACTCTGTGTTGTGATTGTGTTATCAATTTCGGTTCGGTTGCCAAAAAATATAAGGGTGGTGCAATCGTATCATGAATAATGGTGAATCATCTCCTAGATTTAGCACAAAATTTACCAAAAATAGTTCCGAAGGAAATACGAACAGTGTCTCAAAGTGCAGCGGGGCAATTCGAAAAATGAACCGGGACCCTAATTTTGGATCAAATACAAATTGTCCGCGATATAATGGGGTTTGCTGCTGGAAGTCGGCTAGGCCGGGACAAACGATTTGCGGACGAGACACCCGAGTTTGTGACAGAGTACACGGAATGTATGATCATCGTAACGATACACATGGTAATGAATCGAATTGTGCGCATAATCCGAGCGTGGATGAGGCAACAAGTATTTCCGATGTAGAAATGAACTCAGAGATTGCTAGTAGATTGGCCGAATTATCCGGCGGGTGAGTGTACCATATTTTAAGAGCATACAAAAATTCCTATGTACAAGTATAAAAATTTTATCGATTCACATAAAATGAAATTACTGTGCATGACGTACAGACATGCAGCAGACAAATTATTGATTTTACTCGTTTGTATTTACGGGAGATGGCAATTATTTGATTTTTTACATTTGCCTGCATATTAGTATCTCATTAGTCGGGTTATAAAATTATCGTTTAATAAAATTTTATATTGCAAGATTTTTAATTTGGTTTTTTAATTATATCAAAAATTTATTTAAAAACGCCTATTGCATATGATTCGTCATATGCCTATGCTCTTAGGCTTCTCAACCATTCAGCAATACTTTATGTATAACATGTTAAATGTTGCTTTGGCTTTCTTCGTTCATTTATGTCTGTTCTACTAAACCGGGTAGCTCATTCAAATCATTGAGTTTCTCCGTTAATTAGTGAGCACTGTTGCGTTGGGGACGCGCTATCTAATTTTCTCATGCCACTATCTAATCCTACTAGAAGTGCAGTAGCAGTGAGTGTATGCATTCTTGTCTTACTCCGAGGCTGTATAATTTACTTTGTTTGCTTTTGTATTCAACTCGATTACCTGCATCTCTGCATATATGAAGTTCGAAGTACACGAAGAGTAGATATATGGAGATAAGTTATATTCGTTAGACTGCTCAATGATGAAGTGTGTTGTGTTGGTGTCGGTGCAACGCCGACCTGGTCTGAAGCATAATGCTTAATCCTTTCTTGATTTCGAGTTGATTGTTGGTGAAGCTCTTTCCGGGATGGTCATTGCTATTATCTTTATACTTGTTTTGGGGAGGGATATACACCTCCAATTTTTGTGGTCTCTCACGTCACCTTACATGGGAATCGCTATAGTCAAGCTTTCTTTCCATTTTCGCGGTATTCTACCGGAATTACATCTTATTCGTGGTATATTGAAGAATTTTCCAGGAGCCCGTCGTGTGTATTGATGTAGTGTGCGCATCTTATGGATTGCTGGAGCCTATTCTACTACCTTAAGCCTGTTTTCAGCGTATTGCCTGTGGTCACTTCTTGCCATTTCGTTTAGGCATTTCAGCTCCGACCTGTTTTGTTGGTACATCTGGTTGTCAGCGTTCTCCAATTTTCTTCCAAGTATTTCCACGATCCAGGGTTTGCGTCTGTACTCTTGGTGCCCGAGAGATTTTATTAGAACTTCGTGATTCGGCTTGGGTGAACGGAAGTTACTTTTACTAATAGTTATCGGGAAAACAAATAGAAAAATGTGGACCTGTGTGTAGTATTTTTCAATTGTTAGTGAGAGAGGGGCATTTTTGTTTCGAAAAGGAAAACGTTGTAAAAGAATAATTTATTTGTCGAGAATGTCATTGTCTGTATATGCACATGGCCATGGATTATTTTGTGCGTGGTTCAATTTTATTTTAACATACGAGGGCGTAGTGAGAAGTCTGGCAAAATTGCAACAGAGAGCGCCACAATGCAAATCCCAGATGTCATGTGTCAATACCATCTGTCACTAGACCAAATTAAAATTTTCAGTTAGATCTGTCATTTACTTCAGATTTGGCAGCCATTGAAAATTAAACATTAACTCCACGCAAAATGTGGAAAAACCATTACGCAAACAAAAATAAAGCTTGATAAATATTATGGGGACTCTTCACCATCGATTAAAACGATTCACAAGTGGTTTTCTGATTTTCGTTGTGGTCGTATAAGCACAACTGATGCCGAACGTTCAGGACGCCCAATTGAAATCACCATACCAAAAATGCTTGACAAAATCCATGATACGGTATTGCCCGAGAGGAGTGACTGTGATAGTACCCAAACATTTTAATATGAAATATTACACTATCCTCGCGTTGGGTGCCGCGTTTGCTTACAATCGACCAAAAACGCACACGTGTGGCAACTTCAGAGGCCGGTCTGGCGATGTTCAAGCAAAATAAAAAGGAGTTTTTGCGTCGTTCCATAACTGTGGATGAAACATGGATCCATCACTATACACTATACACCGGAGACCAAAGAACAGTCTAAACAATGAATTTCTACTGGCGAATCTGCACCGAAGAAGGCTAAGGCGGTTTTATCGGCGTACAAGGTCATGGCCACAGTTTTCACCTACTGCACGCGGCATAATCCACATCGATTACCTTCAAAAGGAGAGAACAGTCAACGGCGAATATTACTGCAACTTGTTGGACCGTTTCAACGACGTTTTAAAAGAGAAACGTCTGCATTTGGCGAAGAAAAAGTTCTCTTCCATCAAGACAATACACGGATGCACACGTGTGTAGTTGTCATGGCCAAAATCCATGAATTACGCTTCGAATTGCTTCCACATCCGCCATATTTTCCAGACTTAGCTCCCTGAGACTATTTCCTGTTTCCGAACTTGAAGAAATGGCTCGGCTGAAAGAGATGCGACTCTAATGAGGAGATCATCGATGCATCAAACGCCTATTTTGAAGCGTTGGAGAAATCGTATTATTCGGAAGGGATCGAAAAATTGTAAAAACGTCGGACTAAGTGTATCGAGCTAAAAGGCGACTACGTTGAAAAATTAATTTTTTTGGCCGAAATATTATTCCTTGTTTCATTTTTACCACTCCGCCCTCGTATCGTTTGGTACGGGTAGTTTCAATTATTATTTTAAATAATTGAATTGCTGTAGTAACATCCCTCTAGTTTGAAAAACTATTAAAAGCATGATTGGATTATTTAGGCCATAATTCATACGGATTTACGTGTTCTATGTGCATTCACTCGGTAGAAGTATACCGAGAACCGGTTTCAATCGTTCCATAGATTGTTCTTTGTTTTTAATCGAGATGACAAAATATCTACGTAACCGGCGAATGACTTTAAAAGAGCCTTCGTATGGGGTTTGTAATCCGGTGCAAGCCTTATCAACTCTTACAAATACTTTCTCACGTGGTTGTCGTGTAGTCGTGGGGATAGGATTTTGCATAGTCGTGCTTCATTGGTCGATGATTGTATCCGTTGATGGTGGAGGGGAAAGACAATTTTTGGTAAAGAATTCTCCGGGTAACTTAAGTGATTTGCTATAGACCATCTCGGCTGGTGGCCACTGAAGATTTTATTTAACTGTAGCTAAAATTCCAAATAAAGCGATTGGAATTTCTTAAATGCAATGTATTGTATCACCTCGAGCCCTGCACACAGCTTTAAGCTGTCGATGAAATCATTCGACCATGCCAGTCGCTTGTGGGTGATATGATGTTGTGCGTATTCGATGTGAGCCCAGAAGATTCCTAAATTCGGCGAAAAGTTGTGTAATATTAAGTGGTACGCCGAATCGTGTTACGTAATTGTTGATGAATGTTTTCGAGTGAATCGGTCGACCCAGGTTCATAAGTAAATATATTCATTAGACACTAGAAGCGAACTTACTGTAACCAAATGGAAATGTTCCAACCGACCAGGTGGAATTGCGAATCGTGCACTCGGCGCCTTAGTATGCCGGTGGATTTTCGATCGTTGGCAAGATAAACAAGGTTGTTCTCAAAGGTTCACGTTTATGTTTAAACTAGGCAGAAATATCGAGCAGCGTCAATTTACGAGTTTGACGGATTCGGGGTTGTGAGAGGTTGTGTAGGACATGAAGTTTTTTCGTCATAACGGCTCGCCGATGTATATGGGCGATTCGTGCCCGTTGACGTTTCGCAATAGATTTGAAAGCTAGGTAAAATGCCTGTACTCTTTACCCTGTACTCTTAATTCTGTACTCTAAACTCTGTTTTCTGTGTACTCGGTACTCTGTACACAACTTCGTACTTTGTACTATGTTGTCTGTATGTTGTACTCTGTAATCTATACTCTGTACTCTTTACATCGTAGAGTGTATTCTGACTCTGTACCCTGTTCTATGTACTCTGTAATCTGTAAGAGTACACAGTACAGAGCACAGAGTACATAGTACAGAGTACAGGGTACAGAGTACAGAGTATTGAGTATTGAGTGCCGAGTTTCGAGCATCGAATACCGAGTAACGAGTACGAAGAACCGAGAACCAAATAGTGAGTACCGAGTACAGAATACCGAATTTTCAGTACCGAGTATTAATTACTGAGCACCAAGTACCGAGTAACAATTACAGTGTATCGGGTACGGATTACTAAGAAACGAGAACTGAGGACCGTGTGCCGAGTACCGAGTAACACCTTCCGAGTACCGAGTACTGAGTACAGAGTACCGAGTACTGAGTACAGAGTACCGAGTATTAGGTACTGGATGCCGGGCACTATGACTGATAACCGAGTACTGAGTACCGAGTACTGAGTACTGAGTATCGAGTACCGAGTGCCGATTACCGAGTATCGATTAGTGAGTACCGAGTGCCGAGTATCGAGTGCAGTGTACCGAATACCGAGTTTCGGGTACCCAGTAAAGATTAGTGAGTACCGAGTATCGAGTACCGAGTACCTAGTACCGAGTACGGAGTATTGAGTACTGAATATCGAATACCGAGTATCGAGTACCGGCTACCGAGTACCGAATACCGAATATCGAGTACCGAGTACCGAGTAGCGAGTACCGAGTGCCGATTACCGATCACCGAATTTTGAGAACCGAGTACCGAATACTGAACACTGAGTACTGAGTAGCGAGTCTCGAGAACCAAGTTCAGAGTACCAAGTACCGAGCACCGCGTACCGAGTACCAAGTACCGAGTATTCAGTACCGAGTACCGAGATGCTTTCTGAAGTTCTTGTTAGTATTTTTATATTTAAGGAATTTTTACTACGAAAATTTAATTTTGGCAATAACGATTTGAATTAAATCTTTATTTTGAAGAAAAACCATAAAAATGTCGGTTGATCAATTTAGACAAAATTTATGACCGGGCGGTATCGGCTGGGGGTATTGACTAGAGTGTAATGAGCGATGGTAATGACCGAGTGAGTTGCTCCGAAGGGTAAAGTCTTAGACCCCAATAATCCGTACATTGAATCGTGATTAAATCAATGTCATTAAGATAAATATCAGTGATACGATAACAAAGCAATATTACGATATAGATAAATTCGTAGGTGCGGTTGAATCAAACCACCAACTTCTGTGTTGATTAACGCAACAAAAATAAATAAATTTTAATTACCAAGAATGTAATTGTTAAACAGATAAACTAATGCGCTTACCGCAAGATGTGATACAGACCATTCGGTATTTCATATTCAACTAAAATAAGTTATCGTTAAAACTCAAACGTCGAATAAAATTTAGTTTAAATCTAATAGTGGACCAGCAACATTCAATATATAGTGAACCCTACATAACAATGGAATACTTTAAAGTGCTTGATTCCGGAATCCAGTCAGTCAACAATAATTTAACACCAGTTTTTAAAATAATTGAAGCCATACCAATAATTGGGTGTATTTTTAAAATGCATTGTTGGTTTTGGAGCACGGTACGCAAGGCAATTTATAGCTTTCCAGGGAATCAAACTAAGACTAACAATCAGCTCGATCAAACTCCACTTATCGATGGTTTAAACAAGATAATTGATCCTGTTACCGGAATAGTGACACAGCCCAAGGAAACTTCAATTTCTGCTGCTTTAAACAAGATAATTGATCCGGTTACTGGAATAGTTGCACAGCCCAAGGAAAGAAGCCCAATTACTGCTGGTTTAAACAAGATAACTGATCCGATTTCGGGACTATTTGGTAAAATACCTGATTCCGATGATTTTCATATAAATTAATGAGTTTGTAATTTGTTCAATAAAATATATAAATTTATCTCCGTAACATTTATTTGTTTAATACTCGTCGACCAGTCTACAAACTATATACATACACAATAGAAATAAATTTTAACGATCGCCAGAAAATCTCCCCAATTCAGTAAATTCGAAACGTTTTGTGTTGAAATGCATAAAATACCATCCAATTATTATTTTTATTTGGTATAATATACTCGCGTCAATGTGTAACCCAATTTATATGATTTTCCAAATAGTATTTTCCTAGCGCATTGATTTATGGGGAAAACGTACTGAATGGATGAAAATGCTAGATGCTGACATTTCCCCTAATTTTCACCCCAAAATAATAAACTACTTGCTTCATCCTCGTATATCGATTTTCCGAGTGAGATGGTATACAACATTTTTCTGCATGACGTTACAATTTGGGCTATATATAGATGACGTCGTGGATAATGGTTTGCAGATACTTATACATATACATTATAAAACCGGCATCTTTATGTGTTGGTGCTGTATTCAATACGCATGTGGATGTTTTGGTATGTATGGGAGTATTATTTAGCAATAAACAGCACAAGGATAATAACAAAAGGGTTGAATGAATTTGCATCGGTACACCATTTTATAGTAAACTACAATTATTTATCGTACGCATACCATATGACATGCACATGTACATTATTTATTAGTGTAAATATTTCGAATGGGTAAAACCATCCCAAAACATTAATTTAACGTAAACCCACCACCCTTACATAAATACACAGAATGTTGTGATAAGGATATTTGAGATATTTCAAACAAATCTGAAGCCGATTTAAATTTATTTATGACATCTCGCGATTACGTATTCTTGTTTGTTCAGATTAGAGCGCAGATGCATTTCTGGTCCAACTTTATGTGACATAGTATCCGATATATGTAATCACTTCCGATAAATTATGTTAACGTCTCGGTGTATTAAAACCACAAATTAAAAAATTCAAATCTACATTTTCTCACCTCCGTAGATGTTTGTATAGTAGTGGTCTAGGTAGTATCGCTTTGAAATTCGGTGGGATCCAAACTTTTGTGAGTAAATAAAATAATTTTGAAAATGATTGTTACACGTTTCTTGGTACCTTTTCCAGATGTTTACCGAAATTTTCCACACCGAAACTATAAATATTTTAAGCCGGTATATATTAGATGGCGATGGGTATTTGATACCGTCTAATACATTTCCCAGCCCGATGTTGTTTATGCAGATACCATTTTACGCTGCAACCGAATCATTTTGCTGGTGGATAAACTATGCCATCGGAATATATTCTAGTGCGATTATAGTCAAAATTATAACTGAATTGTGATGTTTGCTAGATTCATTTCGATTATTGATTGGTGCCGCAAAAGTCGAAATAATTTCTTTAAATGCCTTTGGAAATGTTTAAGAAATTATTTTAGATTGGTAATTTTCCCGGAATATCATCAGCAAATGGATCATCCAGATTTTGAGCTTATTCAATAAATTAAAATAAAATTTAAATTTATTTTGTATCAATTTCGCCTATAACGTCCTAGTTAATAAAATTGTTTGAGCCTTGATATTTAAAAAATGTTAACCTAGTTTATTGTAACACGAACACCTAATTTTAAAAAATACTTTGGAAGATACATTATATTTTAAGGTGTGTCACGGGAAATTGTTTTTCATTTCTTTTCCATCGCGCTTTTAAAACAAAATTAATTTTCTTACAATACCATATTTTCTTTAACCATGACATGACGTGCGCGCTGCACTCCCATTTACATGAACCGATTATACATTTATTAAGAAAATTTAATAATGCATAATACGTAAATCAAATCTTAAGTAAACTTTAAATAATTTTTGAGAGAATATATGCTGCGTACAGTTAGTAACTTTCCTCAGGTCATTATGAATGTAATCATTAGATGGCGAAAATAGATAGTCCGCTTTTTAAATCTCGTCAATATTTACGAAAGATAAATAAAAATCTTGTGAATTAGTAGCAGTTTCTTTTTAGAATGCAAAACACACACGAATATTTTTCCAAATGTTATTACTTTAAAAGGATACCTTCCGATTTTGATGGAAAAGAACTTCATTCAAGTGGCTGCCCAGCAAACGTAGCAGTAGCTCATTCTGCAGTAACTGCAGCAATGTTATGCTTCAGCACCTGAATTGTTTGTGGGTTGTCTGCATTACCTCGATCTTTCACAGCGTTCCAGAAGGAAAGGTCTAACGGCGTTAACAGCAGCTCACTTGCCAGTTGACATTACCGATTATAGTGTGCAAAGGATCGATTGTCTGGTAGCTGGAGTGGCATGAATCTTGTCCTTGTAAGGCTAATATTGAGTTCCTACGGTCTGCGGGAATGTTTCTGGGTTGCGTCGCACACTTACGGCTACGGCAGTAATATTCTTAGTTGTACGCAATGTACGAGCATTGGAACTGCTTCTGTTGCCCACTATCATACCCTTCTTACTAACTTTCTTCACAAATTTCCGCTCACAAGGCGAGGTTGGTGCTTTATTTCAGGCGAAATTTCTTTTCAAAATTAGTACTGTTTCGGCACTCATATTGGAAATTAGTTTTCAACATTTCCCAACGATGATCAAGCGTAAATGTGTTCATTTCGAACCCTGGAGCCAAGATATTGTGTTCCTGTCAATAATTTATTATATCTCTCTAACCAAATACACGAGTGTTATATAATTTGCGCTAATAATTAGCAATAGTAACACCTGGTGAAACTTTTATGAACAAATAGGCCATCTATCTAATTAAAGCCTGTCGGCAGGCGAAAATTAATTACTTCAAAATATTTTAAACTTTATTTAAGATAGGTTGAAGAATCAAACGGAAATCTATCTAATTCAACTAAATTTTTATTCAAGTTCGTAGTGCGGTGTAGTGTAGAGTAGTAAAATAAAGTAAAGGAATCATGAATATTTTCAACTTTGAGAGTTTTGCGGATATTTCATTACCTACGTATATCGCCGAAGTTGAAAAATGTGGTGAACATGTAAGCTCGTGGGAGTTTTGCCAATAAAATCTTACCTCAAATATTCAGGGCCAAACGGTTCTAATAATTCGCAGCGGAACGAGCACCCTGGGAATCTGCTCAGTTGTTTTAATGTTGATACAATTTATATTTTTCAATTTATATTTGTCTCTCTTATTTTGTGAAATTATCGCTTTGAAAATATTCTGCAAAGGCGGCATTGTCTTCACCGAACTTGTGTTTTGAAAATAATCTGAAATCATGGCCTTAATTCTCAAGTGTATATGTTCTTTTCTTGTTTTGGGAATTGTTTGCTTTGGTAGTATTCTGGAATCATGTACTTAATGCTCGAGTTTGTAGATTCTAAATAGTTTCCTCGCGGATCCTGTATTGTTATTTTCCAATGCAACGTCTGTCCAAAGCTTCCAGGGTTCTACGGTACCCCGGTTTCCATTTATATAACATCGAACATACTCTACGAGCATTTGAATTTTCTTTTCAGTGCATACCGCACTTCTTCCGCCGTTGTATCTGCATCAAAACCTAGGTTTGAGGATAGCTTTGAGCGTTAGAAATCTAATATTAGCCTTCTGCCCAATGGTAGTCCCAAGCTTCATTTAGTATGATAGGGTAAATTTTTGGTTGACGGTATTTTGCAGCTCTAATAAAAAATGGCCTTTTGCGAATATATTTTTGACAACTAAGATTTTTGTTCAGCTTAACTTTGCGCAGTGTGTTCACATATGAAATATCAAATCGGTAGCGCTATTGAGATATCTCAATACGACTCTTGGTATCAATTTTCTCCATTCTTCATCTGAATTTGGAGGATCTGAAGGATCTGAACGAGGATGTTTAGCATTTTTTCTGGCATTCGAGGCGCCTGCAATTCGTTTTAATAATTGCCTTGCAGAACAACCTTAGTATTTGACTTCATTTTTTGCTTGCTTCAATCACTTTTATTTGATGTAAATAACTATCTTTTGCTGGATTGTTCTTGTGGTACAGTTTCTTCAGTATCTTAAACCTGGTCTTTTTGTTTCCATTCGAAGATGAACTAAATTTTCCTTCATTGCCATATTAATCTGTGAAGTTCTCCCACTATTTTATTGGCTGAACCATAGAGTTTGCTAATGGTGTCACTACACTACACTACACTACACTACACTACACTACACTACACTACACTACACTACACTAAACTACTCTTCACTACACTACACTACAATGTAGTAGTGTAGTGTAGTTTAGTGTAGTGTAGTGTAGTGTGGTGTAGTGTAGTGTAGTGTAGTGTGGTATAGTGTTGTATAGTGTAGTGTAGTGTAGTGTAGTGTAGTGTAGTGTAGTGTAGTGTAGTGTAGTGTAGTGTAGTGCAGTGTAGTGTAGTGAAGTGTAGTGTATTGTAGTGTAATGTAGTGTAATGTAGTGTAGTGTAGTGAAGTGTAGTGTAGTGTAGTGTAATGTAGTGTAGTATAGTGAAGCGTTGATGTTGTCAAAATAGTCACATCCGCACGCATAAACTCAGTGTTGAATATTTTCGCATACGCCTAATTTTATTGCAGCACCTGTCAAATTTGCTACAAATCCATTAACTATTTCATTTTTATTATTGTCTCAACAGTTTCCGTTTATCCGCATGTAATTGTGTAATTGTATAATAGAAAATGTCATATAATCATTTTGTATGTGTATGGATATAAATAACCAGATGCTGCGGTTTGATAAACGCGGTTTAAAATTTTAATTACGAAGGCTACATATCAACGTTACGCTTCTAAATTAAGCCATCCCATTACCTTGGTAATCATTAAAATTGATACAATAAGAACTCTACATAACAATCGCACGCCTATAACAAATTATAACCGAATTGAACTATGCTCACTTTTCAATTGTAATCGGAGCGAAATAAAACAAATTGTTTAATTTAATTGTGCTTCTGTATTCAAAATTTTTATTGTTTGTAATACGTACGAGTATATCGTACATAACACGAGTTTGAGTCAAATTACCAAAATGCGATAAGATGTTGGTTATTGTCGCAAGAATTTGTTTGTGTTAAACCGTGGAATTGAATTACTCCAATTGTTTGTAAATTATGATTTGATTTATTTATTTATTTAACATATTGACTTCATTAAAATGTGACCAGTTTGTAATCAGCATAATTAAGGATGAATATATTTTTCATATTCTCACGAAGTGTGCAAAGTACTGAATTGCAGCTTACAAACAATTCCAGATATAGAACTAACCACATAGGAGTGTCCTTGATATCATACAGAACTAATAGCCATGAAGTCGAGATTAATATTAATTCTATTAAAATTGCTAATAAAACTTAAAATTTATACCAATTGAATATCTCTACACTGTAGATATAAAGTACTAATCAATATACTCGTATGTAGAATAATCGTATCGCATCATCATGACCCATATTTTCGATGTCTCTCGATTGTCATAATATTTTTAATGTTTCTATTTATTTCATGATGCCATGATGAATATGCATTAAAAATTTATGTACGTACATAAGTAAGTATTTTCAATTTTGAATTGCAATAATTAATTTTAATTACAAATTTAAGCTTTTACAGAATTTTGAAGGTGACGCATGGAATGAATTAGTTGTTCAATAAAATTGGATGTCCGTCCAAACATCATTTACACCGATTAATTTTCCGGACTTGCAGTATTTAAAAAAATATTATGTACTAGCGGATACCCGGCGCGCGCTGCAACGCCTTTTTGTAGCAAAGGGTATTTACATATGCAACATATACATATTTTTGGTTTTGCCATTTGGTGCGTGCATAAATTAGTTGGCGGTTTTTCCGGCGCTTGAACTGGCCACATTTAGCTGTCTATGTGAGAAGCACGAAATTTGTAAATTCAATCCACAAGCTTGAAGCGACTGTCCAAATACGAGTCGCACTGGAAATTGAAATCTTTTAGATTCGAATGGCATATCGGTCGGAATTATTAGTAATCGCGGTAATAAGACATGTTCTCCTTTAAATTTACGATTCAATATTATTGCTTCGATAATATAATTCATCAATTTTTTGAGTGTCATTGCACAGTCGTGGCGGATCGATATTTCGAAGCATAATGATGGGTGCCAATTAAAAATATTAATTCGTGTGGAGGTAATCTTGGCAAATCAAGTGAATTCAGGAATTCGACCGGATAATTGACAACTTTTACTTGATTCATGACGCAATCAACTGACTTATACGTTTTAGAATTGCCAGATATTTGATTCTGAATGGCTGTGTGAATAGCATTGACATCATTGTTTTTGGCCGGCAATAATGCACGTTCGCTTAGCCATTGGTTACAAAAATCTGCGGTGGAATGGTAATGCAAGCAGAGCAGCGAGCAGAATCGAGCAGCGGATTGGTCTTCTTGCAGTTGGACACGCATGTTATAGTGATCAATGTAATTTTCTGACCATTTTCCCAAAGGACAGATGATATCGGACATGCATTTAGTTCATCGCTTGGTATGGAACGTGGTATAACTGGCAGAGTCTGACAAAAATCACCAGCCAGCAAAATGAGTTCACTTCCGAATGGAATATTACTGGAGCGTCCGATTGATTGACCTGCAATGCCAGAAGATGCGACGGCCAACGCAATGCTATTTTCTGAGCGAATGGTCCCCAAAATCAATGATAACAGAAATGTTTTGCCTGTTCTACCGAGTGCATCGTGGAAACACAAACCGCCAATTTGTTGTGAAATCGCATTCATAATGCGGTTGTACGCATTGTGTTATTGTATCCTGTGCAAATTTCGATCGTATACATCGTCTGCTAATCGATTAGATGGAACCTTTCCTAATTGAATAAGCGTTCTGCTGACGATTGATAAACGCTTGTCCCCAATCCTGATTAGCGCTTCGTTATACATTTCTGGTGAGAATTGCATGCTTGCGTTATTGCTGGCTGTATGCACTCGATGTAAAATATCTTCACTTATTTGATCTTTGTATTTTTCCCAGAAATCTTTTTGATCGCCGTCTAGGGAAGCAAGTTGTCAAAATGATGGAAAATAATGTACGAATTTGGTGTGGTTGGCACGTGATTCATGCGTCCACTATAGTGATGTATCCCATTGTGTATCATTTTCCAGTAATTTTAATTTCTTCACGATAAGATTGGCATAACTGGGCACCAATTGTTGAAACGATGCGGGTCCACGTACATTAACTAACAACAATCGCAAGTAAAACCATTCTGCATTGTTGGTATGGACGGTGTACAATCTACTCAATGCATCGGTTGAAAATAAATTGTTGTATCCTTCTACAGCTTTTCCATGTTTGCGTCTTTGAAATTTATTTGATGTTGCATTCCATGTGAAG
The DNA here is from genome assembly GCA_963691935.1 of Nephrotoma guestfalica. Classification (NCBI taxonomy): domain Eukaryota; kingdom Metazoa; phylum Arthropoda; class Insecta; order Diptera; family Tipulidae; genus Nephrotoma; species Nephrotoma guestfalica. The sequence continues at coordinate 252,799,039 of OY829915.1, forward strand.
TATGTGGGCATCTCTGAGTATAGCAAAGCGAATTCATCATTTTGGTTTGAAAATGATGAGAATGCTGTCAATATTGTGGCTGGTGGTGTATGTGCTCGATGCATTATCTGCAGTAAAATACACAAGCTGTCTATTTTCCAGATGAACAGCCAAATAACCAACTGTTGGATGGCGTTCATGTATTGGAAAAGCTAAAACTCGACAAATTGCCTCATTACTACCTACTTATATAGCGACCCATTTTGTATCTCGTGATTTCATCGTTTTTGTTGGTCAATGCACACACAGCCATGTCCTATCCTTTATTAATATATTTCCAGATATATTGGATAGAATTGACCGAATTGTAATATTCCACTTTAATATGGGCTTTGCATGTTTTAAAGAGCAATGGCGAATACGGTACAACCCAGCCATTATTGACGTCGTTGTTCGTACTTTTATTACTGTCGAAGGTCCGCCATCGTCAATTGGATGACGTCGATAGAGTGGATAACCATCGTTGCCAGTGATTGCCGAGATACACATTGTGTGAAAGTTTCATGTCCATCGGCCGTATAGTGTTGGAGCAATGCGGTTTTTTCGTATTTTGGAAAACGTTTGTATTGAGTACCAGACCCCGGGACCCGATCTCGTCAAAAAAATTATGAAACCCTGCTCATTGGTATAAACTCTCTATACAATGTTTGAAACCGATTGGATGAATGGTGTGGCAACTTATAAGGAGGACCCCTTTACATAGGGCACGGACGCCTCGGATTCCAGCATGCCACTAATTTCGTATAAGATAAGTGTTTTCCTTGACACAATCCCGTCAAAGAATTTTAAAAAAAATTTAGTTTTTGATAAATTTGTACGGAGGTCCTAGACTCCATAGTTCACCACTTCAAAAATATCGTAAAGTTCGTTCTGAACATGCAATTTATACACTGTCAAAATTTCAAGAGGCCAGGTTGAGCGGTTCGCGATATTTGGTAGTGTGACTCGTTCGCCATCTATTGTAAAAAAAAATTGCACTATGCTCACGACCACCCTCTTGCACATTATGTGAAACATTATGTGAAAGTTTCATGTCAATCGGCCGTATAGTCTTTGAGATATTTGCGAACTAATATACAGACATAATTTGACTTTTATACACTGCACGAAATAGCTATAATACCGACATACTTTTGACATAAATTCATTTATATTTTATTGAAGTAGTATCGTTCATTGACATTTTTTATTGAGGGTATAATTAACTCTTAAATTCTATAATATTAAAGAATTATACTTTCATTTCGGCCTCTTTTTTGTATTTTATAGTACGAAATAGCTATAAGAACAGCCGCAACATTTCGTTAAAATATTTAACTAACAAATATATAATTTATCTGGCATAGAGTTAATCAATATTTGAAATGTTGATATTGGTATTTGAGTCAAGGCCTGTTAAATCTTTCGTTTTAATTCAGATGCACTAGAAAATTGATGTCCATTTTCATATACCTTGCGAGCTAATAAACACTATACTTTTATATGGTGACGTAAGTCACCAATAATAACAGGCCAATCTAAAATTCCTATGTTTTTAGAGGTAAACCCATCTTTAATTAGCCTGGCAGTGTGTATCGCATCATTATCGTGCTGAAAGATCCAATTTTCCAATTCATAATGATCTCCATATTCAAATAGTACTTCTTTTAGGAGATCTATATATTTGGCAGCATTCATCCTCGTTAAAATAAAGCATATTGGTAATAACCGATGGCAGCCCGTACCATAACAGTCTCTCCAGCAAAATTACGACTATACATTGTCTCCTCTTCTTTGCCCAGATCATGCCAGTAATAGCGGTAACCATTGGGGCCATCCAGAGTAAATTTTTTCTCGTCGCTAAAAATTACATTTCTTCATTCGGTTGTCCATGACATTTGATCATACGCAAATCTTAAGCGAGCATTTTTATGGTGTTGTTTCATCAGAGGTTTTGGTTTGCGTTTAATAATGGATTTTGATTGCGAAGATAATTGTAAATGGGCTTTTTTTTATATTTGATGCTAACATATTTTTTATTGTTGCACACGAAATAATGTTGCGCTTATCCCTCTGAGTAATTTTCGGCACTGGACCGAGTCGCGCATTCGGACCATATTTATTGCCAAGTTTAATGTAATTGTATACTAAGGTGAGTGATCCATTTATTTTTGGAGCAATTTGTTAGTTCCGCGGGGCATAGCCATAAACCAAAAAAATACGCCATAAGCTAAATATGTGTGTAGTAGTTATTCTATAATGGTTATTCTTAGTAATTACCTGCTTTGAAATAAAAACCACCCGAAGTTTAAGCAATGAATAACTAAAATTTGACTATTTTTATATCTGTTTCGCTTTGAGGTAACAGCACAACTAACTAATTATAGTAAAAATAAGTGATGCGCTATAGTTGCAAAATATTGTGAAATCACAGTGGAATATTTATGCGAAGTCGGAATCACCCTTCCTAATATCTAACTGTTGTTATAGCTATTTCGTGTACTGTATATATTGATTTGAATAATAACTTTCGTTCTTGTTATCTTCTGATAATAAGGAGGGAGGCATTCCAGCCTCAGCGTAGTCCAGATCATTGAGTCGACTTATTGCGTTCCATTAGATGCCATTGGGGGTTTCGTGATCTACGCACATTAGTGAAATAGTACAGCCTTATCTGACTCGTTGTATGTTACAATATCTGCCACCCTGCTTTCCTTTGTATTGGGCTTTTTTGCAGTATCTCGGTACATTTCATTGATGAGCTCGATTATTTTCCTCGAAATGCCCTCCTCCCATTTCAGTGGAGTGTTTTTAAATCCCATATTTTTGCTAGTAATGATGTTAGAACTTCAGCAATTATCGACTCTTCGCCCTTAAATAGTTCAGCTTCTGAACAGAACTTTCAACATCCCACTCCCTTGGTGGATGGGTGTTGATGGTTTATTGTTTTCTTCGGTATCTAAGCAGTTATCCTTGAGGAGCTCTATCCATCTACTTAGCTGTTGATTTTCTGTGGTAAGGACTTGATAGAAGTATAGTTTAATTGTGGCAAGAATATAAATTTACCGATGACTAGTTGCTGTACCTGTCAGCTGTACCTTCGTATTTCTTTCAATTTTCAGCTGTATTTTTCTATGCGTCCCTCGAGTTTTTTTCTCTCTTCATCTTGGTAGCCGAGCACGTTGGTATTCTTAGCATTAGATTCTTCTATTTGTTCCCATTTCTATCCGATATTACTGATTCGTTTGGGAGACTGAGTTGAAGTATTTCGTTGAAGGTGTTTTTTGTGTCATTGAAAAACATCACTCATTTCCTCCGATTAATTTTGAAACGTTTCACTCCTGCTGGTTTAATCAACAATATTGCTATGACTAGCTGGTGTTCACTGTGTATCTGTTCCTTTTTTTGGTCAGATGTCCTGAAAGGAGGATAGAAATTTCTTGTTAACCTATACATGATCGATTAAGTTCTTTTTCTACCATCTGGTGCGGTTCGTGTAGTTATACACAACTTTTGTGACACAGTAGTTGATGAGTTTTGCTCCATTGCCTACCAGAAGAGTGCTTTTTATCCGTAATTGACATAATGATCGGTTTTAATATCTGCGTTGAAATTTATTTAATTGAATCTTTAAGTTGTTTATCGTTTTTGTAACAGGTAAAATTTCATCATCATTGCAAAAATTGAAGCTGCTACTTCTAGTATACAAATTTGCACGAAATTTCGCAATAATCTCCCAATTAATGGAAAAAGTTTTAAATAAAAGTTCATTCCGAATATTCAATTCGATGGACTGTACAAATGACGAATCTTGATGAAATAAAGTTTTTAACAAAACTAGTCGTTTCCGGTAAGATTTAAAAATGATCTAAACTAATTTTTTCGAAATTTAATTTACAATCTTTTTGTTTTTAATCGTTTTTTCGTAAATGATTTACTTTACATAATTTTCAAAAATTTTGCAAAAAACGAAAAAGCTCCTATGGAAGCTGTCACTTCCGGTGTATATCTGTAAAATCAAGTCAAATTAAGTATTCCTGTGTTAATGCTTATATAATCAGCTCCCTGTAAAAAACTGTTAACGTACAGTATTTCATGTAATTGTTGGCCGCATCTATGTTTTACGTGGTCCATGCGAGATGTTAAATTTTTCACCACTTTCTCGAGCATTTCGCTTGGTATCTCGCTAGTGACATGTCTAATTCTGCAAATCCAACCAACAAGGTTTATTGGCATAGATGAGGGATTTCACGTAGCCCCATACAAAATAGTTAAGAGGCGTCAAATCGCACGATCTAGGCGGCCAATTCAACGTATCGATCTCATTTCTCAATAAGTCCATGATTTCGCGTACTGTGTGGTATGTGTTACCGTCTTGCTGAAACCACATATCGACCAGATTCAGTTCATGCATTTCGGATAAAAAAGCTCGAAATCAACTAACGATTGCTAGGAACACTTTTTAAAAAATAAATGAGAAACATTGATTTGTCGATTCAAATAAAAGTTTCATACATTTTGCAATTTTACTGTGTTTTTCGAAAATTATAACTCATTATTAGTCCAAACTTTTACTGCTAGACTTGATCAAAACCTGGCTAGGACGATCTACTGTGGTGGTTAAAGCCGTATACTTTACGTGTTCCACATTGTAGACGCTTGTTCTTATTCCGTATGCAACATCATTTTTGTAAATTCCAGTATGTTTCTGAGGCAATTTCAAGTTGCCAGAGTTCAGTTATCCCTAACTGATTTTAGTTTGTTAATATAACCATGTGCTTGAAAAATTGGAATATTCGACAAAAATGGGAATATATAACGTGCGTGTTATGTGCGATAACAATTCATCGATCAACGAGAGTAAACTTTGGAATATCTCCCGAGTCGTATCTGTAATGGTTTTGTACAAATTAACCATATCTACAATATGAACATATCACAGAAAATCACCAACGAAGAAATAGACAAAAGCACACAGCCCCAAATTATATTCTATACAAAAACTCATAATAGTCCCCCAATGATTTTGCTGTCTACACTGAAACAATATCTCCCCCAAAAAATGACTATGAAATCTGCAAAAAATCTACAGCAGATGAATCCATAATACTAAATGTTTATCCCCTTATTCCCTTTAGTTCGATATAAATTTACATACAGTTTTAGTACTGGCAGAAACCATTTATCTGTCATAAATTGCGCTTTAGAGAGAATGTGTGTGTGTCAAGTGTTTTCTTATCATCTAACCACACATTCTGTAAATATTTTTATACGACAAGATGTATTCATACGCACACCAATAAAAACCAAATAAGAACACTTTGAATTTAATTTTAGCAACAATTTCATTGTCACTTGTCAGTCATAAAAGTATGAAGCCGTTTTGGTTGTTATCAACCCCGAGCACCGCACCTAATCTGGTGATTCATCCATGACATAAATTTATTTTACGATTTCGATCATCTTGGAACTTAGTAGCAAGTACGAGTTATGATTTGTGTATTTTTAATTGCAATTTTGGACTTGTTAAGCACCGCCGATCAACGATTACAAGCCTATTGTGTTGAGCGATAAGACAATTTGTGATTAATTATGAATAGTTAAAGCGTGATGAACATTGTAAATTAACCGTCATACGTGTTGTCACTGCACGGCTTATCAATAATAAGTTGAGTAATGTTTATTTTCGATCGTGACGTTAAAATGATGTGTTAATATGGAATTAGTAAATAATTGCATCTGTCAAAATTTTGTCTATATTTTATTATCTAGTGAACTTGATAACATATACTCGTCTGTTTTCTAAATGTTAGTACTTTCATCTGTAAATCTAAATACTGCAACAATTGACAGATTTATATAAATAAATAATTTATATGCAATATACACAACAAATTGATTCCGATTAGGTAACTGACCTGGAATATAATTCATTCGAATTCAATCAACATTTCCATCAAAAGCAGAAAAATAAATTAAACTCATTATGTCACAAAAATGAAATGAACACATGCTAGGTATGTATACGAAACGGTAATTGATCGATAAAAATTGATTAGAAAATATTTTATTATTCTCCTCTATTCAAATATGGGAGTAAATACGAGAATGTGCACAATTACATGATGTAATTACATGATTTGAATTGACTAGACTATAGGCAAGGTGATTTAATGAATGAATTTACAATATAAACGTTATTTATTGAATTTAATGTATGCTAAATATTTGCCATATTACATGCCATCACTTTCACTCGTCCGATTTTGGTTAAAACCAACTGAAGTTTCTGTAAGATGCCAAGGTGCACTGACGTCATCCACCCATCTAATTACTTTTGGATTTTTTGGAAGCTTCACGATCCATTGTTCATCTTTGGGCACTACCTAATTTCTGAGAGGAAACCATTAGCTGCAACTAAACCAACCGGAACTACATATATAAAATCAGTGAGACAATTTGGAACACTGCTCGATGATCACGATCCGTTCTAAGTAACAGTGCACTTTGATGTGCTTGCCCAATGAGCACAATGTATTACAACGGGACCCTGACCCACTATAATATCAGTCGGAACCAGCATACACAAACTGAAATCAGCTGGCATTTTTTAGTTAAAAATTTACAAGATTATGTCTGGACCGGCGAATACTTAAATACTTAAGTTACCGACCAAACGACACACTGGTTAAAGCTTTGGCGTTTGGATTGGAAGGTATCGGTTTCGGATCCCGGTAGAGGCAGGATGCAAAAGCGATTTTTCATCATCAGATTACGATCTATAATGAAAATGAACTCAATTATGACCCCTTGTCGGAATGCAGAACTCATGGCCCTACCTATCTTCCATGTCGGTACTATGGGCTGACATGGAGCTATGTAATGCGCAGATGGTTCTACGAAAATCTGATCAGAAGTAAAGATGGAGAAAGTGAACCTCGATATAGTTGGGAGTGCTTAGACCCCAGGACAGATTAAAGATAAATAAAAAAGAAGAAAACTAATCAGGTGGTCAGCTTCGAGGCCAGGGAGAGAGATTACCGCAGAACTCACATTCTATGCCGTTCTTGTATGCAACTTCAGCAAGAAGTAATACCGCCTCTTTGTGGCGGCCACCGAATACTATTCCGTTACTAGGATAGGATAAATGTGTGAGGGCTGATCCTCCTATAAGGGGTTTGCGTTGGGCTAATAACTTAACCTGGAAAAGACAATTGTTACGAAACTTCAACAAAATCCTCGGATAATTAATATACCACAGCCACCTCAGACTCGAAATAAGGACCATGACTTAAAATTTGGAACGTGTGATTTATTCAGCTTAAGCCGCCCGAAGAGCCTCCACCACCTCTTCTATCAGGCATCTCAGTACATGCTGGATTTAATTGCACTATACAAGAAAATATTTTAATCGGCAACATTATCGTGGATCACAGTCGCCAAGGATTTACTGTCAAAGCAACAACTTTGATACGCGACGAGTTCAGTGTTGGTTTTTTTATCAGCAATCATTTTCGCCGATTCGTAATAGATTTTAGATCCATAAACATCCGGATCTGCATACTCAGATTACACACGCGTGACATCAACATCTCATTTGTACAGGTACATGCCCCAACGGAGGTAAAATCAGAGCATGATGAGACACTTGAAAGTGTTTTAACCAAAATTCCTCAACACGATGTAAAGATTGTTTTGGGTGACTACAACGCACAAATCAATAATGCCGACAGTATTCAACGTGGTACCGAGTATTCATCGGTCGAGATTTCCTACACCATATATGAGCTACCGAGCTAGCTTTCGTATATAATCTGGTCGGCACGTGGAAATCAAACGATGGAGTTACGGTCAATCTATTCGACCAGATCTGCGTACTTTCACATTTTTTAGCAGCAAGGCTATTAGGACATAATGTGAAATTAGGACTAACAACTGCTTCAACGGCGAATCTAGGTAACAATACATGAAAAAGTAGAAACACGTAGCTTGATGAGAATTTTCTAACCATAATTCAAGAAAAGGATCGCGCACAACAACAAGTGTTTAAAATCAAAATTGTCAGTTTAAGAGACAGATACTGCTCGATAAAAAAAATCGCTATCGGCTTCTATCCACATAGTAGCGCAATTCACAATGAATCAGTAGAGTTACAGATGGACACAAAACAACCAACATTATTGCGCCAATCTGATACCAATGTAGAAATGACACGTCCTCCACCCGCTCCATCTTACGAATAATTGCAAAGTGTTATATCCAAAATGAAAAATAATAACGCACCTTGTGAGAGAGGCAGGCATCTGTAATGAAATACTCAAGAACGGCGGCGATTACCTCTTCTACCACATATCAGAGCTGGTTTCATCGATTTGGTTCGCAGTCGAATAATAATTAATTTTTGAGACCGACCGAATTGCAACAAATAATGCGGTTTTCCCGCAGGTCAACAACCCATCAAACTCTCTGAGGATTGTGTTTATAAAGTACTACGAAAATGAAATCCTCTGCATTTTATATTTATACAAATTTTCAATAGGCGTATGATAGCATCCAGAGGTACACATTATGGAGTGTCTTGTCACATTTGGGTCTTCCTTCATAATTGATAAACATGTGGAAAATATGACTCTAAAAACAAAGTGATAGTCGAAGGCAAACTCTCGGAGGATTTCGAAATAACATTCTTTCGTTAGAATATGACTATTGCCAGCTCAACATAGTACAGCATAGCTGTTTATATTATAAATCAAGCCAATTACTAGCTTACATGGACGACATTTGCATCTTTTGTCGTAGCATCGTGTCTCTCAAAGAAGTTCTGCTCCCGTCGGAAACAATAGCCCAACAAATTGGCCTCCATATTAACGAAGCGAATACCAAATCCATCGCTATCATTACACATAAAATATCACGGATCGCACCAGGCTCCGAAATTTTTTCACTAACTTTAACTTTTCACAAGTTTCTCAATATATCGCCCAAAACAACAAACATCTATACAAAGCGCTGATAAGACCAGGATTCACTTTTCGCAACGAGTCTTGACGCTAACAAAACTTGAAAGCCAAAGGCTTACCGTTTATAGCGCAAATTAGTACGTACGATGCGCCCTATTAAGGATGGAGGGATATACAGAAAATTATGAATAGTGGTTTTCGATGAAAACGAAATCGAAACGAAAACGAGCTTACTAGTCTACTAGAATGGGACGACACATTATCAGCAGATTTCGCGTAAAGATAGGATCAGATTAAATCAGAGACGAAGGCCATTCAAATGTTGCTAATTACTCGATACATAAATAATTCCAGAGACAATTGCATCTTTAATATCTATGAATTCATCACATTCACTAGTGCATTTGATGCCACCGATGATGGGCAATATAGACAATCCTCGAGTCATCATATAGTGTCCTTCCACTCTTCCGAAAATTGATTATGCAAAGTTATGCAGGACCCCCAATATAAAAATGAGAAAATGCTAAGGAGGTACATAGGAGGTACATATGCATTTTTATCTGACTGACTGCCAAGGCTATACACATCGATGTAATATTAGACCTGTCTGCAAAAGGATTCATTAACGAATGCCGGAGGATTAGCGCCGATCGGAAAATGTCGCTCATCTTTACAGTGACAACGAGATTAATTATGTATAGGAGCTAATAAAATATTACAATCGATAAATTTTCGCATCAGATCACTGCACTTCGACGGGCTTTGGGAGACTGACCCACGAATAAATGGCCACTCTATTTTACTAAATAGAGCGCTGCTTAAATTCTGGATCATTTTGCTAATTAAACGAGGTGTAACCGGAATCACTAAAAGTATAAATCGGATCATTTATATGCTCCAAAATGGGAGATGGTGCATGCGGGCAAGAATGAACATCAGACTACCTACATTGCCGAGATCCATCTAATGTAGCTCTATGCGGGACATCGTCTTCCTGCGAAATGAATTGTGACCACTAAAATGATGAAAATTAGGCAAAGTTATAGGTTTCATCCTGGAAATTACAGAGTCACCCTAGTCGTAACATTGAAAATCGTGGATAACCCTACAAATGGCCGATCACTAAGTTGTGACCTCTCCCACTTTCAAATAAACAATGTTAGACAAAGATGACACCTCGACATTGCCCCGCTACAGCAGTGCAGTCAACAGCCCATCCAACAGGCGAAACGATTAACGAGTCAGAACATATTGAAAGAAATTGTAATGAGGTTCAAAATATTTAATATTTCGTGCAAAGCGATTGGCTAAGTCAACTCCGGTGGCAGTTCAATAATGTCAAACAAGACAATGAATTCTTAATTGATAATTAATAATGATTGAGATAAATCGAAACCAGAGCGTGGAATTGGCAATACCATCGCAGAGCAAATATATATTCGGAGTACTTTCCCAATAAGAGACGCGGACCAGTATAAAAAGCAGTTTGAACAAATTAGTGTCAAGCAGAAATACACGTTGAAATTATCAAGCCAAAACAGCATCGTGCATCCCACGTTTCTTCCTAATATTGCTTGTGCCGAATGCAATACTAATCCTGAGAAGGTATTAACTATAGAATTGCACCACATGTATTCATTCAATAATGACCGAAAATACCTGAAGAACTATATAGTTAGGTTCCAATATGCTCAGCGCAAATAACGCGGCAGAAATACTGCTGGTGCACAAACGGCCGAATAAGTCAGTCTCCACAAAATAAGTTATGAATTGGATCACAGTGTTAGTGCTTATTTGAAAACAGTGGTATTTGTCATTAGTCCTTGGTTGGTTTAAACCTAATAGAAACACTTGGAGTAAATGCCTTTTTAACAAAAAATTGATGCTGATAAAAAAAATTATTTTCATATCGATCAAGTACTGCATTTATCAAACCCAATTAATTAAAGAAATGAGACAATCACTGTGATTCGTATAATCATAAAAAACTATCACTAAGTACATATAATTAAATGTGGGCCATCTATCGCTCTTTCTATTATTTAGTTATTTATTTAACGAACGTCAATTTATAATTTATTGCCAGTTGTTTTATTCGTAGAAATTTCTCATCATAGTTGCCGTTAAGAAATACATCGTACACTAAAAGGATTACGTTTCGCGAAAAGCCCCATTATCCGGTAAATGACCCTTTTTGTTGTGCGGTACTTATACATAATATATTGTGTGTATTTACACAACTGCTCGCTTAAATCATGAATTTTAAAATTACATGTTTATACATAATGAACATATATAGAAGAGTATGCAGCACCGAGCATGCATATATAATATTATCTTAAGGTTAAAACGTTTGGGTGTGTGTGTGTGTGTGTAAAAGAAAATATATTCCAATATTTTTCCAAATCCATATACCACACAAATAATAATTTCCCCTCAATTTTCTTTATGTACCTATATCACGCAACACACATACTTAGAAATACAAAATGTACTAAAATACAATCACACTATGTACTCGCAATTACAACGTACACAGCTAAACGGCAACATTTTTGCTCAAACTCCCCAACTCAGTGTTTTGCTTTATAGATTTTGCATTTGTTCGTTCTGTGTTTTTGTTTTTCCAAAGTAGAAAACGAAAAATTTAACGTTTAGTTCAGTCTTTCAGTGCGATTTGTTTGTAAACGTTGATCGTTATATTTGTACAATTGGGCGCAGACGAATAATTCAGTATTTTTGTAAAAGCGGCGGCTTCTCTTATCAAATTTTTTAAAATACCAAAAATTTATTAACATTCTAAATTTTGTGTTGAGGTAAATTTTGTACCCACCCCGGCTTTAATATTTCGGTGAATTTACAGTGACTTCAGTGTTTTACATTTAAATATTTATTTGGTACATGTACTGAATTTCCCCGCACCTCTATACAAACATTTTTCATTGATAATAAACAATAACAATGTGTGTGTTGTGTAAAATTGTGGAAATGTGATTTATCATGGTTTTCAGAAAATAAATAAATAATTCAATTAGAAGAAAAGGTGTGAAAATACATAAAACAAGACGTGAATTTTTGTTTTGTATATAAATGGAAATGGAAGTTTGTTGCTTAAAAATGGCATCGAGATGCAGGTATGCAAATTTCCACATTATCATTACTATTCCGTTTAGATTTCGTACGATCCGAGAGTGTTAATTAAATTAAGATCCAGCTGGTAATTAATTTTTATAATCACGTATTCAACCGGATTGCCCATACACACATATTCGTTTACAATTTGTCAATTGTCAATTACCAGAAAGGCATAAATATCATTCTATGTGCAGAAATGTTGTTTGGATATGCGCGAAAATTAAAAAGTGCGGAAGTTAAATTGCTGATGTTTTATTATTGTTATAACAAAATGAAAAGAAAAAATGTTGTCGCGGTCAATGTCAGTATGTCAAAATGTAACTATTAGGTATTTTATTTAAAGTATGTTATTTTGGGCTGGAAATGTCATTAAGCATTTTCGATTTTTTATTTTATTAATATTTTATTGTTCGTGGTTGATTTAAGAACATTATTGATGAAAATAGAAAATATGTTTTTGTTTGCTTATTGCTCTACTAGGCAGTGGGAAGTAGGTCACAAGCTTATAACCGGATTGTTATTTGTTGTTGTTTCGATATGGATTTTCTAGGAAATTTTTTATTTCGTTTTGTAATTTTTCGAAGGATTTTGTCATTATTGTCGATTGTGTTATAAGCCAAATACGCAAGATCAGTTTTCAACGGCTTAAGATAATGTATTATGTCTTTGAGATGTGGCTATTCTTTTGAGAGATGATTATACTGGTTGAAGCCAAGAAGTTTAAATTGTAAAAAAATTGAAATTGAATTTTTTTTGAATGATGGACGGATCCTTTTTACTTTAAACAAAATCGAAGGATATGAAAGGGGCAGTTAATTATGACAGACTTGGCCCGGTTACAGTCACCTTATAAAGCCAATAGATAGTATTTATTTGCACAAGACACCACAATTCAATTATCCTAGTAATTTCATATCGTCGTTCGAGAATTATATGGTTCTATGTCACTTAAATGTCATTTAGAGAAAACAACGATTTAAAATATTGAAATGTTTAATTTTTTATTTAAATAATTTCTAGGCAAAAGAAGTGGTTTGTCTAAAAGTTTAATTTCAAAATTTATATAAATAAAACTATATTTTCATTTTAAATTAACTTTTGAATTTTATGAAAAAACTTTGTCTCACAAATATATGTGTTTTTATTGTGGAGTATGGTTCTATGATCATTTAGAAATTTATAACATTGAGCTAAATATACACAAAATCATTTTTTCTTTTTTGGTGATTTTATAAAAAAAGGCAATAAATAAAGGGAAAAAATATTTTTTGTCAATGAAAGATGTTGAATTAAGCTTAGTTCAATTTTATTAAAAATTATAACTAAATTTAAAAATAAATATTTCATTTAAAATAAATGACAATTCATGAGATGATCCTGGCCAGATTTCCCTTCTTTTAAATGTTGGAAGAATTCCCGATCGACCGTTGGCATGAATTTCAACATAGCATTTGTAAAATGTTGCAAAGTTTTCCTTCATATTTTATTTTTGTTAATATCCGCACAAAGGAAACTGGTGAAAAGAACTCCCAATTACGAAATACTCGTTCTAAGCAGCTGTGGACGTTGTCTATTTCTTGTATGCAAGAATGACCCGGAGACAAAAATTTCTTCGTTATTTTCGAAATTGACGGATGTATCTTTAAAAAATTAATTAAAGCAAACGAAATAATTGAGTTTCGATTTTGAGGTACACAGGAATCGGACCTTAAGTTTAACGCGGCAAATGTTGAATTCCTTCTCAATATTGCTTCCAAAATTGTATTAAGTGCGCTAGCAATGTCATCGCTCTGTCATCGTTCAATTATAAATATTTAGTTTGTTTAAATAGTAGAAGCAGCTGATTTCTGCTTTCGGGCATATGCCAACATTTTGTAAGTCAAAAAAGACGCCAGGTACTGTGGTTTGCCTATCGTTTTCTCTTTTACTTCTGGCGAATGATTTTTGTTCAATGTGGTGCTCGTATTTAACTGCATCGATGCGGACCCAGATCCGTTGCTAATTTTATGCTCACAAAAATCGCATCTATGGCCATCTTCTTTGGTGTATGGAATGCGTAGTTGAATTCAGTGTTGAAACTTTGCCTATACTTATGTTCTTTCTCTGGAACAGTTCCTTCGGATTTTCTTTGTTCTTTGTACAAATTGTACATCTGCCTGATTGATAAATTTGGTTCCGAATATTGTTTGGAACTTGATTTTCGGCAATAGTTGGAACGGATAGTCGGAAATGATTTTATATGTCTTCTAATAATAGCTCTAGCTGATTATACGGCAAGTGGCCCTAAGAAGAAATCTGTATACACTTTTAATCGACTACCACGAACTACGAAAAAATACTGGTATGTAAATTTCTTTTTGATAGAAGTGCGCTGTTGGCTTAAATATATTTGGTTTTGCCTTCTGAATCGGTTTTGTAAAACTCGCTGAAGATTTGTATTCGGTCCTCTTCACTTATTAATCGTCAACTTGATTTAAATTTCTTTTCTAAACAGTTTATGGGTTTAAGAGTTTTCGCGCGGACCAGTTTACTTCTCTCTGAAATGTATGCTTCACCTGCCTGCCGTACTGTTTTACGTTATTGGCCTTATATTCATCGGTATTTGTCTGCCTTTTCCATGTTAAACGAGGACGAGAAACAGATTCTGTCGTTGTAGTTTCTTCTTCTTCAAATATTCTACATCTCTTATTATGATCGTCCGAATTATTTACGCTGATTTCCCTAATTTCACTTTGTTCCTTATAATTTTGGATCGTCAGTATATTTATTTTATCCAAGGGAAAGTCATAACCATCATTATCTACTTCACATAACCGATCATGGATAACCATTGATACTGTGGTAATTTTGAAGTAACTTCTAAGAAAATAAATTCATAGTCTACGCCTACACATAAAAATAAAAATCGTTAAAATACATTAAATAGTTTGTAAAATTTTTAATTTGTAAAAAACTTACCAATCACCAATCATCAATCAATCATATTTTGCATACGTTCGATCTCAACTAGAATACGCTGTATCGGTCTGGAATCCATACTATGCTAAGTTTCTGATAAGATCGCAAACAAAGTATTTGGTTGCTGGAAGTTTCGTCGAATTATTTTAACAATTATATTTGGAGGATTTTACAGCTAAGAACATGTTAAAACTCCTAAATAAATCTAAACTGCCAGACTAATTTATAGGCTCAAGTTAGTATGTTCTACAAAATTTTATTTAATTAGCGACCATAGAAACTGGGGGATAGTAGTTC
>OY829915.1:253414609-253624042 GCA_963691935.1 Nephrotoma guestfalica
TATAGGATTGAGATATATCAGGCGGGTCGCTGCGCTCCCGTCGCTTCGCAATGTACATTCTGGAAAAGGGGAAATTTAATTTCAGTTAAGAGGAATTTAAAAACTGATATTAGCGGGAGTATAGCAACGGGTTATACCAGGCCATCGATGCGCTCCATTCGCTTCGCACCTTAGTTAGAAAAAATTTCAGTTTATAGGAATTTAAAAATCGATAGGAGCGGGAGTATAGGACCGAGTTATATCAAGCGGGTCGCGGCACTCCCGCCGCTTCGCAATGCACATTCTGTACCACATCGCGTTTTGTACCATATCGCGTTTTGTCATATCTCGTTTCGAAATATCGCGTTTTGAAATATCGCGTTTCGAGCGGATCCCGATTAAACTGTACCACCTCTTCATTTGTCTCGTCTTTTTAATAATGCTGTATTGTATATTTCCTCTAGCCCATAACCTTCCGAGTTAAACATTAATGTTTACGATCATTTCATAAAAATGGCAAATCCGCTACTAACTATCAATCTATTTGCACATCGTTGCTGGAGAAAATGTGACTCAGGTATAACTCATCTGATTTTTGAAAGGACGATTTTTACCGAACCCAAAACTTGAATTCAAGTGAAATCAGAAGAGAGGTTTGAATTTTTTAATTATTGTCTTTGTTAAGAGATGACGACAGATGAAACAAAAAAAAATCTAGTTCGTTCCTGCAAGAGCAACACGCATCTTTAATTTTGGTACAGCTTAAATTATTTTAGAACGGCAAACTTTACAGAAAATCAGAAGTGGTATAATCCAAAATGCCTTACGAACGTCTCCATCTTGGAAATGAAACTCGGAAATAAGTTGCAAGGCAGTCTTCTAATGGAAATCGTCGGTTCAACGAGTGAACGATTAATTCATGACAAAATTGCATTATGGCACGTTAGTTGGCAATGTGGTACAAACGATTATGTAATTCCGAATCCAGTAGATAGTCATCCTCCTCGATGAATAAGTTTTAATTCATATGCAAAATTCCAAACGACAATTTTGCACATCTGCCTGTGATGTGTTAGCGATTCGGTCCATTGCCGGCTGAACAACTAAGAGTATATATGGACAAGAGTAATATAGTATATCGCCCCAGACGTATTAAGCAAGAATCACCGTTCATCACCGTTCGATTACAGAGATTTTAATAGATCAATGAGACAGCGTAGTCAGCCGAGTCGGTTTATTGGATCGACGAGAACAATATTTTTATGAGATAATGCCTCAACGTTCTGCAAGGTAGCCCAGCAAAGACAAAAAAAAATTCAATTTTATCGATTGTAAGGTACTAATGATTCGTGGATTCACATGTTCTTTGATTAATCAGACCGAGAACTTTATATGGTCACAAAAGGTGTTTTTTCTATAACAGAAATCATTTCAAACATTCTCGACGGTATAAACATCATCCGAATAAATTAAATATTCGAAATAAATCGAAATCGACTTAAAAGTCGAATGAATAGAAAACGTTCGATCATTGAGAAATCTGTGGATGGTAAGTCATATAGAAGCTATCGAAAACGACAAAATTTAATGGAGGCAATCAATCATTATTTGGAAGATAACTTGATTACGTAAGATCAAAAATGTAGGTGCCAAATCGCTCCATAGGATGTAGCGGATAATAAAATAAATAATTAAATAAATTAATATCTCTAAAGCCTTGAAGAAAAATTATTAATTTCATTACTCGACCACAAGTGGCCTCAATCACATCAACTTATGTACGATTCTACAACAAAGTGCACGCATGGTGACTCAGGGCCAATTTGAGTTCACAAATAATGCCATCTGATCACCCATATTTTGCCAACGACGCGATTGAAATCTATTCCACGCAGTTCTCGAAAAGGCCTTTGATTTTCTCTATAACAATTATACTCCCAAATAATCCGAGTATCGCAAAACCGTTTAAAGACGTCATTATTGACAACAGAACTCATTTTGCTATTTGAGACATATCACTTGACGAATGATAACGTCCAATGAATTAGAGTAATGTTCTTGAATGGTCTAAATAGCTTTTATAAACATCGATCCTATTTTACCCAGTGAAGATATTTGAAAACGATATAATACGAAAAAATTAAAACAGTGGATCATAGTGACAGTTGAGATGATTCCACAAAAAACAAAAATGTGCATGAAGCATCAGCGAATGTCTCGAAAGAAAGGGTATTTAGGTACATACGTATATTCGCAAAACTAGAAAAATCATTTCAAACATTGTACGAAGCATATCTGGTAGCTCTACCAAGCCAAGGTATGAGCCTAAATATCACGGCCAATGCCGTCACAGCGGTATTGGAAAGTGAAAGTTATTGTTTTAGGGACAAATCTGTACTTAATTTTAAACCAAAAGAGGCAAAAAGTGCCGAAATTTACATAATTGCATTTGGTTAGAGATGGCGCCGTTGAGAAAGTAAAATGTAACTGAAAATTGAGGGAGCAACTGCATAGTTTCTCTACGGCACTCGATACTTCGGTAGATAAAGTCGAGATTTCGTTGGCTTTCCAGTTTTTGAAACAAAGCAATCTACCGAGATTCTTTGAAGTTTTGTAAGAAAAACGAACATAATAGATTGTTTTGGAGCAAAACCCGGAGTATAAGGCAGGATTACGATAAAATTGATGCAACGACAAGAACGTTTAATTCTTAGACAAAAGTTACTATAAGCACTCTGATCGTCAAGAAAGGCATCTGTTGTAACAGTGCGATAGTATACACATACTGTTTTGCTTTTGTAGATATTGGGTCGTTTGTTATCTTTAATTTCGTAATGCGAGAGCAGATTGGTCGTTCTTCTCCACTCTCTCAACTCTCTGTAATATGCATGAAGTTGGTCATCATAATTAATTATTGTTTTGTCATTGCTGCCAACACCTCTCGTTTTTAGTACAAAACATAGGAATCAAAATTTTTAGGAAGCTGCACTATTCGAGTTGTACGTGAGAATCGTTAATGATTCACTGTTGTTGATCAATTGTCGACATTTGAATTTGCTCATGTGGTTGTGCAGAAGAGGCAATTGTAGCTGTCCTGAGTTATACTTGACAGCTTCACTAACAGCGTATCGAGCTCGTAGTTGATTTACATGACTTCTAATTGGAACATGATTATGATTCTTTCGATCACATTATCGGATCACCATTTGAATTGAATGTGTTTTTGCGGTAAACCTCAGAAAATCAAAAATCGTTTTTCTTCCAAACATAAGTTCAGCACGTGTTTTTCCATATGATGCACTTGGATGTGGTGTACTACGATAACTCCTTAAAAAACATGTAAGGCATCTTGTACATCTTAAAAAGTTGACATCTCAAAAGGTTCAGGCCACTTTGTATATGAGTCGGCAATGACAAGATAACGGTCGGTGCTTCTTCATAGCTAACATGTACACGCTACCATGGTTGCGTCATTTTGGGCCACTCCTGATAATCTGACTTAAGCTGTGACTTTTCCGCCGATGCGCAGCTTGCACAATTTCGATGATTTTCAACTTCACTGTATATGGCACGACATTAAACATAACTTCTCATAAATGACTTCATTCGGTCCATACCAGGATGATCTTTATGAAATTGCTTTAGAATCCGTTTCTGGAAACATTGCGGAATAACAATGCGTTCGTTGAAGAGCAAACAACCATCAACACATGAATGTGATTCATGTCTGGAGTCTGTTTGAGGTATGCATTCCGAAGCAATGATCGTTTATTGGACCTTTGAGTACCTTATACTTTGATTAACACTAATTTATCGTTACTGATGTCATCGGACGCTAATTTAATGCATCAGTTACAATTTGCCGTCCATCCTTTTCTAGTGCTATGGAAGCTATCAAATAATATTCATCATATCGTGGCTTTTTATTGATTAGTCTCGATAATATGTCCGTATGCTCAAAATTTGTCGTCGACATTTTTTTATTTGACTGTACTGTTGTTCTGCTGTAGACAAAGCGCGTGACACATGATACGCTGCATTTTCTGACTCGTCACGCATACAGTGGAGACAAGCGGCTAATCCGTGATTTAATACATCAGCTGCAACGATGATTTATAATTTTGGGTCATAATTTGCTAGTATAAATTTGATTTAAGTATAAGAACGAAGACTAGATTCATCTGACGATGGTGGTATTTCGATAATTCCCTGTATCTCCTCAGGATCTGGATTTAATCCCTCCTTATTTTTTATCTGGCCCAAATATTGCACTTTTCTATATTGAGATGGAATCCATCCATCTTCACACATACATTTAAATACTCGGCGAAGAGTTTCTCAATGAGACATCATATCAGACTCGGATTTTCTGAAAATCTCCTGAATTTCAACTTGAAGAAAGCTTTCTGATAAATATAAGTGGCTAAATACGGTGCTTCCGCTTAATTTTGAGAAAATATCATCAGGTGCTGGACTTGGATATTGGTGCGGTTCCAGTGCATCATTAAGTCCAGTCGAATACTCAGCGGATATTCGAACACGTCCATTTTGCTTCTTTACAACAACGATACTATAAGAAGGTACTACTAAAATTACCTGCAATGTCCAGGAAAATACCACCAGCAATTTCTTGTTGCAGATGTCAGACAGAAACACTTTAATAGTTGTATCTAATAAATCTATCAACTGAACTTTCAGCTTTATGTACAATAAAAACCAATTATATGCTCTTCCTACAAAAATTTAGGAATAATCGCAAACGTAATCGAGGTATATGGAAGCGGGAGTTGTTCTATGCAGAAGAGCGGCTTAAGTGGTGCAAAGGAGAACAATATCGCACAACGATGATAATAATTAATCCACAAGCTAAAGTCAAGTTGGGTGAGCCAACCGATGGCTGAGAAACGACGTGATTGGCGTCTCATCTAAATATACTCAGGGGACCTATTATGGTATTTTCGATAACGTCTTTTATTCGATACTATCGTTATTATGAAATTTTCGACAGCGTTTGTTTTCGATATTATCGAAAAATTTACAACACCTCTTAATGTGTCGAATATATTTACGAATACATAAAATATTTATAAAATTATACTTAAAATATTAAATTTTGGAAATAAAACATTTTCATAATACGATTTTATTGCGATTTTTATATTGGGAGTACAAATTAATTCGGTCCGTTATTTTTAATTTCAAAAATGCATTTATTTTAAAATAAAATGAATGAACAAATTAATTAAAATATTGTCCATCGCAGTTTGCGACTTTTTCCCCACCTCTCAGGAAATTTTCGAATCCTATCTCGGAAAAACGTTTCGTCTTTTGAGGCGATCCAAGTTTGAAGCCAATTTTAAATTTCTTCGAAAGAAGTGAACCGGTGACCTGATAAATCGTGTTGCATCCGTCGAAACAACCAGTAATCGGAAGGAGCAATGTCCGGAGAATACGGCGGGTGCGGTTAAATATCCCACCTGAGCGTTTCCAAATATATTTTTACGACTTTTGCAACGTGAAGCCGAGCGTTACATACTTTTTCTTATATTCCAGTCGTTTTTCTCGTAATGCACGGCTCAAACGAATTAATTCTAGTTTGTACCAGTCGCCCGTATTGGAATCACCAGCTTGTAGCAGCTCGTAGTTAACAACGCCATTTGGTCCCACCAGATACACAACATAACCTTCGAACCATGAATGTTCGTCTTTGGTGTTGATGTTGAGATTGATGGTAACGAATGGCCGAGCAAAGCGTAGTATTTTTTTCTCTTGGGGTTATCGTAGAAGATCCACTTATCGTCACCAGTCACTATCTGATGTAAAATCCCTTTCTTGTTTGTCTTTGAAGCAGCTGCTCACAAGAAAGTAATCGCCTTTCCACGTCTCTTGGTTTCAATTCATAAGGGACCCAATTGGCTTGCTTTTGAATCATGCTCATAGATTTCAATCGTACGGAAACTGTCTCTTGCATTTGAGTAGGATCTTCATCGAGCAATACCTCTAATTCATCTTCTACAAATTTATTTGGCTGTCCCAAGCGAGACTTATCTTCAACAATAAAATCATCATTTTTGAAGCGCCGAAACTATTCTATTCTCTACATGATTTATGGGTTAGAGCATTGTCACCGTAAGCGTCCGCTTATCACAAAATCCGACATATTCTGCACCGTAAAAACACGTTTTGTATGAAACTCAAAGCAATATAAACTGAATGTTAACGGAAGATGTCTAATCTGTCTGAAACAATGGAAATCAGCTGTCACTATAAAAAATGTATTATAGTCGCTGCGACTTTTTGAAAACGGACCGATCTAATATTTTCGAAACAATCAAAAATTTTATAATTGCTATTTTCGATATTATCGAAACGTTCCATATTCTTGAGAAAAAACGCTATCGAAAATACCATAATAGGCCCCCAGAGAGCAACGATTTCACCCACTTAAGGTATTAAATCAGCACCCATGCAACCAGGTACTCATTAAAGGTATTAAATCAGCAGGTATTGTTTTTAACCAAAGTTATCCTAATTCTACCCATTAATCAAGTCTACTAGATTCTCAATGAAGCTTATGGTTGAAGTGCTAAGAGCGTATCTTTAATGAAATATCTTAATCAGTTTGATTATTAGATCTTATGCCTTACTCTTGAATTTCAAAATATTTTCCTTAGGGTGATTCTTGAAAATTCCAGAAACTTTGTTCCATATCGTGCAATCTTATAAGACTGATGTTAAAAGAGATGCATCTGTGGTTAGAGGTTACATCGGGTCATACTGAAGCAGACGTGCGCTTCATAATTAGGATTGACGAACGTCTCATCGAATGAAACATATAATCGTAGCAAATGATACAATCACCGAATTGTCTTAATGCCGAATATTCAAGCAGATTTTTGAGACGCAGATTTACTGATTAATTATGATAATTGAAGAAACGTAAATGCTGCATGCACTTTTATTTAGAAGAAATCCACCCAGATACAAAGCAATCTCGATTTATGGTAGTTTCTAATGTGCAAAGATGATGGCGGTTTAATCAGGTTCCATAAACCATCCTGGTTGGAGTCCAACAAATACAATACTTTCTGGGGAGCTCGTGAACCTGAAGACCAATTCCGCCGCAATATCTAGCAAGATGTCACAATCGCTATATTTAATTTAGTAAATCTGTTGATTTTCAAGGATTTTGTCAAAAAAATGTGCATTAAAAGTCAATGAGTTTATCAAACAACTCGAACTCTTCCGTCCAATCATGTGGCTTTAAACGAAAAACATTTTATTTTATATACTCACTGAATTCTTCAATCTCCTCAGTTTCCTCGTTATATACTAAAATTGGATCGTTATACCGATAGAAATCTCGATCGTCCACAACTTTGTCCTCGACAAAAATATCGGGCCACGTATATGAAATTTGATTCTTCATACTCTCCTGGAAAATCTGTGCATAAAAAAAGAATTTAACTTGCCTCAAAATAATAGAATTTCATGTGAAGACTTACTAGGATTTTTTCATCGCTCGGTTTTTTATTCTCGTCCAAGACGCAGAACAAACTGTTACTAACGCGACACGATGGAAGGCCCTGTTCCACATTATAATCATACTGATTGTAGACGCTATCGAAACAATTAAAACTCCGCATCATCTCATTCGTACAATCGATATCACAACAACAGTTTATATCACACTCGTCCACCGTTAAATCACATTTACAGAAGTAGTCGTGCAATTTACTCCGATCGATCGGCTGGGTTACATTTGAGATGGTTCCGTTTATTTGTGTGGTTTCATTTGTACCGTTCCGCATCGGTATTAGTTTTGTAGTCGATAACATTTTCTCGGTCGTTGTTATGGCGATTGTTGTTGACTTTTCACTTGTTGTAGTCGTCGGGGCCAACGTTGTTGTTGTGGTGGCTGCACTAATTGTAGTCGACACGTCGGTACTTGGTGTTATACTCGATACTGTTGTTGAAGGCACTTTGGCCACATTTATTTTAACTAAACCAACAATTAAGTGGGAACAGAATAGTAAGATTAATATTCGTAACATTTTTTTATGAATTCAGCTCGATACCAAATTTGGCGAAATTTTTAAAAATTAACATAAGTTCAACATTCACAATACCCGATGATTGGGTAAATAATTTACACCGATCGATACCCGAATATATTAAATCACTTTTGCTCACTGTAAATCCACCGCCATGAAATTTATCCCGAATACTATCGAGTACACCGACCGGGGCTAATTTCCATGTCCGTATTTCGAGACGATGTGTTCCTGGCTGGGTCGGCACGAAACTGAAACCATATCCGACTGGCCAATATTTTTGCAGGGCGTTTACCGCATACACTTCGACGTGAATTTTTGGCCAGCCTTGAATTCCGCGACAAGCCAAATGTAAATCGATCGGATGAGCAAACACCGAATTGTTTTCAAAACGATGACTATTTATAGCGGTTTGTCCCTCGTCGAGACCCTCAGTAACTTTCCATGAAGATCCTAAATTATCCCAATTCCAATTTGTAAAGTATTGACAATCTAAGCAATGTTCGATTTACTCACCAAACTGGATACTCCATTTAAGAAATAAATTCGGCTCAATAAATTCAACCGCGTTCTTTAGTTCTCCGATTATATACAATTCGGCCATTAACTCGACCGTCCGCTACAGAAAAAGAAAATTTATATAAAATTTCACGGAGAACGAAGTGTATTGTGTATATCGCAGTCTCGATAGCAACCGTTATTTTTTCTTGTTTCGAATGAACGGTTGCTATGGGGGGCCCGTAGTTACAAAAAAAAAAACACAAAGGGGTGACGATTAATAAAATTTTTATTCGAATTCATGGATTATAATTTCGAGTTCGATTTGTGATTTGCCCTCGTCCGACAAGGTATTTAGTTCGCCGCGCCTCAACCACATATAATCTGTTTCGTGTGACACAAATTCCATGGGGTTTTGAGAATTGCGCAAATTACGAACTTTGATTATGGTACTTTGAGATGTGGTCATATCGTGGCTGAATGCAGTCACAGTAGCGTACACCGGTTTTGTAGTTTCAACCGTTGCCAACCAAATCACGACAATTTCTTTTTCCGTATCTTTAGGATTTGCATATTTTTTACAAAGTGATGGCTCACTAAAGTGTGCGGCCAAAGAAGTTTTGCAACCCATAATTAGTATTGGCAGATGGTTTAGAAATCTGATGTATTTATCCGGGAGGAACGCATTCGGTAAGGATATACCGATATATCCCGGTTGGGTGGCTACGTTTGAACTGTCCTTCCCACCGTACGCTAGAACACCGAGGTACACATTATCATTAAAATTGAGTTGACTTTCATCGAACATTAGAACGGATCGGTGATCAGCATCGATGTCCTCCAAATCGACCAAATATTGAACACAATGATCCCGTATAAAATGCGACAGTAGCGATGTTATACCGATCGTGCCGTTGCACGATGTAATCGGACAGTTAATTGGGCTCCGTGAAATTTTTATACAGAGCTGTCCATTATTCTCCTCGTTCGCATGTTCTTTTGTATACGTCCGATGTGTTCTCTGTTCATCCGATTCATCTTCGTCGTCACATTCGTAACAACTCATCAGCTTTTCCGGATTATATTTTAATTTGTTGCGAAATCGAGCGATGCTCTGAGTCGAGAAATGTGACATACACTCATCGATCGTTTTCTCATCGTCGATCAAATCGTAATTCGTGAAATTTTTGTTCAACTGTATCAGAGTTTTTTCCTTCTGTTTAATTTCCTCAGCTGCCTCCGTAGTTTGGCGATACTCACAAAAAGATGGCATGTGGTCGTACATTGTGGGTTGGACATATTTTTGGCGCTCCGGTGCAGTCCCCTCGACGCGCTTTTGTATGTTTTCACATTTTTTACACGACATAATTACAGATGGATTGTTTAAGGTTCAATATAGAAAATAAAAATGAAATTTAAAATTGGGGTTTTGTTTAGGGATTGGTTGCTGCAATCGAAGTAATTTATAAAACTCAGTTTGGACAATTCTATGTCAGGATTTTTATTCAACGTTTATTCCAGCGGACAGATTTATAAAGCTTGCTGCTTTGTGCCATGTGGCAGTGGCAGTTAATTTTTGTG
The DNA here is from genome assembly GCA_963691935.1 of Nephrotoma guestfalica. NCBI lineage: Eukaryota > Metazoa > Arthropoda > Insecta > Diptera > Tipulidae > Nephrotoma > Nephrotoma guestfalica. The sequence goes on from OY829915.1 coordinate 253,424,722, forward strand.
GCTTTTTTACTTTACCCTTTTATAAATTTCCAAATTATTTTGAGACAGCAAATCGTAACCCTCTCCGTAATTAACAGTTTATTCGCAACCGTCCTCTAAATATAACTTTTTGTCCTAATTACAATTAAAACTGGAGTTAGGTAAAATTTAAAAAACATTTTATTCTAGACGAAATAACCTGGCTCAATAAATTTATTAAGGCGCGATTAATGAATTTTTAAACGTAAACCTGTACATAGCGGAAAACGTAACAATCCAGTATGATTTTTGCAAAATATATTTTATTCTTTTAAATTTACATTTATTACTCTAGAATTCCTAAACAACGTACTTTACTCATGAAATCAGTACGCGATACATATGATCCGCATAACGATCGTTTTCCCGTGTACTGTGCTCGCCCATGCAACACACGCCAATTATTGAATATCACGACGGTGCCAGGATTTAATTTAAACCACCACTCGTTTTGGGGCGATTGGATCTCGTTTGCCAGCAGCCGAAAATCTTTATAGTATTGCATAATGTAGTTGTGAGGTATAGAATGAAGTGGTGCACGATCGTAGAGGTTAAACCGGATTTGTTCCAACTCGCCGGTGATTGCGTTCTGTTTGATAAGTGGACTGCAATCGTAATGATTTTGACCCTCCTCTAAATATTCGGCCGGTATGTTTGTAAATAGAAGCCGTTCGAATGCTTCCGGGAATTTCCGCTTAAGCTCGATAGCCGCTTTAAACCCGTCCACTAACAGGGTCTCACCGCCGGTACCATTATGCTGAGTAACGTGCAGAATTTGGAGGCCGGAAGCCTCTGGGAAATAAGTATTATCGGTATGAGCTGGTAGAAATTCTTTAGTATATGCAGAATCTTGGAACTCTTTGAAATCAGTAAGCACGGTAAACATTTCACCGAAAAATGTGCGATGAATCGGAAACAAATTTCGAATTGCAATTTCTGTACTTTGGACATTCGGCGGTACTTTCTCAATGAACGCTACCCCATACTTCACAAGACTTCGTACAACATTTTTCGACACCTCATTATTCGCCAAGTAATCACTGAAATCTACGCGAGCATAGTCAGCTTCGTTTATTACATTTTTATCCCACGGCACCGTCGGATCACTTTCGATGAGTCGTTTCCGGTAATTTTCAAATTTCGCGCGGCACAAGAAATCTAAATCGTATATTGATTTGTGGCCATCTGACCACTCGACCGTCAAATCCTTTCCATCGGTCGTACAGTCCCGCACCTTGATATCAATCGGAATATCCATAATATTGAATTTCCGTTGAAAAGTTTCCGCACTGTAGCATGTTGCACATCGGCAATGATCCCGTAACCAATAGTGATGAAATTTCAATGGCTCATCATATCCCGGATGAATAATATCCAAAGTTTCTCCAATCGCTAGAAAATAACGAAATATCGTATTGAAAAATTGAAAAGTTAATAAAATTTCGTTTACTTGCTGACAACATTACACCATGTACAATCAACTAGTAATCAAGCTAAAACAAAACTGACAAAGTCCGACTGATAACATTTATTCTTTGCACATTATGTGCAAAACATTTTCTGAAAATAATCGTGTGACCCCTTTGGGTTATCATAAATACCGTACTCACCATCTTCCTTGTTACTTTCATCATGTATGAACAAATCGGCGATATCGTTGCTCTCGTGAAGCTCTTCGTCTTTCTCCGGCGCTATCTCGACAAAGTTCGTTCCATCTTCTATCGTTGTCTCTTCCGCTTCAACAGCAGTCTCCTCTTCCTCAAAATTTTCATAGTGTGGTTCTACAATAACTTCGACCCCTTCTCTGCTATGCTCCTGATTGTTATCGATAGGCAAGATGTACATATTTCTACCATCCTGACTCTCATTAGCTTCCTCGACATGATTTATCTGAAACACTAACTGACCATCGTACTCTTTAAAATTCCCGTCTAGAAAATTGTCATCTATGTCTTGCACTAGTTTTTGATTCGACGTCCGCTTTCTCCCATACTCCCGAATCGTTTGTGACTTTCGTTTACGTACATCCAAATTGATTTCATGCCTTGGTATCATCGGACCTGACACAAGTCGTGACTCGAGCTGCTCGAATTTAATAAATTGCGTTGGCATTTCTACTTCCTCCCGTACCTCCGCAAAAGTGGGCATCTTTGTTATCGTCTGATCGATTGTATCATAATCGTTTAGTGCTTTTAGATTCTTCGATGGCAATGCGGTTTTATTAAGGCCTCGCGATTCAATATTCTTGTAATCAGAGATTTTAAAGTGTCGGCTACAAACAAAGTATCGCTTACGAATCTGCTCTAACGTAAGCTCGTACAAATGTGGTATATCCAATATTTTGCGCCATACTCCCGCCCGAGTATTGTCACTTGGAAATTTATGAACCAAATCGAACCGTTCACCATGGCAGACGGGTACAATACAAAGCCGCTTCTTTCGATCTAGGGCTTGCATCGTCACACATAACCACGCCAAAATTTATATTGAAATTTTTAAATACACAATACGAGCTTAAACAAATTTGAAACCCCGAAGAAGAATATTCACATTCATTTAGTAAACAAATTCACAAGCCGCCATTACTATGTTGTTTGGTTCAGTTTGACAGTTGAATGACATTTGAAATGAGTGAGTTTAATGGAATTTGAGTTTTTAAAGGCAGACATACACTATCACTTAATTTTGATTTAAATCAGGGCGGGAATGTTGTAATTTCACTTTTTTCAAATCTTCAATTCGATTCGAGACTTCGAGACTTATATCTCTGTTTTAAGCATGAACATATTTATTAACGAACATATGCACCAATTATATAAAATTAGTAACAATTTAGTGAGCCATACACCACATTACACAGGCGTGTAATTTTATTTTTTCCAAAAGTGCATATTGCCTTGTTACTAGTTTTGATATGTTTTGAAGAACATTTCGTCAAATACATGGTTGGTTTTGGTGGCTCTTAATTTCCACCTGACCCATAACTAGAGCAAGTCTGAGGCCATTTGTTGTTCCAATTAAAAATGATTTAAAAAAAATTATTTTATTAAAAAAAAACAAACAGAATTACTCAAACATGCCTGTTCGACGTGAAAGCCAAAGGCTGTTTAGGCAATCAGTTATAGTACAGATTATATCACAAGAAAATAACAGTTTATTGCACAATGAAAACAGGCACGTTTCTTCTGGGACACAGAAAACCACATTCAATATTAATCATATGAAAGCAACTTTAGTTATTACCGTCGTGTTTTTATTTATTATTTTGTTTGTGTCGGTAAATGCCGACGTGTCCGCGAAAGGGTTAAGTACTACTTTTGCTTTTGTAATCATGTTCTTTCTATTACGATTTCAGCTTAGTTAAATAAGTATTTAACTAATGATTAACTCATCTTCATATTTTTTCTGATACTATATCACAAAGGGAAAATGAGTGAGTATAATATTTTAAACATATTGCGATCATAATAAATAAAGAATACTTGATGAGTGAAACAAAGTAAAGTTTACAACATCGCGGCCAAACTGATGCTTGTATTTTATATATACTTACATACTATATTAGTGACACAATTTGCTTTTATAATGGCAATTTGTATAATAATGTTAAGTTCCAAAGTGTAATCTATCCGGTCCATGGGAATATTATTTTACCTGTTAACCATGTAATGATATGCTGCGTGTTTGTGTTGTTTTAGGTGATACGATGTGCTGAGGATTGTGTAGCTTGTTTGCGTTGCCATCCTGTGTATTTTGAAATTGTGTTAGTTTTCTATGTTTTAAATTGTCAAATTAAGAAAATGTATTGCTTTGTTTTTTCCAATTCTAATGTAAATTTTATATTGAGGTGAATATTGTTAATGTATTTGTGCATGTTAACCAGCTGTCTAAAATATCCGTTGCATAAGACTAGGATATCGCCACATATCGGTACCAGTAGATAATATTGCTTACAAGAGTTGTTTATAAAAAAGATAAAACATGGATGATTATTCATGATTAAGCCCATATAGAGTCCAGCCGAGACGTAACTACCCAAGACTCGGAAACTGTTAGGTATACAATAGAAATTTTATAATTATGAAAATGCATGGTAATATGCTACCATACCGTTTACACTTCTTGCACAAATTCATTAGTCTCACGTTATATTAATATTGTATCATGTACACGGTTGATTTTAAACTGCACAACTGTTTACTTTAAATCACCTTTTAATTTATTCGTGCGAATAAATATACGATTAATGTGACACATTTTTTATTAATCTATGTGAATTATAGTTTATTCATGCCTTGGCAAAGTGAGTTAACGTGATCATTCCAATTAAGTATAGATTTTAATATTAATCCCAAGTTGTTAGTTGTTGGAACAAATGCGATTATATTATTACCCGGAAAAATTTCGAGCGTAATATTAAGTGAAGTACTTCCAGTGAAGAATAATGTTTTATTTTTATTCGGATTAATTCAAAGTGAATTATATTTAGACCACATTGAGATACTTCTAAGATCAGCATTACGTTGCAAAACAATCTCATTTAACCTTGAATAGCCGCCACCAATATAAAGTTGCAAATCACCAGCATAAAGATAAAATCGACAATTTAGAATATGCGATGGAAGATCGCATTAATAAAGATTAAAATACAGTCAAATGCCATTGAAAAATCTAAAAGGGCCAACATTAAACCTATGTAGGCGTTCATTGATTTGAAGTTGCATACTCTTCCCAAATACTCTTTCAGCCAAATAGCATCAGAACTGGAATGTTGACCCGTTTATTTTGAGAGTGGCGGAGTTACTTTTTCAAAAAATGATGTTAATGATAAAATTAGTTACAACTTAACGGAATCTCTTCATTTAAAAAAAATTCCAATCAATAATATAAGTATCCTGAGATAACAAATAAAAGTAAACCTTCTCGAAAGTTGGCATAAATATTTTTTAAAGCAAACCCTTAACTATTCCGATTTTTTATTTTTAAAAAGTGACATGCCACTTTCTAAATAAATTAAAAGCTCAATTGATGCTCCAATAATTGACAATATGTACCAAAAATGAATAATTACAGAAAAGTAACGAGGGTAATGTTTATGAAGAAAACTTGATTGGTAAAGTCGATGCAATCGGTAAATTTATTCAAATTTAACTCAAAGTCTGCGGTACAAAAGTCTGTAATGCAAATCAAATTTTTTGTCTATCAATACTTTTCTCGCGTGTAAAACCGCCTGGAACTGACCCCAAGAACCCATTTATGCTACATAATATTTTCCCACTACGTATGCGCGCCCATAAAACAGTTTCTCAATTCAATTATCGTGTCTTCTTTTTGATTCGTATTTTCGGTGTGTTCAATTTTTTGAATAATTTTCTTTAGTCAGTACATTCCCATTCAACAAAGTGAATGGTTCAAAATTAAGAAAAATCGTTCGGTAGGGAAAAAATTATTCGCACGGTTTTTTTTAAAATTATTTTTTTAAGTTTAATGTTTTTACAGTTTTAATTTTTCATGAGATAATTTTCCCATACATTTTACATGTGATTTTTGGTTGAGAAATTATTTTAATCTGATAAGTGAAAATTTTGTTTTTTCTTGAGATAAATATTAATAGAAAACTAAAAAGGAAAATCCTTTTTGATTTTCAGTTTTTGTTGTACCGAAGTGAAAATTTTTGTTTCCATTGTTGAAGAGAAGAAAAATGAAGAAAGTTTTGTGTTTTAAAATTTATTTAATTGGTTTAAATTGATAAAGTTTAGTAACGAGATGCAGTTATTGTTTTTAAGTGAAAATTTTAAGAGGTTTTTTGATTAGCCCGAATGTGAAAAATTTCAAAAATATATAATCGAACCGAAAAAACGGAAAAAGAAGAAAAGTCATCACCATCATCATCAGCTTTTGCAGCTGTATCGATTTATTTTGACGTCTCTCTCACATCGTGTATCTGTGTGTATATTTTCTCTTAGCTGTTTTCCCCCGATTTCCACGGAGACAATAGTCAACTTTTCCAAAGTTATTTTTGGTTGTCTTTTGGCCGTTGTACAATTGGGAAATGGTGGAAGAGGAAAATCGTTCAGGTAAATATCATTCATTATAATAGTAAGATTATGATATTTATATTTTCATATTTTCCGAATCCCGTTAATTATTAGGTTTTTCCAGACGGTGGAAGTATCCATATTTATTCCTTCATATAAAAACTCGCTCAATTTTTGTTTTTCGTATACTTCGTCTGCGTGGTCGAGATCTCCTCCATCTCTATAAACTTGAAAAATTTATTACAAGTTTGAAAAAGCCGGAAAATAAAGCAAATTAATTTTCGGAAACCGGTGTATAAAAATTTTCCAAGGTTGTGGCGCCTGCAAGATGCAATTTGTGTATTTTTTGTTGCTGGTGTTCTGTGTGTGTGTGTGTGTGTTTATTAATTTGTGGGAAATTGTTTTGTGATGGTGACAGATAGATTTGTGCGCTGAGAGGATGGCTATGGCGGCTGGAGGGTGAGACGTTAAAACATTTTTCAACATTTGACCTAATTTCCGAGTTGAGTGAAAGACTTTTATAGCTTAAATGATGCAATATTAAAAATAGGGCCGGTTCCCTCGCTTTCTAGAAATTCTTTCTAGAATTTGCAATGGAAAAATTAACATAACAAAACAAAGTTTAAATTTCCAAATCTGCCCTTTATACCTAATAAGCCACCAAATAAAATTGTATGTGCAATATAAATTGGTTGAAAGGATTTTGTAGTATGTATCGCCTGAGATTAGTAGGTGATTCTAAATTGCAATGGTGTTTGACCATCTAAACTAATTTCCTGGGGATAGTCCGCACCTGGCGTTTAACCCAATAAAATATGTTCACGTACAACGTACAACCCATCCGTTGTATAGCCCGCTTCGGTCAAAAAATAATAGCATATGTTACTGTTTTGGATTTGAAAGTCCTAGCTACAAAGATCGAGTTAGTATAATAAACGCATTTAGGATCAACCTGCAACAACTAATTTCAGCTGATTGTGAACAATGTTTGTGGCGCCAGGAACCATGCAATTTTCGATTAGGCCAACACTATTTTGTTACTCTAAATTTAATTATAATACAACCGTTGGTATTTCACTATAAGCCAACGGGATATTAAATTTGTCATGCAATTAGAATTAATAAGGGGCTACCTATAATGGGTCACGTTCACAAAGTTGAATAATGTCGAATTTTGCAACAATCTTTTTTACAGAATTCGACATTATTCATTAATATAGTTTCCTTCAAGAGTGATACATTATCATTGAAGCGTTGGATTCTCTAACATTTTGATGCCTTTTTGTAGAACGATTTATCTTTGGCCTCAATATAGACGTTTGTTTCGGCAAATCTCCTTCCTTGGAGTATTTTTGAGGTCTGCAAGCTGGTAATAGTTGCTGGGAGCCAGATCCAAAGAATACGGTGGATGGGGAAGCAATTTGTGCAGTTTTGCCATTGTAGCCAACAACATGTGTTACGGTAAATTATTGAACGGCATATTTCCCATCAAAAATAGTCAAAAATTTTCATAAAGTTGGCCGTGATACAACATGTTGCCAACTGTTGTGTGACCTGAAAGTGTCCAATGGTGGGATTGTCATACAATTTCGACACAAATCGTTTGAAGGTTGGTACTTTCTATAAATCATATCAGTTCATTCATAGCTGCGCCATTTATGTGTCAGCCAATTTACAAAAACAGATTTAATCATTGCAGAACAAAACTCTTACCTAATCCATCTGCCTTTCACTATGTACAGAGCCACATGTTTGGAACGTGCGCCAATGTTGTGTTTTAGCCAATTTTGAGTTCGGTAATAAATGCAAATATTAATTTCCAATTTGGGGCTCTTCTAGAATTATCACGAATTTCAAGAGTTTCAAAATATTTTTGAAATTATTTAACAGATCAGCTATTGAAAATGCTGATTCAATATTTCCTTGTTCTTGTTGACACCTTTAAAGTATTGAATCAAATTATTTGATTTTTTTTTAAATCTCCTGAAAAATATTTAGGCACCAATTACTGTTCAAATAAAGTGGTTACTCTTCTAAAGCTTTTCTCGATGCAAACAAATACAAAATTGTTGTTTAATGGAAAAATTAAAAAAAATTATTTTCCTATCACAATGTCGTAAAACTTCAAAACTTAGCGAATGACACTCTCACATAAAGGCTGCTATCCTTTTACACATTTAAACACTTCTAATCATTAAGCTTTCGCTAAACTGCACTCAATCACAAGTTATATAGTATTCGAGTTACTTGAACGATGTAATAATTACCCTCAATATCAGTTCAATTAAGGGAGAGTTAGATGTCGTTTGATACCAAATCAGCTAAAGCTCTTAAATTAACCAGTCAATGCACAGTTGTGCCACGCATCGGAGGTCTTATGTATTATTTGAGGCAGCAGTTCGCGTCTTAACTAAGACTCACCAAAGACTAATTTAAGATCGACTTAATGTGTTCCTCGCACTGGCATTTATATACCGCGCTGAACACTCTGGATTGTCCGCGAACATTCGGTCCTGTTACAGGATAAATTACTATAATCTGCTTACAATTACACAGTTATAAAACTATTTCTAATGTTAACTCTAGATGTCACTATTTTCACAAATGCCATTAAATTCTTAGCCCTTGATTGACCAATTTACACTGAATTAATGTCCTGCCCAGCGAGGGTGTTAAAAGTATCATAAATATTTTTCGTTAATTTTGTTATTTATTTCATGTGAATGTGCTGGTGCTAATATCCTATTAACAATCTCATTATACGTCTTGTAGGTACGTCCATACAATCTTGTTACAATATTTTCTAATTCTTTTGTCTCTCATAATGGGTATGAACTTTTCTACTGGTTCAGTCATCGATGTGAATTAGATTTTCTAAAGTCTCAGTTTCAATGCACATACGAGTAATATCCAGCTTTAAGACAACAAAAGGACGGACAATTTGCAAAAGTTGTTCGAATCTACTAAAAATTATGTACCTTTAGTTCGGTTAACACACGATTTTAACAGCAACAACAACTCGACAATATTTGCGGCTTAACCTTTTAAATTAATTCATCTCTAACCTCTTGAAAATAACTAACATCTCACAGTTCACAGATAATACACACAATAAAAAAAGAAAATCATAAATTTCTTAAGACGAATTTCGTGCCTTTATCAAATTTCATTTTCATTATTAATTCCGGTTTTTATCTTATTTCGTCTTGTCTATCACATCTTTGTAATATACATATATAGATTCTTCTTTGCATAACTATATATAACATCTTACATCTTCCTCAATTGAATATGATTTTCTTTTCTTAATTCAAAAGCTCTGCTGTGAACCTCATAAATAATCAAGATGATCGTCTTTTCTTACATACAGCCGAGTTTAGTTAGTTATGTTCATGAAATTAAATCGGGTGGAGTATTGGTATTGTGAGTTCAAGTTACACAAAGTACCGGAAATGAAGTCGGTCGATTCGATATATATCGAGACCGCACATATAATTTTGTAATATTGATCGATTGAATTGAAACGAACCGCAAATCAACCACCATTGCCAATAGTTCGGTTTTATCGATGTTGGCGTTATTATATAAGACCAAAAACCTATAATGTATCGTGTATATAAGAAAAGTTTTATTTTTTTGTGTTTTAAAGAAGATGAAAAAACCAAAAACAAAAAAATAAAAACGACTTAAAGACAACAATAAATAATTCAGTACGTGACTTTTCAACTAAATTTTTTATTTCATTCCCAAGCAAGACACAAGACAAAAATTAAGAACTCCGCCGATACTTCGTACATACAAATCCATCTCTGCTATTTAAGCCATGTTAAATTTATGCGAGGTGTGATGATTAGGTGCGGTCTTATGCTATTTTAAGTGCGGAAAAATCAATTTCGCTTAATTTCTGAATATTTCAAATTTTATTTTGGCTTACATATCATGAACGTTATATGTCGTTTCTTATTGTTGGTAACCATCACCGTCCCACAACACAACACCAAGTTGCAAATACCGTGGAAATTGCATTTACTGGTTTCTGTTTGAATTCCGATTTTTCTTAATTAATTCTTGTATACCAACCAAGTATTTACAGTATCTTGAAGACCTTTATTTACCACCAACAAGAAATGGTGCTCATATACGTACCAACATTTATTTATAAGAACAAAATTAAACGACTTACGTTTTATGTCTTTTAAAGTTTGGTGTCCGCACAATGATGAATGCAGGTACGTGCCGTTTGATCGAAGAAAGATTTTTTTAAATAAATACTTGCTTAAAGACAATATAATTGAACAGGCCAACTCAACCATGGTGTAAAATTTATGTATGTGAATCGAGAATCGACGCCATTGTTTTTATTTGACATCTGTCAACAACATTCAATTCATAACCATACAAGTTTCATACAATAACGCAAATTTTTTACGTGTTGAAAATGTCGAATTTTGTGCCTACATATTACGATTTGCGGACATCATTGACTTTTTGTTATCATTTGAGGAAAACTACTACAGAATCACATCGAATGCTTGTCAAAGCTTACGGTGAGTATGCTCTTGGTAAATCACAATGCTGTGAGTGGTTTAATAAATTCAAAAAAGGTAATTTTGACGTGAGGTGCGAAGAACATGGAAGGCCACCAAAAAAGTTTGAAGACATTGAATTGCAAGAAATCAAGAATTGTTGGATGAAGAAGACGCTCAAACGCAGATACAACTAGCGGATCAGTTGAATGTGTCACGAGAAGCCGTCTCCATACGTTTAAAGTCATGGAAAAGATCCAATGGGCAAAATATCTTGCCTTGATCCAGGACAAACATCGACATCCACTGCAAGGCCAAATTGCTTCGGACGGAAGACGATGCTGTGTATTTGGTGGGATCAGAAGAGTGTGTTTTATTTTGAGCTGCTAAAACCTGAAGAAAGCGTAAATACTGAACGCTACCAACAACAATTGATCAATTTGAATCAAGCTTTGCTTGAAAAAAGACCAGAATATGATAAAAGGCAACACAAAGTGATTTTGCTTCATGATAATGCATCATCACACAAAGCAAAACCGGTCATGGAGACGTTGGGGGCAGTTAATAGGGAAATACTTTCATATGCGGCTTACTTGCGAGACTTGGCTCCGTCCAATTATCACTTATTTGCATCGAAGGGGGACGGGTTTGCTGAGGAGCACTTCACTTCCTTCGAAAATGGCTCGATAACTGGTTTGCCTCAAAAGAAGAACAGTTTTTTTGGGCCAGGAAGATGGGATTTTTTTTATAATGGAAATATAATGGGAATTAATTTATATTCTTGTTTGGAGGGTTGTAGCCCTTTGGCTAGTCTCCTTTACAATTTTATTACATTTTAAGTCGATCCTGATTAGATCTTGTAGATCATGCGGTTTCTTCCTTCGCAGCCGTCTTACTGGGTATCAATCATCCAACATACGATGTATCTCAGCATTTTGGTGTAGACTAATACGTTGCATGTGTTTTCTCGCGTGTTTGCTTATTTCTTCACTAACGAAATCCATCTTCAGATCTCTATGGAGGTTGTCATTTCTTATGCACCACGGTGCATTAACTATTCCACGAAGGACTTTGCTTTGGAATGACTGGATGATATTGCATTGGTTTTCTTTGTACAGCCCCAGAGCTGAATACCGTAAGTCCACACAGGTTTTAGGATTTGCCGAAATAGTAGCAATTTATTATATAGAGTTGGCTCAGAATTTCTTCCTAAGAGCCAATCCATCTTTCTGTATTTGATGTTTAACTCTTCTTTTTTCTTTTTCACATGCTCTTTCCATTTTAGTTTCGCGTCTAGAGTCATGCCTAGATATTTTGCCGTATTTGCATAGGGAATTTGCTAGGAGTTCAGTTCTACTGGTATCCAGTAGACCTTCTTGTTGGTAAAGTTTACGTGAACAGATTTTGTTTCATTAAGTTTTATTTGCCATCTCTTGGTCCAGGTATTGACAATATTAGTAGCTTTTGCAGTTTGCTTGTAGATTCTTCTAAGCAATTAGCAACTGCTAAGATGGCCGTATCAACCGCAAACGTCGCTATGTAAGTCTCCTCTATCGTTGGCACGTCCGAGGTACTGGTGGTATTTTTTCCTCTGCAGTTTGTCTAGGTAGAGGCTGGAACGTGTTCTCGAGGAGGGTTGCAAACAACGAAGCTTTTTGCTTTGCACTTATAGCCCATGTGCCATCTTCATTTTTTACTGGTGGAATTTGTAGTTTAGGTCGTTTTAAACTTTTGTCGCTTTCCAAAGGGAGTACTCGGTATCTTTTTCCCCAGTAAGGCCACTCAAGTATTTATTAATGGATTCGTTTTTGATTTCTTTAATTAGCAATTTTAGTTTATTGGATAAAAAATTTAGAGTTCTTTTATATCCTGGCGCTCGACTCCTTTGTTAGGCCTTTCTTGCTTTTCGTTTTGCTGCAACCAGTTCCCTAACTTAAAACTATCCGTGAAATTACCACCATTTTGTAAAAACGAGGTTAAAATATCGTTTGAACAAGTGTAAGCGCAATTTATACTCAGTGGTATTACAGAGGATGACACAAAATTGTATACACTGTTAACGCTTGAATATACCAGTATATTGTCTAGGTAAATACTGCGATGCGATAACAAACGAGGTTTGGAAGAACGACACGCAGTTTCCGAGTATTTTAAATGCAAAGCTTTGTTTGAGGATATTCTATACTTGGGGATGAAATTCTTCATCACTCCTCAATGAAAGTTTTAGATTTGATATTAAAACAAATGTGATCACTTGGTTGTGTCAGTGTCAATAAGCAACGATTCTATTGACGATATGGATAAGTTGGCGGATAAATTGATCAAATTATGTGCTTCATCACAAGTTAACGTGACATCAGCTAAAGAAATCGCATCATCGCAAATCTATTCAAATTCTACGTCATACGTTATGCCACTAGAAAACCAAATTCAAATATTGGCGCAAAGGATAAACAAAATTGAATGCCTTGCTCGCCAAAGGGTGACATGATGGTAAGAGATAGAGATTATCATCGGCAGGAAAACCGACATTTTATAAGTGTTGGTGGCATCATAGATGGGAGCTTTAGAAAGGAAATGTCGTTCACTGTAGACGATGAATCATTTGTGGAGGCGCAAGTGGTTGAACAAACACAATTAAATCGGTTGTATGTTCCAATCATTCGACACACTTAAAATTTTTAATCAACACCGGGGCAGACGTATCCGTAATGTCTGCTAACAAGAGAAAAAATGCTGCATCCGAGTTCCAAATTACATCCAGTTCCTCTTCGCAACCAATTTATATGAAATTTCATCATTGCAGACGTAAACAAACCAATAATAGGTATTGGTTTCGTCACACATTACAATTTGTTTATCGACATGGGCGGCAACATGTTAAAAAATTGTGTAACAAAGTTGTCTATTAAGAGCTATGTTTCAGCTGAATGTGAACAGTTCTTCAACAATATTAACAATATCATCATATCCTTACAAAAACTCATTAGTTTTTCTGGTCCGAGAAGACTCCAACCGGGCCTCAACACTTCATATGGTCTGGAAATTAAACGAAGAATGGCGTCCATGCGGTGACTACCGTCTACTTAATTCAACTCAGGATTTTGCATTGTAAAACACTTTTTCAAACAATTAATTCGCAAAGAGCGTTTGATTATGTTCCGGTTGAACCTATTTGTATACCAAAGATGGCCAGCAGAACGCCTTTTGGCCTTCTTGAGTTTGTATACATGCCATTTGGACTACGGAATTTTTATGTTTCCGTAAATTAATGACATTACGATTGCGTCAACATCTTTAGAGAAACACAAACTGCATTTACATACAAATCATATGTGTAATTTCGGTAAAACAGGGTTAAGATTTCTAGGCCACCTCGTCACAGCAAAGGGATTTGGAAGAACAAGTTGAGGCAATCCAAAATTATAATCAGCCAAAAGTAGCTCAAGATTTAAAGAAATTTCTACCGTACATTTAAAAATCAAATAATCCTCCAGAACTTAGTGAAAGGAATAAATAAAACGTGACCAATCACCAGCAATGAAATGGTCTAATGACTACGATGTGGCATTTCAACTTTGTACAGCCCATTTAGTTAACGTTACCATCCTAGCACATCTAGTAAGAAATAGTAAACTTCAACTAGTAGTACACGCATCAGATGTAGTCAGTGAAGCAGTAATTAATCAAATAACGAAAAATGGAGAGCCAGAGTCGCTTGATTTTTTTCGAATGCTCTTCTGTTCATTTCCGACATATACTGGAACGTTACTTAAAGAATTTTTTATCCTCAATTATTGTGATTGTTGAAAATGAAATAGACGTTGAATGTATTGCAAAGTTACAAAGTACCGATGTCGAAATTAAATCTATTATCAATGGTACAGCAACGGGAATCACCATCTCACTTAGTTTTGTCGCAAAACTGCATTCAGCCACACAAATATATTGTGATACTTTGAATAATCGCATCCGACCATTCAGCAGTCGATTATGGTGCGAGAATTGTTGGTATCACGGCATAAACGATTGCTGCCAATTTGATATCAAGGTGGATACAAAACTTTGGAGTACCAGAAAAAATTTCAAGTGATCTAGGCAGACAGTTTGATTCTCAGATATTTAATTAATTGAGCCAAACATTAAACATTTAAAACGACGCCATTCCATCCTAAGGCTAATGAAATAATAGAGACATGGCATAGAACATTTAAGACTGCAATAAAGTGTCGACAGAGTCACGATCGGATAAAGTTTTCGCAACAATTTTATTGGAATTAAAAGTGTCATTCAAAGAAGATATTGATGCGTCACCTACCCAGCACGTATATGGAACAACACTTCCAATATCTGGAGAATTTTTCACACCTGGGAAAACAAAGTTAACCGAAACTGAATTCAAGGAATTCTGACAGCATATGAGTCAAATTCGTCCAACAGTTATTATCAATCGTCGCGTTGGAAATAACTCATATTTCAGAATTTTTTCGGGGTAATGTTTAGATTTATCTATTGTCAAAAGCAACCGTCTCACCACAACCGTCTGCCGAGGGGCCGCCTTATACATTTAAAGTGTTGAAATGTTGAAACATATTTTTAGTCATGGGAACTTGTTATTGCAACCTGTTGAGTGGAACACACATTATCAAAAACTGCCGAATAACAAAAATGCTGGATAAAACAAAGTACCTGTTTTTCATTAAAATACGTCCATTTGTGGAGGGGCTGGGTGAAGCATACAAAGAATTTACTTAAATTTTTTTAATTGTTATGGGTTGGTTTTGGTTATAAACTTCACACACTTATTTTATAAATGGTAGTCTACAGACAGTTATTCCAATTCTAAATTATCCAAACATCGCGCAATTAAACGATAACAAATAATAAACTAACGGTTGTTTCAAATTACTCACCGACAAATTCGATTTCGATCGCCATTGAAGCATATACTAATAGTTGGTACTACCTTGAAAGCTAAATATATATTGACATGGGCCGTACATCGATGCCGTATAATATATATTTGTATAGTAGGTGGTGCACGGATACTTGATACCATCAAACAAATATTAGAAAATTAAATTATGTTAAAAGCAGTATACAATACCGCACTATACACAACATCGATGCGATTACCCAACTGAGTCAACATAAACTAAAACATGAGCGTCTAAGAAAATCATTAAAAGTAAATCAAAATATGGTTTTGAAGGTTACATGAAAATTTTATCGTTGAATCGCATTAATTTATAACATTAATAACAATAATAGTCGTAATAAAAATAGTATAATAGTAATAGTTTTGTGTACAGTGTCGATTTGATTAGTTCCATTTATAAACGAGTAATACGAGTACGATGTATGTTTTCGGGGGTATTTTGAATTGCCTTAAGCGTTTTAATGTAATATTTATTGATTTCGGTCAATGAGGGCATGTTGAATAAAATAAGGGGATCTGTGTAAGAACTATTAAATATTTAATTGAAGTTAAATACTGTTGAAATGTTGTTTGATGAAAGTTAATTTAATTTGTGTTACGCCTAGCTTTTTGTTGAACGTATACCATAAAGGCAATTTATGAAGTCACGACTTCCATTTAGATGTAACGGGTGTTTTTTTAGGAGGTTTGTTTTTCCGATAGATGTCGTTTTATTTTATGACAGTTGTTTTGACAGCTCAAAGTGGCATTTCTACTCAGTATTGTTTGGCAAATCATTATGAATAGGTTAACTCCAGAACAACGTTTTCAAATCGTGGAAATTTATTTTCAAAATCAGTGTTCAATTAAAAATGTTTATAGAGCACTTCGTGAATTTTATGGTGCACATAATCGTCCGTCAGAGACCACCATAAAGAACGTAATTACCAAATTTCGGTCTACATTCACTCTTTTGGATGCCAAGCCACCGACAAGAATGAGAAGAGTTCGTACAGAAGAAAATATTGCTGTCGTTGAGGCCAGTGTCGAAGAAAACGACAATTTATCGATTCGTCGTCGTGCTCAGCAAATTGGACTTTGTCCATCGACTTTATGGAAAATTTTACGTAAAGATTTGGGTTTGGTGCCATACAAAATTCAATTGGTGCAAGAATTAAAGCCACACGACCATCGTTTGCGCCGTGAATTCAGTGATTGGTCGTTAAATCAATTGAACGAAGATCCATTTTTTTACCGTAAAATTCTCTTCAGTGATGAGGCGCATTTTTGGTTAAATGGATACGTCAACAAACAAAATTGTCGCATTTGGAGCAAAGATAATCCACACGCCGTTCTAGAATTACCAATGCAACCTGATAAATGTACTGTTTGGTGCGGTCTATGGGCTGGTGGGATCATCGGTCCATATTTCTTTAAAAATGAGGAAGGACGACGCGTTACCGTGAATGGAAATCGATACAGAACCATGTTAAATGAGTTTTTGTTGTCAAATCTTGAAGATATGGATATGAATGAAATGTGGTTTCAACAAGATGGTGCCACTTGCCATACAGCACGTGAAACAATCGACTTATTGAAAGAAACTTTCAACGACAACATTATTTCGAGAAATGGTCCGGTGAATTGGCCTCCGCGTTCGTGCGATTTGACGCCACTCGATTACTTTTTGTGGGGATACGTGAAGTCATTGGTTTATGTGGATAAACCTCAATCGATTGACGCTTTGGAAACCAATATTCAACGTGTCATTGCTGACATACGCCCTCAAATGCTTGAAAAAGTGCTGGAAAATTGGACCTCCAGAATGACATTTGTGAAAAATAGTCGTGGTAGCCATATGCCAGAAATTGTGTTTAAATGTTAAATGCCAAAAAATTATCTACCAAATAAAAAAAAATTTTGGTCATTTCATAATTTTATATGTGTTTTATTCAAAAAAAAAATCGGCAACCTCTTAAAAAAACACCCTTTACATACATTCGTTAAAAACGGTTACAGCGCTAAAAATGATATCAACGGCAAGACCGCATACGGCCTAAAACACCCATTTAAGCAATCGGAAAATTGATTACAAAAGAATATCGCAAAATACCGCCTTTGAACAAAGGTTTAAATTAAAGAGGCAATCATTATTTATACTCAAATGTTCGTGTGTCTAACGTTGTTCTTCTTAACTTCTACACTTCATGCTTTAGTTTAAAATTAACAAAATTTAAATTGCCTGCAACCGCAGAACTTACACTTATATCATACAACGAGGCGGCCGCACAAATATCAACTTTTCACTTGCACCTCTTTCTCAAATTTACAATTAAAACCCGAATATTTGTTTACCTGTAACTCTTTTCGAGTTTGGTAAAGCTGGGCTGTTCCAAATCACTTTTGATGCAGCATTATTTCCATTTCCCTTGTAGATTTTAATCGAAAAACGAACAATCTGAGCAAAATTTTAAAAATATTTGTAAACTGAACTCCATTGTTAACATACAATTCGTGTTTTATCCTGACCTGCTTCGAAATGGCTACAGTACATTCTATTTGGAAATTTTAGGTAATTCAATTAAATTGGCTATTTAAAGCAAATAATTAAATAAGTGACTACAATCGGCACAACAAAACAATTGGTAAAAAAAAAGAAATTATGAGCTCGACTACAAAAGATTATATAAAGTTTTCTTGAATGAATTTCTCGACAAGTGATAATCGGAAGCTCCGTAGATCTTCAGAAAGACAGTAGTTCGTTACCGTGCTTGATTCACGCACAAACAGCGCGGAAGCTACGTCTCGGCGATTGTCTAGGCGTTGCAGTTTCAAAAGATTGCATCGATTCTGATAAGGCGGAAGAACGTAGTCCACGGCACGACTGGATGGTAAATGTCGTAGCGCGAACAAAATAAACTGTTTCGGGATACTCTCAATCCTCTCAGAATGACAGTGGTAGGAGGGTGACCAATCAGGAGATGTATACTCCAAAATGGACCGAACAAAGCTTACGTATAATGATGTCAAAGTTAATGGGTTACGAAAGTCCTTGCTGTTTCGTTTAATGAAGCCAAGCATAATGTACGACTTTGAAATAATGGCATTAACATGTCTGGTAAATGTAGCATCAGATTCAAAGATCACACCAAGATCCGAAATGAACTCAACCCCGATAAATGGTTTCGTTGTACAGTTGATATTGATAAAAAACTGGCGAGCGGATACGGGAGAAAGAAATAGTTTTGCATTTACTCACGTTTAAAGCCAGTAAGTTGTTAATTGATCAGTTGCAAAAGCGGTTTAAGTCGTCTTGTAACATTTCGCAGTCTAACACGCTAGAGATCCGGGCGAAAATCTTTATATCATCTGCAAAGAGGGGGCAACTGGTAAACTTAAAACATTTTACAACGTCGTTAATAAATAATGAAAATAACAGTGGGCCGATATGGCTACCTCGAGGCACGCCGGAGGGCACCCGAAATAATGGGGAGAAAGAATCCAGAATCCTAACAGATTGCCAACGATCTGAGAGATAAGAACGCAACCAGTCGATGAGAATGAAATCACAGTCGAGACTCTCCAACTTGCCAATAAGAATGGGAATGGAGTGATCAATCACATCGAAAGCCTTTGCGAAGTCTGTGTAGACAACGTCAAGCTGCTGCTTGGAGAGTTTAGGCTGTCAAATAGATGACCACAAAATGAGGACAAGTTAGACACAAGGTAGACCTACCGGGATAAAATCCATGCTGAAAAGGAGAAATTAGTCTCGTGGTATGGAAGTGCAGTTTGGGTAAGACAGAGAGAATGGCGATCCCATGATAATTACTTACCTCACTTCTATTATCCGCCTTTAAAGTAGGATGAACGCATGATATTTTCCAGGGATTTGGAAAAATACCACGACGAAGGCTTTCGTTAAACAAGAAGGTAACTGCAGGGGCCAGACTTACGGCACAACGTTTGAATAGGATCGGTGGAAGACCGTCATAACCCGTTCCCTTGTTAACATCGAGAAGAAGCAGTTGATCAAGAACCTCCTGTTCGGTAAGCTTGAAATGATCGAGTATAATGGAGGTGGAAGTAGTAGGAGAATGCAAGGAATTTGGCAAACAAATTGTAAATGGCGGATGGCTGACTAGAGGTGGAGGTCTGGTAAGATATATTCGACGGAAAACCAGATACCTTTTTCTTGCTGTTAATGAAGTTCCAAAATTTTGTGGGATTGGATGTCAAAACTTGCTCGAATTGCACTACGTAATTATTGAAAAGTAACCAATTAAGGGTCTTGAATTCATTGCAGGCATTAACGAAATCGGGATAGTATTCTTCGCCATAAAGCCTGTAAAGGGAATGAAACTTGTTGCATCGTTTCTCGAGCAGCATCAACTCGGTATTATACCATGGCTCCCGAAAGCCGGATTTATTATTGATAACCCGCGAAACGTGTCTCTCGATACCACTCCCGAGAAGCTAGTTGAATCTGTGTAAAAAATCCCAATCGGCAGGGCTGAGAAATTCATTCAAGGATGCGTAGTCGGCCATTCTAAAATTAAAGTGAAAATCATTAGATAAATAATTAATTGTACATTTAGTATAAAAAATATTTATCGTAATTGGCGTGTGATAAATGCTCTCGCGTTCAGTGAAGTCCAAGCACGGAGCAACATCGGCATGCAAGACGTCGTTGGCAAATAGCAGGTCCAGGAATTTCCCTCGACTGTTGCTGAAGCGGTTAAGCTGCGTTGTGGATATGGAAGCGAAGTAATCGATGATAGTCAATGCTTTTTCGTCGTTTGAGGATGAAGAGAACTCACCGCCGACATCGTTCCAAGATATACCGGGTAAGTTAAAGTGACCCACGATGATACTTTGATCACAAGGGCGAACTGAAGGTATAACGGCTAAGTCGATGTAGTTGATAAACGTGTTGTAGACATCCCGGTCGGATCCGTACGGAATATAAACGGCGACGGTGACAATCGAGGTATTGTAAGCTAGTCTGATGCGAACGGCGATGACATCAAGGTAGGGATGGCAGGCGAATATACCAAGAAACAACAATAAACATAATAAAAGGAGCCGTTTGTGAAGTCCTTGGCACTTAAATCGAACCTTGGCGCCGAAACTCACAACAATTTGTCTTGCAGAAAATTTCATCACAAATATTAATAAAGGGCCTGTGATACACAGTTGACGGTATTCCCAGAAATTCCGCTACAATCGTTACAATATCTCATTTCCAATAAACATATTACCCAAATTTATCTTGATTGATTAATAAATAGTTTAGATCCTTTTCCCAGTTGGCCATATCCAGAACTTCCTCCAAAAATAATTTTATTTACTCATTTTCATATTACACTGTTAAGAAATAGCCTAGTTTAGTTGACCATATTCCAGAATTAATTTAAGAGTTCCAAAACTCGATCCTCGAATATTTCTATCAATATGGAAAGAATCTTTTTAATTCCAACCCATAAGAAGGGATGTAAATCAAATGTCTCCAATTATAGGCCAATTTCGAAATTATCCTGTATCCCCAAGTTATTTCAAAGTATTGATGATTCCCTTTACCTTCGAGGACGATCTACTATACAACCAATTTAACCGACTTTGAACGTTATGGAAGGTGGAAACGAAGTTGATGTTATTGCCATGGATTTCAGCAAGGCATTTGACAGGGTTTCCCGTTGGATTATTTTGTTTAAGCTGGGGGCTCCTGGCTTCACACCTCAACTCTTGCTATAGGTGGATTCTTATCTGAGGGGACGCAGGTATCAGGTGATCTTTAGGTCATCAATATCTGCTCCTTTTATAGCTACTGCCAAGGTACTGCAAGGCAGTGTTCTTGGGCCTATTTTTTTCGTCTTATCCACCAACTACGTCGTTTTCATGATTAAAAACTCGTCAGTTTCCATTTATGCAGACGATATGAAATTTTACTGACAAATTTCAAGTTCCATCGATATTAGCGAATTACAGAATGACCTTAATAACTTCATAACTTGGCGTACTAAAAAGCCATACGGGACTTAGGGACAATTTGTGACCGCGAACTTAGCTTTAGAGATCACATCGATTTTATTGTTAACAGGAAAAATCTGAGCTTGGATTTGCCAAATGTTGGTCTAAAGAATTTTTGAATCCTTATGTTACGAGGGCTATTTGCAACATAAGGGTTCCACAGTGTAACATGATACAACATTACACAACAGAGTGAAACATCAAGCAACACAGTGCAACATCTCGCAATATTATGCAACATGAGCAACTCCTAATATAACTTTCCGGAAATCCACAAATTTTGATGAACAACCGAGGGAACCCCAACTACCATTATCAATTTTCATTAAAATCGTTCGAGCAGTTTCCGAAACCATGGATGTAGATATATAAGCATACATTCAGATATGATGGCATTCCACGAAACCACCACGGCATTTACAGATACATTGACAGCGTGTCGTTTTCATTGTTATAATTTGTCAATCTGTAATGTCGCTCACATTTTAATAAATCTTATGTTGAATCTCGAAGTGAGGAAAGGTTCTTGGTTTCCGCAAATGCTCTGAGTTTGTTGTTGACAGTGCCGTAATTCTTAATAGTTGCCGTAATACTTGACAGTTGATTGGTTGCTTTGCGCTCCACTTTGCCGAAGAGGATGTATCCGATTTTCATATTTTTTGCGAAGAATGAACCCTGGTTACCGTTGATGCAACCATCATTTTGAAGCATTCCAATGATATCAGCTCCGAGTAAAATATTTTTTCTTGTCTGCCAGGCGTGCCTGTAATTTTTCGTGGCTAAAACAGAAAATGTTGAATAGATCCGCGATCCGAGAACAAATGCACGTGGCATGGGCCATTCATTGCCACATATTAAACTGATTGTAACTGCAGCTGTGATTCCTTGGCATTCCGATGTAAGTTATCGTACTCTGGATATGAAACTGATGAGGGAGTTCGAATGAAAAAATTTTGATAGCATGTCGAACTAGAGTGATTCAGGCGCAAGTAGTTTAAACATAACCTCTCTTCGCATACGAAATAAGATCTTTGTTCGAACGTAAGGGGCTTGAATTTATTACACTGGAACACGTTGTGATTTTCAGCACAAACTTGACACGAGGATATCTAAACGTCCGATGTGACGACGAGTGAAGGAGCTGATTGTACGTCCGACTTGCGATGTGATTGGGCTCGCGACGAATACGTTGATGACGGAATCTGGATATGGATATTTTGCTCGGATTAGTGTTAACTTCTTTTGCCGCAGCATTTCTTGATCAATCTTGTCGGCGATTATGTTGATCATAATGATATCTCATGAAGTAACGGATACTCCTAAAACCTTCAAACAGCGAACAGTCTCGGTTGTTATTGCGGATTTTACGCCATCCTGCGGCTGATTCGAGTCGATGATGAACCGACGATGGTCGGTGGTGGTGCCGCTGGTGTAGACAGACTTCTAACTATAGTTTCGAGTTAACCATGATTTCGTTGTAATGTGTCATGCCTAACCATGATTTACAACTAGGTTTATACATAGTTTCGGAATGAGATATTATTTTTCATCCCGAGACATTTTTGTGTTCCCAAGGCCGAATACATCAAAAATGGAGGTTCCCGACAGTATTGGTTTACCAAGCAAATCTAGTTTCCTTTGAGTTTTCTATTTGTCATTGAGCTATTTAGTTGGTGGGAATAAATTTTTTTTCTATTCTGTCAATATAAAAGTCATTTCTGACAATTTAAAAGTCAATTAAATTTCAATCTTGACATTTTTGTCAATGCCTACTCTACTCCATTGCTATTTAAAACCAAACGAGAAGACAAAATAAATTGTAGTGTATTTTGAGTTCTCATTTAGGAAATCATGATCTCGAAACTTTAGGTATGCAACCAGTAGTCTGTCTATAGCATAAGA
The DNA here is from genome assembly GCA_963691935.1 of Nephrotoma guestfalica. Lineage (NCBI taxonomy): Eukaryota > Metazoa > Arthropoda > Insecta > Diptera > Tipulidae > Nephrotoma > Nephrotoma guestfalica. Next base: position 253,448,154 of record OY829915.1, read on the forward strand.
CTATCTCATTTTTTTGTTACACTTTCATTCATTGGTGTTATACAAGGACAAGGATGGTGTGATTATTTTGTAACTTTGTTGGAAAGAGAAATCAATAACAAAAGCAATTAATGAGATTCGTTCATCTCTGAGAATGAAACCGTTATTTTTGTGAATTTTGTTTAAAATAAGAAATAAAATTTGTATGTTTGTAGTTGTTCACTTGAATAAGGCCAGTTGATTGTTTGAAGGTTGTTTCAAATTTAAAATTACTTTGATTTTATTCGAAGTCATGGGTCGTGGATAAACGTCAAGTGAAGTTGAGAAAGCTAAAATTGATGCTTACACAGAATCAAATCTTACGAGTCGCGTGATTGCAAGTAAAATCGGCAGAAGCAACTCATCAATAATTACCTTAAAATGTAAAAAACATGAAAGGCTGAATAGCAGATGCTACATCACCGCAAAACAAACCTGCTATCGTTCGGGAAGCCTTGAATTCCGTATACTTTGTGGCAAAAACCAAAGCAAGAACCGGTATAACGGCAAGTGTAAGTACTGTTCGACGTATTATTAAGTGTACTAAGCATCTTAAGTTAAAAACTACAAAAAAACCGCCACTGAATGCTTTGCGGAAAGAAGTTCGGTTGGAATTTTGTAGAGCGCAAATGACGTTTAATAATGTGTGTGTTAAGGTTTAGGTTTTAACAGTAATATTTTATGATTATTGGGATCAAGTGCTTTACAGAAGTCCAGAAAGTGGGGTGCAGGCGACAGCACTTATATTAAAGAACCTTTGTGAAGCCAAAATGAGAAGCTGAAATTATCTTGCTAGTGTCTAAGAAACCCTCTAATATGAAATTATTTACTTCGACCTACGATACACTTTTAAAAATTGAATTCTAACTTGTAGATAGTCTGTAAAAGTCTGTTGTAGTTATTTTATATTTTTAGCCGTTGTAAGGTTTTTTATCAAACTGCCGTAATATGTCTATACTTCACGCTACATTTGTAAAATGTTTGGTATGCGTAGAATTGAAGTAAATTTATCAATCATTCAATTAATTGTTATTTATAGATAGGGCATATGAATACATTCCATTTGGTAATTCGCTTCAAGATCATATACAACCAGTAGTTCTTAACCTTTTCATAAATAAGGTACACACAAAATGATGAACGTTGTTGAATGTTGTACATGTGTTATGCAACCGTTATATTGTATTGTTCGCTCAGTAACCGTTTGTATTTCTGATCAGTAGGATGACGTTTTCCTCTACTACATAAATTCGGCAACAAAAACGTTATAGTTGCATGGTAGTCCATTTACGAATCACGTCAATTTCGATAGACACATTTCAGCTTTAAATTAAACTTAATTGATATATAGGAACGCGTCCAATTATCTGAACACATTCAATACACTATCGGACATCATGTTCGTGTATTTTTGACCTAATTGATTTTCAATTGGCCGCTCGCACATTTTCATGTTTTACGATCAATTTCGTTCTATACAACAGACGGATCAATTATTATCGTATACGCATATGAATACATAATTACGATATAAATAGTAATTTTTAATTTGTATTCCGCATGATGTTGATGAATTAGGGCGAGCTTACAATGTTCTCGCATGTGTATGCTAGGCTATGTAAGTAAGTAAATTACTTTCCAATTTAGCGGATGATTGCAATGTAATATAACATAATTAAGTAAAATGTTACCAGACGATGTGACTATAAAAACTTTCGATTTTAACGCGAATTATCGCTTAAAGACAATCTACATAGAAATTTATATCAAAATAGAAACTGGTTGACACATTTCTCATGCCATTGAGGAAAATTAATAATAAGATTATTATTTATTTTTTTGAAAAGGTGGAAATGAGTTGTTATTGGGTTATTTGGTAATTTTATGCAAAAATTATGCTGTGTGTTTGCAAACCGACAAAAATATGTCAGCATGTTTCTACTTATCAACCTTGACAAAATTAGTAATCTTAATTAAAATCTTTTGGTTTTTACGAGACATTTGTTATTAATTGGCGTATAAAGCTAAATTAAAAGTTTTCATTGTACTTGCTAGCCACGTACGTATACACCACTCTACCTATATAACAGATTGTATTTTCCGTCTGAAATCTAATTAAATTACCATATTTTTCGAAAACCAATTAGGCGCCAGATTTAATCTAATATACGTCAATGAGTTTTAGTTTCAAAGGTTTTGAAAAATTTAAGGGAAAATTAAAATATTCTGAGAATTATATGAAGTGTGATTAGGTTTTTAATTTTGGAAAATCGAATACAGCATCGGATAATGCTCTAAATTCTAAATTGTAGAACACATGTTGTGCGTCGAGACGAGATGGGCGAATGCCATTTTCACTTTATGTTTAATTGCCCCTTATTCCGAAAATCAAAGTAATGCTTATATACTTTTGTAATGCAATGATTAAGATGAGGTGATATTTATGAAGAGTCATCACAAACTTATGGTTTTAAACATTTTATCACGACTATTCAGGATCAAGATGTATGAATACGAGCAGTTCTGGATGTTCTCATAAAAATAAATTTTGGTGTTAAGGTTGTATTGCACAATGAACAATATTTTTTCGCACTGTAATACAGTTGCTTTCAGCTTCGCCTATTTAGCACCCCATCGAACGGTTTTGATACAAATGGTCATTGTTTATTGGTAGTTTACATCGTTTGGTCACACGATTAAACAGTAAATAAATATTTTTTTTTATTATTATTTAAATTATTACAATTCATCTAGTATTTTTTCTTTCTTAATTTAGTCACTTGTGAATGAGAAGAGGCCCATTGGCTAGCTCCATTTATAGGTTATTTACTAAAGTAGTCATTGCACTGGTGTCCTTAATCCATTAAATCAATTGGTTTCGTTCTCTGCAATCGTCTTACTGCATGTGAAGTGTTCAACATATCACGAAGTTCTTCATTTGCGTGTCCATCAATTACAGCAAGTTTTTTTTATTTCTTCATAAACTCTCTGGATATTTCGGCCCCTATGAAAGTCATCATTCCTAATGTACCACGGAGCGTAAACTATACCACGTAGCACTTTGATCTGAAAAGCTTGTATTATTTTGGTGTTGGTTTTCTTTGTACAGCCCCAGAGCGAATTCCGTAAGTCCATACAGGCTTTAGCACCTGTTGATATAATAGAAATTTATTTCCGGTTGGCAATTCCGACTTTTTCCCCATCAGCTAATACATTTTCGATATTTGATATTAAGTTCATCTTTTTTCTTTTTAACGGGCTCTTTCCATCTGAGCCTGGCATCTTTAGATATTTAGCCTTATTTGCATACGGAATCTACTGACCGTTAATGATTAATTGAATACAGGTTTGTAGCTGACTTTTAGATGAGTAAAAATCATACGCGTGGATTTCGATTCATTGTGCCCGATACGCTTGCTTCTTAAAGTTTCGTTGTCGATTCCTCGATAGTGTCTCCTACTGAGAGAACTACAGGATCATCATCAAATGTTGCAACAATTACATCATTTGAAATAAATATCTGGTGTAGAGCAGGTAAAGAATAGGTCCCAAAACTCTACCCTGCGGGACCCCTGTTCATATTTCAACCTCTTCATATTTCATCCGAAAGTGGCGATTCTCCATGAATGATTTCAAAATCTTATAATAATGTTTTGGTAAATCTCTATGTAGTTTGAATAATAGACCTTTGAGTTACACCTTATCGAAGGCCTGTGCCACATCTAAGAAGATACTAGAGCAAACCTTTTTTCTCTGTAATATATTCTCAATGACATCAGTAAGCCTATGAACCTACTCAATAGTTGAGTGTTTCTCTCTGAAACCAAACTGATATTCTGGGATAAGGTTTCTTTGTTCTATGGTGCTTTTCAATCTTTTGAGCAACAGCCTCTCAAACAATTTCGCTAGTGTTGGTGGAAGTGAAATTGGGCGGTAAGATTTTCAATCATTCAGTGGCTTGTCCGATTTCGGAATCATTCTTACTTCTACATTGCTACTTTCCACTGCATTGGTACATATTATTTCCTGAGGATCGCATTGACTATGTGCAATAATTTACGGGTGTCTTTTTCAGGCAGCTTTTTTATTATTTGTCCTGTTATCAGATCGTAAATAGGGGCTTTCTTTGCTTTTATGTTTAGCTTCTAGTTCTTTCAATATTACAGGCCTGATATCTTCGAAGTCAGATGTTCTAGGCGTATGAGCAGTGTCTTCGTAACTGGTCTGCCGACCTAGAAGTTGAAATGTTTCTTCAAGATGTTCTACAAACAGGTCAGCTTTATCTTTCGCACTTCTAGCCCATTTCCCATCATTTGTTTTGATTGGAGGGATCTGCGTTTTTGGTCGTTTAACTTTTTTTGTTGCTTTCCAGAGGGAATAGTCGGTACCTTTAGCTGGAGCTAGAGAAGCTTCTTTCGGGCTTTCCGTTTTTACTGCACTAGTTCTTTTACTTCTATTGGGTAAATAACGAATTTTTCTTTCCTGGAATTTGGGGGTGCATTCCCAAACCGACCGTTGTATGACATCAATGAGCCTGTCTAGTTCCTCTTCTATTTCATTTTCACTTTTCGTTGGCACTTGAAGTTGTATTTTTTCCTCTACTAACTGCTTAAACAATTCCCAATTTGTATTGTTGTTTGTGAGCTGTGGTGAATTTGTTTTTTCTATTACATTTTCACTAAGCGTCATAATAACAGGAGAATGATCAGATATTAGACTTGCATCATTTTCTAAGTAGTTGTAGCGATTCGATATGCCTTTAGTGATGTAGAAATCTATAAGGATTGGGATTTTGTTATGATCAGATGGCCAGTACGTTGGTTTCCCTCCCGATTAAAATGCACAGTTTGAGTATTGGCCAACTGCAACTAGTTCTTTGCCTTTTGGAGAGGTGAATCTTGAACCCCAGAAGGTATTTTTTTGCATTAAAGTCACCTCCGATAATGAAGTTACTTCCTAATTTCTAAACAAGTTAATGTAGTCTTCTTTCGTTAGGTTATACCGTGGGGGACAATATATTTCAGATGTGATAACCAAATTTAACCGTCACGGTGGTTTCTTGCAACTCTAAAATCTTTTAACATATGGAAATTATTCAAAAACCTTTTTTGGAAGCAATATTACTATGAGTCATAATCAAGAAAAATGTGATCAAAGTTTTTGTAGATTATAAGTTTTCACAACAAAATTACAGTTTATCGGTTTTAATTTTATCACAGGGCATAATTAAATAGATAACGATTATGTCTTTTTCTGATTGCAATTGATCTCAGAAAGTCGATCAAGGGGCCCTTATAAAATGGTTAAAACCAACGGTACCTAGCTAAATTTAAAAAATTTCCAAGCATCGGCGATGTTGCAATTCGAGTTTGTTACATTATTTCATTCATTTGATCAAGAAAATTGGAAAAATTTTCGTCACTCAGACATAACCACAAGCCGTACACTCGTGATTGAACGACTATTCGGATTCATTGCATGGTCCTCTTGTAAAAGTCCATATCAGGTGGGCTACTACGTCATTATATTAAAGCTTGTGTTTGTACGAGTATAATAATTTATCTAATTAATTTATTTTATTAAATCTTTCGTTTGGCACTGCAAGCGGTAGACACAAGAACTAAGATGCATACTCCTCAAAACCGCACTTGCGTCATTTCAAATCGGTTGCTTTCAGTAATATGGAGAATTTTCTGTTTTCTGACTGAAAAAATATGTTTCATCATCCCGTTTTCTTCGTCATAGGTGCAGACCAACAGGCCAAGTATTTTCCTCCGAACGTCTCTTAAGAATGTTTTAGGTGGTCCATTCGATTCGGCAATGAGTTGATTTTGTCACCAGATCGATATAATCTGACTATATGAAGTGTCACCAGTGCATTTACCGAAAGTACATTTTCGGGCGCTATAAGGAACAATGATTTCTACCAGTTTTGTAACTTAGGCCATTCCTGAATTTAGAAGACCAATTATAATGAATAAACTATCGTTACATGCATTCCACGTTCGAACATTTTGCACAAAATGCCACACCTGTGAGGTTTATCTTGCATCATTGCTATGAAATGACTATTTAATTGTCCCACTCAATCGAATAAATTCACAATACATACTTTAGTTTAGCGTGCTGATGCTCATCAAACCAGGCATTTATTACGTTAACAATACCTGCTTCATAATCCTATATTCAATCGAATTAGGTAAATCACAATTTGCCACGTTGTTTCTTTGGAGGGTTACTCAAGAAACCGGTGATTCCGAATTTTGGGGTTGCTTATGATGTTTTAATTTTTTAAGCCTCATTGGAGTTATACAAATCACAATGCGGTATAAATTATACCTCACTCGCTCAAGAAAGCGGCCTAAATTATGCCGCTTAATGACTTTAATAACGGTTTGATAATAATCGCGGACTGATTGCATTTTCCTGCCTTATTCCATTAACATTTTTTTATAATTATCTTTGGGTTCTGATGAAAACTCAAATATTCTCTAAAGAACGAGGTTTTTTTCTACTGGAAATTTGTTCTTCTCAGACCTTGGTATAAATACTTAACCGATATTCACAGTTTTGTAGACAAAGCCAATTTAGTACTTTAGTGATATAAATTGTATACTTGAATTCAGTTTTAAAATTAATAATTGTTTTTTAATTTTTTAATTATCATTTTAGGTAAGCTGTGGATACATCTTTAGAATTGGCTATGACAAAAAAGGTATTTTATAGAATACGTGGAAATTGACCTGCACACAGGGTTTGCTAACTAAGAGATTTTGATTACAAATTAAAATGTTAATATTTTTGTCAATCTTGGTTAAATCTCTGGTTACTACACAGTTGGTAACATACTCTAAGGATATATAGGTAGGTTAAATGTAATTTGGACATTTGGGTGTTACGTTGCTGTCTCCCGGTGTTATTTTGACAGTCTCCGAACGTTTATTCTCAACTGTCACCCCGCGTTTTTATACGTTCATTAAACCTTTACACATACAGAAATAAAGTTTTATTGAATAGCCAAATACGTGTTACAACGTACTTCTCAAAATGATATCGTATGACTGCTAGAAGTCTACAGATAAACCATGAACAGGAATGTCCTTCTCGTAACATGTTTCTAGGATCAATTGTAAAGTAAAAGTTTGATCGGTTGTGTTATCTATTTGAGAGAAAATCACATTTATTATTTTTAAAAATTCTTTCGACATAGAAATTGCATTGCCTAGAACCTTCAGTCTGTATTCAGCAAAGCTAGTGGATTACTAGTGGATTAAAAATTTGAACTGTCAAGTCGCTGCAGTTCATTTACAACGATATCGATCTCTGAAGTTCACACTATCGATGTAAAGTATTTATTATTTGTGCTATTCCCTTTCTTTCCTCCACGATCCATCACGTACTCAGACTGCAGGTTTTCGAAAGTGGTAACGTTATTATTAAATGTTTCGTTATTAAAGCGGACGCTCTGCTAGATTTTATTGTACTTCCTAGATAGACGGCAGGTATATTTTACTATAATCAGATAATGGCCAGAGTAGATGTTGGCTCCACACTTTGAGCTGATATCTTTTAATACTAAAGAATTGGACACAAGAATTGTAGCATAGTGGATTAATCCAATATTATCCAATATTATTTTGACGACGATGTTTGTAGAAAGAATTCTTTGGGGTTTATCTTTATTGATGTCTGTTTGCAGACTTGTTAACAAACTCTTGCCTTATGATTTGAGATCATTTCATATTTCGAGTTTCCGTCTTTCTAAATGATAATGAAAAACTATTTGGAGTGTGCGTTAGTTATTACAAAACTTATACAGGTTTCGGAATTATAGGGGAATCGTTGGTCCTGTGTTTCGAAAATAAGTTTTTTTTGAAAGGCGGCGAAAGTTTAAAATTAATTAAAGAGGTAAAAGCATTTTCATTAAGACAAGGATGGATTAACATTAGTGAGTTGAAACTTACAATTTATGAATCCTTTAAATTGTTTGCCAGTAACAGACAAATGAATTCTAAATGGTTATCATGCCCTAATAGCATTTGGCTGAGCCTAATCGGCGACTTAGTGTAAAGACAACTCGAAAAACTAAACTTCATTATTCAGATTAGAATTATGTGACAAGAAATCGACAATCCTAAGCCCCAGTTCCTAATTAATTTTTGACCCTTAAAAACCTAAAATTTACAACTTACACAATTCTTACAAATTTACAGAATACACAGACAAAAATTAAATTTTGTATACTAATTTAATATATGTTTTACATAAAGTTAACGTTTTCGATAAGTAAGCAACCAAAACTTTAGGTTTAACCTACCTTCACAACTACATTTACGATATTCAGGCAAATTATCTACTTATGTATGTTAAAAGTTAAAACTGTAATTGAAAGAAAATTCGTATACTGTGTAAAAGTCACAATCATAAGAAATAATACTGTCAAAACGAAAAATAAATTCTAAACAAATTTGCCATGGAATTTGATGACATAAAGGTTTAAAGTATTAAATAAACAATTTAGATAAATGTTATAATTCTTAGTTTATCTGTTGATAACATCAAAGAGATTGGACTAGCTTCATTGTGCGCTAGGTGTTCTTTGTGTTTATTCATTTCATGTAGTGTTTTTATTATTTTGGAATTATATTCATCAATTTCGTAGTCTTGATTTTGAAGCATATAATCTGTAGTGCTAGATTTTTGGCCAACAACAGTAAGTGAAAACGTCCGTGAAGGTCAAGCATCTCTTCTAGGAGTCGTTTACAACAATTAAACATGTCGTTAACCACTTTCATTGAATTTTACACATGCATCCAGTTTTTAATCAAATAACTCAACAATTGAAGCCATTTGACTGTTAGCAACGTCATCATTTTGTTGGTCGAAAAAAATGTGAGTTTTTCATCAAAACTCATCCCATTTACTTTTTGAAATGTAAAGTGTACGGCAATGTTCCACACACAATTCAAGATCCTAAACTTCTGATGTTCGGATGCTGGCCCGTTGTTGTATTTCATACAGAAATGGCATAGAACCAACTTTCATATTCAATAAAACTAATAAAATTTTAATATAAAAGAAAACTGAGAGATGGAACATCTTTTATTTCAATTATTTGTATGAATTTATTATCGTACCCTTTGAACTGTGCGGTATCCCCGTATATTTATTCCTCTTTCTGAAACTTTTCATTCGACATTGAAATATTATATCAACGATGTTTCTTTCACTAGAAAGGAACTGCTAGGGTCTGCTGTGATGAATCGCATAGTGTTGGTTAGTTTTATTTTTCTGTATATGCCGAATTCCAAAGTTTGACCGTTCCACATCACTTTCACGTTCATAAGGGGTAAAACGTCATCAATTTCTTGCTCGTAGGTAAACTAAATTGATACTGTTCGTTCAACATCTGAAATGTTCGATCCAAATCTACGTTTTTTAAGAGAACGAAAATATGATCCACATATCTCTGCCAGATGCGCGGAAACAGTTATGCTGCTAAAAGATTTATGCCCGGTTGCCGTTTGGGTGATTTTTATACCTCTGGTTAGGATTCAGTTTTTTTTTGTTTCTCTTGTTTTGTTTAGCTTTAGCTCTTCTTCAACATCTAGTTAGTTTTCCTATGTAACGCTTCCTTGTCCGCTGAGTATTCAGTCTTTCGCGACTTATCTCTTTTAGGTTGTACTTCGTTGTCTAACGCTTCTTTGTTTATGATTTTGTTTTCCGTTTTGAATTTGTTTTACCGACCAAATGGCACAGTGGTTAAAGCTTTGGCGTTTGAATCGGGAGGTACCGAGTTCGAATCCCGTTAGGGGCAGGATGCAAAGGTAATGATCATCATTAGATTACGATCTGTGATGAAATGTAGAACGAGCGATTTTTACTACTCATGCAATTGCCGAATGTCTGGTTGTAAATCCTTTTTCTAAATTCGAAAAAGTTTTGAGCCATGCAAATTTCAGCTACTTTTTGGAACAAGTTAATCTTTTGGTGTAAATATGTTCCTCCAGATTCATCCAGATCAGACATTTATCAAATTGTGTGTACCAAATGTGATGAGAAATACAGGGTGTCCGCCGGGAAGGTATACTACTTTGTTTGTTTATGATTATTGATTAAATGAAAGAGAATGGATCTTATATTGATAAATGTTTTATTTAATGTCGGCAATTATGTATGGAATACAATATCAGATAAATGTCCGCCTCTGTTAGCCTCACAAATGCGAGCCCTTTTGAGCACATTTTTCATTACATTCTCACACATTTCACGCGGTATTTCATTAATTTCATCTCGAATATTTTGTTTAGAGTTGCTCAAGCGTTTCTGGTTTGTTTGCATAAGCCTTGCTTTTTAGATATCCCCACAAAAAGAAGTCCGGAGCAGTCAAATTAGGCGACCGTGGAGGCCAATCAACATCACCATTTTTTGAAATAACTTGTTGTGGAAAGAGTTCTCGCAGTAATTCCATTGTAATCCTGGCTGTATGCGATGTGGCACCGTCTTGTTGATACCACATGTTAATCAAGCCCAAAGTATGCAGTTGTGGCGTTAAAAAGTTTTCAATCATATCACGATATCGCTCCCCATTCACAGTTACCGTTACGCCGTTTTCATTTTCAAAGAAGTAAGGTCCAATGATTCCTCCTGACCAAATTGCACACCAGACTGTCACGTTTATTGGATGTAAAGGTGGCTGATGAATAATGTGAGGGTTTTCCATTGCCCAGAACCGACTATTCTGTTTATTCACATATCCATTTAAATGAAAATGTGCCTCGTCACTCATTATGATTTTTTCATGAAAATCGGGGTTGTCATGGGCGAGCTGTAACATCCTATTGGCATATGTACGGCGGCGTAAATGGTCTTGTGCAAAATTGTGGCCAAACTTGTTCTTTGAAGACCAAGCTCCTGAGCACGGCGTCGAATTGATGGATTGTTTTGAACACTTTCTTGAACAGCAGTAATGTTTTCAGCCGATCTTGCAGTACGTTGTGGCCCATGCTTGGGCCTATCACTTACAGACCCTCTTTCTTCGAAATCATTCACTACACGATAAATAGTGCGTTTTGTTGGCACGTTGTTTCTCCCAAAAATTTCACGTAACTTTCTCATCGTCACAGTAATCGATGATTGATTTTGATAAAATGTTTTAACGATTAAAACACGATGGTTTATCGAATATTTTTCTATAATAAATTTGCCACGTGTCTACTTCACGACTGTCAAGTATGAACTGTCAATACTAATATTCGCCTAAATAGCGGCAAACAAAGTAGTATATCTTCCCGGCACCCCGGACACCCGGTATATAAAACATCCAGATTTTTCGAATACCGTCTACAAGAACATAAACTTGTAAACAAAATGAAAGATTGTCAAAAATCCAGCGCAGCAGATCATATGTTTCAAAATCAAGGCCACAAAATTGATGACTACAATTCCAAAATAATAAAAACATTACACGAAAATTGGATGCATACAAGTCGATTTTGAGGAATAAACACAAAGAACACCTAACGGACAATGAAACTAGTCCAATCTCTTTTGATGTTATCAACAGATAAACTAAGAATTATAACATTTATCTAAATTTTTCTTTAATACTTTAAACCTTTATGTCATCAATTTCGTGACTAATTTGTTTAAAATATTTGTTTCGGTTTGACAGTATTATTTCATAAAGTTGCCTCAATTCCACATTACCTACTCATGTTTTAACATACACAAGTAAATATAATATTTGTAATCGCTTACATTCGCGTGTAATTGCACATTCTTTCTATGGAAAGAACCATGTAAAGTACACGGAAATCCATACTACTCGAAAAGTGCCAAAGAAAAGTGTCACAAAAATACCAGTGTGGGTGTGAATCTCGACTAATAACCCAACCAGTCAAAAATAAAAACTTTTCGGTTTTTATGTATTTTGATTAATTTATTATAACAAACATTTAATAATAGAAAAGCCACAAGTTTTTTAAACAACGTCCACAATTCAATCCAATTTTTAGGTTAGGTTTCATAAATTCAATAATTTTATCATATATGAAAGTTAAAGATGCGTTTAAAATTATTTATATAACTTTATCTATTAATTTATTATTTAATAATACAATTAAAATAATTTCCACCATTTTATTTAATAAAAAATCAGGTTTTCGTTACAATTTTTTAAGTTTTCTTATTTTTGGGTGAGAAATCGCGCGCACTTCTTTTTTTAAGTGACAGCTAAAATTTAACGAGGTTTTGTTGGGTTTCTTAAGTAAAAATAAGTTTGGCTGGGTAATAACACTGACATGCCATTTATCGTATTCTTATTTTTTTATTAAGTTAAGTTTTTATTCTTGACTGGGTCCCACTTTTGGTGTTTTGAAGTACGAAATTTACTACGGAATTAAAACTATTTTTTCCACACAGTGGAAGCATCTTCTTTCGACTCGTTTTTCCATTACCATTTAAAATCGATTTCAATTTGTGTCAGGCCATTAAAATTCGAAAGACGTTAAGGGACATTTCACAAACTAAACATTTTCATGGCTTTAGAAAGAAATCGCTCTTACTGTTGAAGCGAAATTAGCGCGGCGTCGCGTTTAAACCAAACATCTCACCATAAGCGCCAATTAGATTAATCACCATAATTAATCTCCCAATATTTATGTTGAAATTTTAATGTTTTGTATTGGTTTGTTGCTGTTATTCTATTTTATTACTATGCTTGTTTTATTTTTCTAAACATGCACACTAAACAATGTGTTATGGTTATGTTTTAATGTTCTGCCCGCGTTATTTAAAATTACGAGCACATACAAGTACGTGTTAACGGATTTATATTTCCATGTTTTCCAAACCGTATAGACTCGTACGCTGAAAATGCGATCAATTTTTAGTGTGTTTTTGTTTTTGTTGTACAAAACCGTTGGAAGAAATTAAATTTTCCACTTAATAAAGATAAACATTTATTTATCCATACGTAAATACGAAGAGTTAGACACACGAGTATTTTATAGTTTTAACCATAAATAATGTTTATATTTATAATCTTTTAAGATCATAAAAGAAAAATGTATTTCGATATAAACAAATTTTGGAACATCTGGTTATGTCCTACAAAATATCAACTCTCTATATAGTCAATCAATCAGCAGTATGCATTTTGTAACATAAATTACTCATCCATACTAGATAATTTTTGATCTTTCCAATTATGATTTGGATGTAGATGTATTTGGTTTCAGTCGATCTTAAATTTCAAAGAAAGATCAAACGGGTAACTCATTATTTTATATCAAATAAACTCTGATTTGTGAGAAGAGCGTGTGATGTCAAAAACGACACAGTCTATAAAATTTGAGATGATCGCGTACACTGGCAATGAATCTATACAATCTAGCCTGCTGTGTGAAATGATTAGGTTTCGAACTATTTTTGGAACGAAAGAAACTTTCTCTATATTTTTGCTATACGCAATATTACATGTTCCGTCAAGTGTTGAATATTTTGTATATACACACACACACTCATCAAGTGATTGATGGATCGAAATTGTATGTACCTACCAAATAAAATTGGAAATTTTTTAAGTAGTGTATAATCAACTCCTTCACCAGACAATAGACCTACCAAATTGGAAACTATCGTGTAATAATAAAACAATTGATTCATAAAATTCCCATATCTGATCTGTTTTATGCTCCCTGCGATATCCTTTCCCTATATAAAAGCAATATATTTTATTTCATTTATTCGTTCGTTTGCAGCATCATCACCCAATCGCCTCACTCACTCTGCTTCGGGTGTTTTTTTATTCGATTTTATGGATTTTGGAATTTTATTGTTTCCATCACAAAACAATAAAACTTTCAAGTATTTCCTTCTTAAGTAGATTTTCTATTCTATTTTTCCAATATTTTTCACATTTTCATTAGATACCCAACCCACATATGATGACGATGATATGACATCATCTAATGATTTAGATTGCTTTTTTTATAAACATACGAGTATAATAATTTACAGATGCTGGATTTACATATATCATAATGGTAAGGGGTGACTAAAGTGCACATATGAGGCGACATATTGTGTACAAAGTGTTAACCGCATAGTACTATTCCCAAAACATTAATTAATCATTTCGTCATAAATACGATTCGTCGTCTGGTTTATCATCATAAATGCACAGATTTAGAGTTAGGCCCAAAGCAAGAATAATCCAAAAATAAAAACTTATAATTGTATGAAGGGGCAAAAGTACCATGAAAACGTCAACAATTAAAAACAGAACGAAATCTAGAATGTAAAAACATGATTTACAATATGTTAGAATTACAAATTTAAATTATAATTTTGTTATTAGATATGTTGCAAGCGAGATAAGATGTAACTCGACGAATGAGATTAAAGACATATGTCATCCGTTTGGTTTTGGTTTTCATTGTGTGAGAGTTATTTACAGTGAAAGGGTGCATTGATTTATGGACAACTTCATAGTTACTGTGTATATTGTGTGGAGATCAAAAAGGTCAAAGGCCATAAAATCAATAGTTATAAAAATAGTAGTATAGTAGTTATAAAAATTAAACTTTTATGTGGCATTTTAAACTAAAAGGAAGAGGAACATATTGTGAATGCCACAAAAGTTAGTAAGCCACAAAAAAACTGAGTTCTAAAAAGCGACAAATCACCAAAACAACAATTCATTAAAAACGGTTAACGGTTCAACGGAAACGACAATTAACCATACAGATAATTTACTAAAAACAACTATTATTTTTGGTAAATTACCGAAAACGACAGTTCGCCGAAAATGTGTGAAAAACTGAAAAGTAGTTTCCGGGTTTGTATTTTGTAGCACAATTTTTATATTGATGAAAATTTTTGGAGGAGTGTTCGAGTGCCAATAAGCGATTCCTATGAGTCTTATTTTCAGAAAAATTCATTTAGTGGGCCTTTTCCAGTTGTTGTATTTTTTTGGTTCTTCAATCTATTTTGTGATTTTATAAAGTTGGATAAAACTGATGAAGTTTTGTAAAATTGCTAATGTTAGTAAATAGGCTTAAACCATTGCTCACTCGATTATGTATTGAATCTCAGTTAAGGGTATAAGTAATCACGGGCTAATAAAGAACAATTTCCTCTGGCGTTTATGATGCTAGAATTGCATGATGCAAATGGAATTCCGATATATGAGTTCCGGTTGTGATCCTGCAAACTGAAGAATTTTAATGAAACTAAGAATCAATTATTGGGAAGAAACTCATTTCCTCAGAGCTAAACTATTTCTCAACTGTTTGCTGCAAAACCGGATTTTGGTATGGAAATAGAAATTCATGTGAGATCTGAATGAGGTTCTTAAAATTAATTTAAATATAACTGAGCCATATCTAAACCGATTAAGATGGAATTCACTTCGTTCAAAAATAGATCTCGGATTTTGTTATGAAAAATGTTCAATTTGTTTATAACATTCTTCAAGTGTTTCGGATAAACTATTTCTTCAAAAGTTATGTCTTGCAGGCATTAATGTGGGCTGTGGTTTCAACAAGACGAGGAAACATGTCACAGAGGGCGCGTCGATATCGTTTTATTGAGGGACACATTCGTGAGCGCATATTCTCGTAATTTTAATACCTTTAAATTATTTTCTTTCGGAATTTATGAAGTCGCTAGTCTACATCAATACGATACATGGCCTCAGTTACAGGTGGTCGTTAATTTGACTTCCAGATTGCGCATTTTTCGAGCCATATACTCGAATTTATATTTAAACACTAATGACATAAAATTATCTATCTAATAAAACCAAAAGCATGGTCATTACCAATTTGAATTTGGTGCGGGATTTGAAACCTACTTCATTTGATCTACGATCATACTCAAGTCTTAGTTTAAAGTGGACGGTGTTTCAAGTTGAGCTGATAGCACTCGCACTTTATGAGATTGATTCTTGTAACCTGGCTGTTTCAGACGTAAATATTATTCTTTGTACAGATTCTTTACGAAATTGTATAACCACTTCCAAACTGGTCAAGGACTGTAAACATTTTATTAGCCTTTTCTGTCTCAACAATAGTGTTAACGTCATGTGGGTTTCGGCTCATTGTGATGTTGAGTGAAATCTGACAGCTAATAGATTAAACCCGCACCTACAACACCTTTGACCTTTAATAATGGTAAGAAAGTTATTAAAACTACATCTATTACCAAATTAAGCACAAATGTGTGAACCTATTATTTTTGAAGAAAGACTAGATACGAGTCTTGATTGCTGTTCTTATACTGACCACGGCCGTTTTAAACGCCATTTATAACGAATAAGGCAGCAAGGCCCCAGTTTGGTAATTATAGATCTTTGAATGTAGCTCAGTTGTCTTCCCTACTTTGGTTCAAGCCCTTGCAGTTTGCCAGAGCAGCCAAGCACAATTGTGAATTGGGATAAATCCTCGGTTTGTACCATGATACCAGTGTGTCATTGTGTTATGAATCTCCTTGGGTTCCAGCCAACTTTAATAATAATGACCATTACCGCGATTTTACAGTTGTATAGTGTTTAATTTCATTTTACAGTTTTATACATCTATAAAACGTGTAGGTAACTGCAGCAGGGAAACTTTTGAATTCCAAAATGAAACTTTGTGTGCCGATTAACGCCAATTTGCGTTAATTAGTGCTCACGGAACAAATTACTGCTACTACAGGAGCCGAGAAAATGGGAAAGGAAAATTTTAAAACTTGACTTAAAGACAATAAAAATAAAACCGATTTCTAGAGAAAACCAGAAAAGATTTAAGCCCAACTTTAACATTTTATAAAGAAAACTAAACTGACGAAATTTGTGCTGATCATAGAAATGCAATTTTCATAATTTTTGAGGAACAACAAACAAGCCCCTAAAAGATACCATAAATAATAATATTTGTGTTAAACAACAAATTAAGTATTAGAAAAAAAAGCTCTGATCTGTTTATTTATTCCTATCAAGTAAGTACATTGTCATCCGAAGTGTGGCCTAATTATGCTAATCCAGAATATACCCCATTTCATTGAACAACAAAGATCGTTGAATGAACCGTTTTCTGACATAAAGTGTTCTAGTAACCAATGAACTTGGCACTTAGGGTACGATACGTGAAATTTAGTTTCTGGAACACTTTTTGTCAGAAAATCGTTCATTCAACGTCTTTTTGTTCAACGGAATTGGGCCAATTCTGGATTAGCATAAATTCAGCCACTATATTGTTCGGACGGCAATGTACATACCTGATAGCAACAAGTAATCAGAACTATAAAGTTTCTTGGATTCTAGAATACTTTATTTCCGACACTTTATTTAAACGGTACCTACATGTATTTCGTTTTTAACATATTAAGTTTTACGGGCTTGTTTGTTGTTCCTCAATTTATGAATAAAACTTGTATTTCTAAGATAAGCTCAAATTTCGCCAACTTCTGCGTTTGGCGTTTTCTCGGCTCGTGTGCTAGCACTAATTTTTTCCTGTGAGCACTAATTAGCACAAATAGAGCTTAATCAGTATGCAAAGTTTCATTTTGAAATTCGAATGTTTCCCTGCTGCAGTTACCCACACTATAAAAACAACTAGGGTGACGATAGGTGAAAAGTATCAAAATCCGATGAAATTCTGAAATAAATTCAAAACCCAGAGTGGTTTCCCTGGTCCGAGAAATCAAGGCAACTGGTTACCATGAAAGCTTCCGTTTTGTAGGCAATATGAGTGGCTGATATGATTCTAGAAATTGGTTATTTTGAATGGAACTTAGCTTAACTGATTGGGGTAAAACTCGGTTATTCAGAAATTGTTATCAAAATCCGTTTTAAAACTATTAGTCTACTAATAGTTAAAATGGCCAAGCACCATTCAGAATGGCCTTGTATCGGATCTCTACCCAATTATTTAAGCGATTACTCAAATTATAAAAAAATAGTTTTAAAGGACAAATTTATGCTCAAGAAAACTTTCGTCTGACATTTCAGTACCTATGAGTGTTCCACTATAATTGTTTAAGAATGGCCTACCACCAAAACTATTTTTCTATTTTCGCATTTATTTTGTATTGTACTGCTTCTTAGGCTAGTTTATTTACTATCTTATAGTTAATATTTTTAAATCAATTTTCTCTCTCTATGGAAGTGAGCTCCGGCGCATTACCCCAATTAGCAAATAACTAAGCGTGTTTAATTCAATAAATTCCCTAACAAAAATGAGAATTTAAACGAAAGCGTCATTACGGTGATTTTTCAGAACTAACTATTATTCTTTTCTACAAATCAAAACTATTCTAAGACAGTGCACCGAAAACTACAATTAACCTAAAATACTTCGATATTACTTGCTTGTTTCCGTCTACATTGTCCATTTGTAGAACAATATCTAAAACTCATATTTGAATTTCATTTTCATTATACCTTCTGTCCGTGATGCATCCCAATCGGTAGAGAATGGCTTAATTTTATTCAATTTGTCCGTTTTCTAGAACCACATCAGGAACTCATACTTAAATCCCGGGATATGGCTTCCGCTTATCCGTTTAAATAAAAAATTGAGTAGAGTTATTTTTGTATCACCTCAACCGGTTGCGCAAACTGTTCTTTAATTTTGAAGAACCATATAACTACGACTTATATTGGAATTCAACCTTTCATCATAAAGTCCCATTTAAATTGGCAATATTTTAAAATCCCATCTGGAGTCTTGTTGAAATCCTATTTTGTAGATGCCTAAGGCCTGGTTAAATAGCCAACATCGAAACGGAGATATCGAATGGTAAATGTCAAAATGTCCTGTTCGAAAAAATAGATGAAAAAACCAATTTCGACAAAAATATTCGGACAAGAAAACATAGATATCAACCCAACCCATTTAGCCTAAAGAAATAATATCGATTCCCAAAAAAGCCAATTTGGTTGTCGGCAAATTAATATCCGAAAATAAAATAATCATAAATTTATTGATTCTAAAAAAAATTCTCGCAAAATAATTCGTGTGCATTCGTTATATTTTTATAACAGGATTAGAAATCATGATTGGATCAGGATAATTAAACATTTACATATGAAAGAATTTTATTTAATTTCTTAAAATTATGAAAATTGTAAAAGATTAAACAACTAATTAAAATTGCCTTAAAGTATAGCAACTTAGTCGAAATTCGATCATAGATTCGACAAAATCAAATTCGATGTTTTTTCGGTTATTTTTCGAATATTTTTCTCCAAAATTTATTTTTCGATACATTGTTTTTCGACGACATTCGATATCTTCGTTAACGATATTTTCGTTTCGATGTGTTCGCAAATGGTCACCTAACCTGGGTTACTTTTTCAATAATTCTAAAATGTTATTGTTGAATAAACCTTGTTTTAAGTTGCACAAAATCGCCTAGCGATTTGGTTGCACCAGAATGGCTACTGAATGATTTCAAACATACAAAAATTGGTTTCAGTCAACAGCTCCAAACAAGAAATTTGGTTGTCTTCTTTTTGATTGGAATTTTTGAGTAAAATAGCGAGAAAGAGATTCAAAAATGTGCCCCCTAAAATCCGTGAAATCGAAAAGTGTAATGTAAATTCCAACGAAACCTTAATCTTGATGTTGATTTGCCGGTATACAGTGGCTGATGAATGATTGAAAAAATTCAAGAATTGGTTTCAGTTCCAGTAAATATACTCGTATGTTCAATATTTTAAATTGCGATAATTTGCGAAGAAAAAAATATTCGACGTTTTTCTAGAGCGAAACTATTTTTTGTTGTTTGCCCATCTCCTAAATTTTTTGTCGAATGGGCTAATTGTGCAATATTTTCGGCTAATTTTAGATGGGGTAATTGTTATTTTCGGTTAATCGTCGTTGTCAGTTAATGATCATTTTCGGCGTTTTGTTTTCTTTGGAGAGTTGAGGTTTTCAATTAATTATCGCTAAACTATTATTTTCAGTCTTTATTGAGTTTAAAGAAAAAGAAAAAATAATTTCGCCCTAGAAAAACGTTGAATATTTTTTCTTCGCAAATTATCGCAAATTAAAACATTGAACATACGAGTATATTTACTGAAACTGAACTGAATTTATGAATTTTTTAAATAATTCATCAGCCATTGTATACCGACAAATCAACACCAAGATAGACGAAATGAATAACTTTTCTTCACAATGTATAATTTTAATTTAAGGTTTTTTTTAAGGTTTCGTTGGAGTTTACACACAATTTTCGATTTCACGGATTTTTGAGGGCAAATTTTTGAATCTCCCTCATTTTACTCAAAAAGTTCAATCAAAAAGAAAACCAAATAATTTGTTCGGAGCTGTCTTATGACTTTGCATATCACAGCATGTACTCAATATTTATTTAGCGCCTTTAGCTAAATAAATATCGAGTTATTAAACCCCATGAAAATTATTGGCAAATTTAAGCCACTACGAAACCATAATTTACCGGGTGAATTTTTTAACCAGAAACTTTCAAATATTCAGGGAAAAAACCACTCTTCGAAAAAACATCCATAATGAAAATCTAAGCATTCCACGGGAGAAATACATTATTGCGAAAATTAGTTCCCCTAACGCTCGTAAGACCAGTTAATCGTAAGGGAATTTAACCGTGCGGTCACATCAACGTACAAACACATGATCGTACAGGCCTTAAGCAGTTGCGAATTGCGAACGCGAGTAACTATGTTCATGAAAATATAAATTACCGAGATCTTAAATATACATACATATCACGGGAAGAGGGAGGATAATGTTTATGTAGATTCTATATGTATAAAAGTTTTCGCAAAATTATCTTTAAAACAGAAGATATTCGCTCTTACGCCATCGATTTTTAGTGTGAATACCGCCTTACACCAGTTAATTGTATATAGAGTTAATTAGTGGATTTTGATTAAAATTTGGTGCCCGATTTTAAAATATCATACTTTAGTCGAAATTTTCTTTATATTAAATTCTTAGAGATTGGTTACCACCGTCCTCAAACGGGTCTGGGTTTTAAATGGTTCAGGTTCTTCAATTTTCATTAATTTGAAAAATTCGCGGCGTCTTATGCGTAAATGTTAAATTATCCTGATCTACCCTTTATTTTCAATCCTCATGCAAAAATAATCCTCATACTCCCCAAACCCGCTTTGCATTGGATTACTTTACGCAAAAATTAGTTAAAATATGTTAGTCAATATTATTCTACGGTTAAATGAGACCATCCTCCTACAATCCCTGTTTTTAAAATTTTTAAATTAATATAAATGAAATTGTTTTAATGTTTTAATTTCAATTAAAATTGACTTATTATATTTCAAATATTTAATTATCATATACAACTTTTATTTCCAATTTTTATGCTACAATAATCACCTCCACAAAGTCCGCTTAGCCGTGGTTTATTTCAGGCAGTGGTATTACGGTAGACCGATCTTACGATTAAATAGGCTAACGATTAACTGATCTTACGATTAAGCGCTTATACGTACGATGATGTGGCCATACGGTTAAATATTTACGATGTTGTGATCTACGATTAAATGTTTACGATGATATGAACGTAAACCATAATTTTGCCCAATTCTTGTGTTCTCTGTTGTGTTTGCCTGTGAAATATTATAGAAGCGCTTGAAACGCTTTGATGAAATAAAGGCAAAATCATGCATTGGAAAGACTCCAAATAATAGAACTAAAACCATTGACCTAACATAATTTAGATACGCGATTAAAGCTATCCTAATGTAGAATTAGAAACATCACATATGACGGAACACAACCGTTATACTTCCTGTTACATATTCCACAATAATACATATAATTGTTACTGTGTTATTCAGTTTACATTACTGTATCATCGGAATATACTTTTTTTTACTGTATTGCACAACTGGTACAAAACAATAGTCCCAAGTAATACATAACAGAAACTATCATTAATTATCAGTTTTGTAATTAAATTATAAACACGACAAATATGTAATCGTCATGGACTTAGTTTTATTATATAACATGAATGACAATACTATAAATTTTTGAACGGTAAATTAGAGATTCTAAACTGTTCTAATCATATAAATTAATGTCTATTTGGTCTAATAATTTTATATCGCAGATTAGCGACTTTAAAAATGCATTTTTTGTGCTACAGTGACAACAATATTTGATGTAACATATAATTGAATTCATAGTTTATTGTAAAATTTATTTCGCGCAATTCAACACGAACAGCAGAATTAGCAAACAAACTACCAGATTATTTCAAGCGCCTAACTAAACCCATTTAAAAAAAATCGTAAATTGTCAGAAAATAAACGTCGACGGAACAAATCGAAATCATTAAAAACCGAAATGATCTGCTCAAGTAGAAATTTATAATAAAAAGCATAATAGTTTTTCTCGTTTGTAGATGACGGTGGGTGTGTGTGTGTGTGTGTCCGTCCACCCAAAAAAACAACCTCCTTTCCTGTGTTTGTTAGGTTTTTTGTCCTTTTGTTGATTTTCTTTTATTTTTTTGATTTCTTCGTCTATTTAACAAAGAGACTAATACACAAAATTGAAGATATTTATCGTTAACTTCTTGTTTTTATGACTTTTATTTCTCAGATTTGTTTTTAAACAGAAGGCAGCAAATAATATAGAATGAGATTTTAACTTCGTGTGGCTGCTGGCAGTAGTAATAAAACAAGTATTTTCAGACTATTGACGAATGCTAATAAATAATTAACTAATCGCTATTTTCATAATAATTCTTATTTTATGGGAAACTTAAATTTGGTAAGGAATTTTAAATGAAATTAACGAGTTGTTTTAATTAGTTTTACTATAATTTTCTTTTATTTAGTTCAAATTTATATAAATTTATAGGATTTACTAATTACCGTATTTCTCGGTCTCTTCCTTCGTCAATAGATCATCAACCACGATCAAATTTTCTTCAAAACTCCCCCACTCCCATCTGTTGAAATTTTTAGAATATCATTAAAACTACGTACACTTTCTAGTAAACTATAAAAAACTTACTAGATGTCATTTCAATAGATAGGCTTAAACAGACACGTTGAAATTATCCCATATTCTCATCCCACGATTTTTAAAAAAATACCACTAGCAGCTCAAGTGTTAAGAACTCATCTCAGACTTTTTGTTTTTATTCACACTAATATTTTATTGGATAGTTGAATTTTTATATAGGAACTCCTTGGGAGAAACAAACTGTCTTGTTAAAATCTAAAGAGGGTTGCCCAATCTCTCGCCAAGATTGTATTTCGATCCTTTTCGGTTGTCTCGGGCCAAAGTGATAAATTCCGTTAGTCGTGGGAATTCGCGCTGTTCGAATATACGTGATACGAGAAGCGCACCGGTTCCTTTGAAAAGTAAAACTTTTTTCCAGCCTTAGGGTTTAAAAGGTCTGCAATTTTGTTGATTTGGATAAGTTCTGGACTTCTGTTACCATCTATTTCTTTTAAAAGGTCGTCCGATTTTTGTTGCAAATGTTGCAGAAAAATAAATGTTCATTCTCCTGACCGTGAACTTTGTTTATTTAATTTTGATAAATTGTTTTTTATTTTTGAAATAATTTTCATTCCAATTTTACCATTTGGAAAAGTAGTTTAGTTTGTTTTCTTCTCTATCCCGTCCTCTTCATGTACACATACAAACTTTCCTTTTTCTTTTATTATTGTTCTACTCGAACATATTTACAATTTAGAGATTCAACTATTCGTTGAAAAGAGTTCGAACTCGAACTCGTAATGTTTAAATGTCTTTGGTTTTGAATCTTCTAAACAGCAGCTTGGCGTCGAGTAACAACTCTCGTGATAAATTTTAACTGTTACACATTTCTTGATAAAACTAGTTTGGCCTAGTAGATAAAACTATGACAAATTACAAGTTTGAGGCGACCTCTTTGCGCCGGCGTCAAGAGAAAATAGACGGCTTCAAAAACATCTTGTATTTTATTTCAGAACACTCAACCAAACGGCAACAATTGAAGTTTTCACTGGCTGTAATTTAGTCGACCAAGCTCTAGTAGCACACTGATTGATATTTTCTCTATAATAATTATATTCGAGAGTCGCCGAATTGATACTCTGATATAAAATATTGTAACAATCAATTAAACTTGACATTTACATCTATTAATATGCATGTACAAGAAATGTATATTTCCTTATAGTACGAGTATCTATAAACAAATTATTTAAGTAGCATATCACAACGATCATGCCAATTGATCTTAATTGAATCTCTACTGCGAGATCGATCTGCTCGCGTTAAAAAAGCTTGCATATATTTTTCCTCAATAGTCGTCATTATTTTTATTGATTTTGTGTAGTGCATTCGAACCAAACGATCGTAAATTATTTGTATATTTGTACATCATATACGTAATGGCTAGATTTTTACAAAAATAACTAACAAGATTAAAATCGTAGAAGAATGTCGAAACGTTGTACCGCACACGTAAGTTTGTAAAAAACATGTCGTTAAAAAATCAGTAAAGTATATTTCTTATTGATAATTAAGAATTGATTAAAATATCGTTAGATAAGCGACATTTGATACATTGTAATATAGCGGCGCCAGCGCACGAGTTTAATAGTTCGTGTATTTTGCTGAGAGAAAGTTATTGGAGTTTATCATTTTGTATAGTTGGGAAAATTATTATGCGCCATGGAATTATTTTTGGTTTCAAGCGGATATGAATTGTGGCATTCAAAGCGTGTGCATAACACCAACAACATTCCCCCTCATTCATAACACGCTTGTGTATGAGTATGTTTGCCTGCTTTATGTGGCTAAGTGTTTGCATGCATGCGATTTTGTAATCTCGCTATAAATTCGATTGTATATCTCGCACACGAAAAAAGGTGATTGATTGCGTGGGAATATCTAATAGTGTTATGAATTTAGCTCGCAGCAGGGTATAACATATGTTTTTTTGGAACATAAACCATATGTAAATCTGAAACACTATTTTGTTGTATATATATAGTTTTATGTTTATCTCATGCCAAACTTCAACATATGTACATAACTCAAAATTTTTTTTGAACACTACATAACTTACATGAGTCATAAATTTCTACAAAACAACCAAAAATTATGTTGTTTTTTGTTAGTTATGCTCTCCTTCTCGTATCCCATCAATACCGTACATTCATCATATTTACATACAAAAACACATAAAAGAAAATATATTTCCTGGTTTTTCCATGTCGTATAAAGAAAATATTTTTTATATGGCAAAGATAAATGTGAGCTAAAATGTCAACATTAAGTTTGAAACTTAAAAATATCAACAGAAAAAAAAATTTTGATAAATTTAGCGCACCAGAATATAAATCGCTAAATGTCGCCATAAAAAACTAAACTATTGCCTATATAACAAAAATAGTTAGTTCTCGAATGTAATATTCTCCGTGTTTTTTTATTAGCGCCCGATAGATGTATTCGGAGCACCCAATTCTCCCAACTTTCCCTTCGACGCCGGATTGTGCTCCAATATTAAAACACGGCTATTGGTAGATAGCTATCGAATATTTCTGAAGTAGCGCAATGCTGAACTAATTGGTATGTTGTCGGAGCTCTCTCAATCCAGGCATGTTAAAAATAGGCCGAGAGAAATAGGGTTCAATGTATGAAATAAAATAAATATGCAATTGGGGTTTAAGGATTTAGTCAAATTAATTTTTGGTCAAATTAATTTTTGAGCTAGTAATCAAAAATATGGCGTGGAAGCGGATCTATTTTCGAAGAAAGATGGTCAATTCAAGAGATCGTGAATATTCGACAAATGTAAAGAGGGAGAACAGGAGCAGAAAGAAAACACCAGTGGTAGCTGTTTTAAGACTCAGATTTCGATAAATCCTAACTACCGATGTAGTTAGTAAAGGAGGGTGAAATAGGTCAACTTGCACAGAGAGGAGTTGCAGATAAAACGCCTATCGGGAGAGTTTATTGAGATCAGTGAGACAGCCTTGACGTGCAGACTGGCGGTGTAAAAAGAATACGGGAGACAGTAAGGTGAAGCAATCATTTTAGGATATACACATCGAGCTGCTAATTTACTAAAGAGTGCCATAGTCGAGGCAGAAGGCACTTAGGAATTAAGAAAACATTCGCAAAAATCGAATATCGCCAACGATTCCATTGCAAAGGATAAAGAAAATCGATGGAGTAGTGGGGCCGAAAATAACTGACTTGTCTGTCAGCCAGGTGGCATTCTAGCCTCGAAAACTAGTTTCCCTCACGTCAATGGTGACATTGAATTTCCTTTAAAACTTGATCTTTATCGATCGAAAAATTTGATTTCGATTAATTCTGGATATCGTATAGAGTTTGTTCTAAAATGTGACTACGTGGAAATTTTAGCCTTAGGGCAGGACAATCAAATTGGTGGATTGTTATGATAAATCAAGTGAAGTTTAGAAAACATTTTAGAAGTCACTGCGCGACTGGTAGTTTTCCGGTAACCCAACTTATTGTCACACGGTAGGCGATGATCTCTGCTAAGCAACACGATGGCAGATGAATTTCCTATCGTATCATGCACTGCACTGCATTGCCCCAACATGAACAGGAGTGTAAATCGATCCCAGATCCTACTCGGAATTTACTTCTTTTCGCAGATGTTCTTCTAGTATCTGGTTAAACCTCTCTGCCATTCCGTCTGGCTGTGGATGTAATGATGTGGTTCTTGGAACACGGATGACTCGAACCGACTTGCTGAAATAATCAATACACATGAGTATGTATCGATCATCATCCTTTGTTTCTGCAAATGGGCCGGCGATATGAATTGATATTAGTTCAAACTGTACTCCAACTTTGTATTGTTGTATTCTCCCTTGCCCGCGAGCTTGCACTTCCCTACATGCAGCACAAACTTCACACTGTCTGCATCAGTCTTCATTGTATTTGCGGCGATTGACCCAATAAATCCGGTGTCTTCCTAAATGTGTTCAGGATCTTCGATTGTGTGTTTCTTGTAGAACGTCTCTTGCTGTCCAGATTCTTATTAGCAATCCGTCATTTATCCTCAGCGAGTGCCACTGCGCCTAATAACTTTTAACAGTCTGTCATTTTTTTCTTCAAACTCGATTCGTGTAATAACTGTGGAATAGTTCTTTAGTTCATGTCTTACGCATTGCTTACATTGAACAAACTTTGCAGGGCCTTCTGAGTAACCCATCTGCATTGCTGTGCAACATACTACGTCGGCGTTCAGTCTTGAAAGTGTAGGCTTGTATAGTCGTTCGATCCATCTAGCTATTTAGGGGAACCAAGGGACCTTAAATTACATCAACCATTTGGGAGCCGCGCAATATCAGTCCGAAGTACAAACTCT
Organism: Nephrotoma guestfalica; assembly: GCA_963691935.1. Taxonomy (NCBI): domain Eukaryota; kingdom Metazoa; phylum Arthropoda; class Insecta; order Diptera; family Tipulidae; genus Nephrotoma; species Nephrotoma guestfalica. The sequence goes on from OY829915.1 coordinate 253,475,520, forward strand.
TGCCTGTACAGATATTTGTGGAAATGTTTAACACCGAACCAACATTTATTTGCGTGTTACACAATAGTTTAGCTCTACTTTAGAGAGAGATCGACTAAAAATGCTCTAACCCTCTCTTTACCCTCTTCCTTCTGTAATAACACTGCACCTATATATTCCCGTGTTGTTAGCAACTGTATATGAATATCCGACCTGCCTGCGGATACGCCAAAATAGGAGCGATAAAGAAATTATATTTCTTTTTCAATCCTTCAAATTCTTTTTGATGCTCCACTCAAATGGTTGACTTTTTTCTGTGAGGCAATGAAGACCGTGCAACATCTGCGAAGTTTGGCACAAATCGTCGTTTGTAGGACCATAACCCTAGGAAGCTTCTTAGTTGGCAAATATTCTTTGGTGCTGGTCAATCTGTTACTGATACTAACTTCTTTGGATCCGTTCGCTTACCATTGCTTGCAACAGCATGACTCGAATAGATAACTTCTTCCCTGAACACAGGCTGCAGTTCTTTGCACTTAACTTCAATCCGCCCGCCCGAATAGTTTTTACTTTCTTAAGATTGTTAATTTGATCCTCAAACGTGCGGCCTAGTACAATGATGTCATCCAAATAGACCAGATACGTTTTCCAATTTATGCATCTTACAACTTGCTCCAAATGGCATTATCACAAATAAGTAAAGACCGATTGCTGTAAAATTCCATCTTCTCTCTATCATCAGGATGGCTTGCTTCTTGCCAGCTTCCTTAATGCTGTAATGCATAACTGTACTTCGTCACTACGTTTAATTTCCGGTAATCAACACAAAATCTTGTTTTAAAATCCTTTTTCTGGACTAGAACCATTGGCGAACTCCATGGGCTGCTAGACTGCTCTATCACTCCGTTTCTATCAATTTTCTTAGTTAATTCGGCCACCTCTTTATTGTTTCGCAAGCGGTAATCGTATTGGTGCTTGCCGGATTGGGGTAACACTTCCTGTGTCGATTCTATGTTGAACATTGTAAGTTTCCGTAAATCATCATCATTAAGATGGAATACCTCGGCGGATCTACTGCGACTTTTACTTTTCTACTGGAAGATGGCTGCCCAGTGAGCGAATGATTTTCTTCTATATACGATTTGGTAACTTAAACATTAGCAGCGATTAAATATTTTAACTTACATATTTTATTTAGCTTAAGATTGAACAATTTATGAGAAGAATCATTGAAATGGCCAAATTGCGGATATAAAACCGAAATTTACGGTTGCATGGGGCTTCTTCCATGCAACCTCGATCATCGATTATATTTTTTTTCTCTAAGAGCATCTAAGCGTAATATTCAAAACATTCTTGTGTATTCTCCCAACCGCTCTTTTTCATCATGATCTGAATCCGTGACCATGCTTTGTAGTTGTACTCAAATATTTTTCATAAATAAAAGTATCAAAAAATGCGCAAGTATATTGAACAGTAGGATCAATTCAGTAAATTTCAACTGTGGCGACCATTGTGTGTGAGTGATAGTAAAAGCAAATGTAACGAATGTTTTTTTTCGTCCCAAGTATAATCCCGGTGGGCACCCCCGAGTTCGATAATTTATTTATATATTACTGAATCATACTATACCATTCTTAAGTATGTAATGGAATTTGAAAGTACCGAAATTCATTTTGACGAAATTGGAAAACTGGATTCGTATTCCATCCGGAAAAAAAAAACGAAATCGCATGATGATTGCGGTTACGGTTTTTCTTCTTGGACTATAAAAACCAAAATTTGATTAACACGCGGACAGTTTGGTATCTGGTGTTTCATGGAAATTAAGTTAAAAAAAAATCTTTACTAAATTTATCTCGGTTCTTTTATAAACTAAATTTGAATGCATATTATTTGTGCGGTGTTGATAAGAAAAGTTTAATGATAAAGATAAAGATTTAATGTTAGTTATATTAAAATATCGATTAATAATAAGGATAATTTGTGAACATATATACATAGCTAGTGATGAGTGATTATAAGACAATTTAAAATAAATAAAAAATAAATCAAATGTGGAAATGGACGAAAGTGTTGTGGACAATTTATTCAAAATTTAATACGTGGAAATAAAACTTAATCTAAATAAAATAATAATAACGACCAGAAATAACTTAATCAACAAACAACAACAAAAATAACTATTTCCAAACTAAAACAAAAAAAAAAAAAATAACAAAAAAATAAAAATAAAACTGAATAAAAGTCAAATCGAAATTTAATTAGTGAATTGGAAAATTATAGTGATTGGATTACGCGTTTGTATTTACAACGCGCTAATCTTCATTAATAAACAATTTGTGTGTGGGTGTGAGGCCGTATCATGAATGCACTGAATCAATAACAAACGTGCACGAAGTGGCTTTTAAACTGATATTCGGCGAGATCACGAAATTACGTGCAAAGGGAAACTTGGGACTGTGAAGTAGTATTCCTTGCACGTTAGTTCCTAAAATTTCAAGTTATAACTATAAATTCAAATCAAGTAAATTAATTATAAATTAACACACAACCTAAACTCTATAAAAACATAATTACATAAATTAATCGTCGACACAATAGATGAATGGATTTTTTTTTTATCATATGGATTAACCACGTCATCATTACGGATTACGCGTACAACAATGCCGGCCAACGCATCGTTAAAAGGTACCATTTAAAATTTTTTTTTTGGGGTTAATTAAATAATTCAATTTGCTGTTTGAGTAACTCGTTTTCTATAATTATTAAATTTATTTTTGTTTATTGTATGCCTTTTTGTTATATTTTTCTTATCATTAATAAATACGGGTATGGTAAATTTATTATAAGTAATGATCTTTTTCTTAAATTTCCACCATTCACACTTAGTCGTTTTCCGCTAATCGTTTTGATTTCAGGATGGAATAACTAAACTAATTATAGGGTGTGATCATGGTAAGTAGCAATAAATCGTAGGTATATAATTGTCCGTGCTAAATTTTGTTTCCGTAAGATGTAATCGGCGGTAACTCCAGGTTTTTTTCTGCAAGGTTCCATTTTCTACCCACCCATCCACTGAGCCATAGCCGGGCTAACCCAACAATCCGCCGCGGAAGCCTTTGCAATTAAAACACTAATTTCTGTTAACGATCTGGGCAGAAACAAGTGCAGAATTGGAAATTTTCCATCTTTCACCCCCTCGCCCGTCTTGAGGATCGTTACAGTGGCGCCCAAGCGTTTAAGCTTATATTCGGCCTTCAGCCGAAAATTAAAACTTTGCATAACTTTATATTACGGCTAATAATATGTTTTTCCCAACTCAGTATTTTTTTTGTGTTCCGTTAATTCATCCACATGCGCATCGGCCTCCATTTTTATTTGTTGACACGGATGTTAGTTCCATATGGATTAATTAATGATTTTTTTTTTTGGTTATCATTTTCATTTTTATAATTGATTAATTAAAAGCAGTAAAATCCCTATAAAGTGTAATATCATGGTCATGTAACCACACCTATTTCCATGTAAAAACGTGTTGACGCTAGGTGTGCTTTCAATGCTAAGTTTATTATACTACGGTATCGTCATAAATTAAGAACCCGCAATTGTTCCAAATTTTTTTTGTTGACTACGTTGTTTGAATTTTATTTATGACTCTTATATAAATCGGGTTTCGTATGCAAATATTTCCTACACTACTGTTGTTGACGTATTTGTATTTTACCAAATTTAGTGTTTTTTCTTTCATTTTGACTCCATTTTCTTTATCACCTTAGCACGGACAATTATATCTAGAACGAAAGCATGATACGCTATCATGGTCACATCCTTCTCATGTTATATCGCGAAATTATAATTTTTTTTTTGGATACTATTGGTAATCAAAATTCTATTTTTACTATTCAATTTCCATTACATATTTAGGTGTTATTACGTACATATTATAATAGACTTAGAATAAAAATTTTGGTATATCTGTGCATATGCTCCTCAGAAATAAATTAATATTACAATTTTTGTGATTTATTAATTTATTATACTCAAAGTTTCGCTATCATTAAGTTGGTTTTGGGGATTTTTTTTTTTATTTTTTTTTAGTAGTTTTAGGTTAGTGGGGTAGCTCAATCTACTTTCATTACTATTTATTTATTATTTCTTTTCATTTATTTATTTTTAATTTTAATTTACTAAATAACGTTACAATGTCGGTATTCAATTTAAAATCCGAAAATCTCGAAAATGACGAGTTTCGTATTGAATGCGAAATACGCGAAATAACTGGTCCGATGAAATCTCAGTTTTTATCTTTAGATGCTCGACTAGCACAAGAACGTGAAAATCAAGATTTGATACCAACTAAACCGCATCCCTATGCGGCTCGGTTTCCTAATAGCGAGATATCTCTATGTTCCATTAAATTACAACACCTGCGAAGCAAACTTATACAGTTTTTAAAGACTAATCCAGAAGCTGAGGATGATCTGGAAATAATAGCCACGCAGATAATACATGTCAGACGTCGTCTAGAAAGATTAGCCACTATCGATGATATGAGCAATTCATGTTCCATTTATTTTGAGATTTGCAATTCCCTTCTTACTTTGTGCGTAAATCATAAGCAGAAATCCCAAGATACCGATACCTCCTTGGTGGCGCTTAATGAAATTCTTATAGAACCGGTTTCTGAAGTCACTATAGAAGAAGGACCATCCCAATCGAATAATCAAACTACCACTCAGGGAACCGAAACTTCGTCAACCCCGAAGTCCAAGCCTTCGAATCAGGCCAATTTAGCACTTACGACTTCTCAAAACATTCCTTCAGGCCATACGTATCAAGTTCCACCGCAGTCAGTTCATGTTAGCCCTGCTTTTGTGCCACCGATTCTATCGAACCTGCCACCACCCCCACAAATGCCTCAAATGGAGATATGGCGAGGTAATGATGTTTCACAACCTCAAATGGTTAACCGCGTTACGCCGCCTGTTTATAGTTCAAATAGTGGGAAAAATCTGGAAGGGGCACAAATGAAGCCTGCTGAAACACAAGTTCCGCTATTAGCTAAATTAACACACCATACGCCCGTTTACAAATGGAATTTAAGGTTCGATGGTTCACCTTCCGGCATGGCAGTTGAGAATTTTTTTATGCGTGTGGAACACTTGGCTACGACACATGGGGTGTCATTTAACCACCTAATAAACGAAGTGATGTTCTTACTTAGTGGACCCGCACAGGAGCATTATTGGCTGACGGTTCAACAAATCTCGGGCTGTGATTGGGTAACTCTTCGAAACTCCTTTTTTCACCGATTTCAAGATCGTCGGACAGACGTAGACATTCGAAAACGAATAGATGACCGGAAACAAAAAAGAGGCGAATCCTTTGTTGATTTTTACTACGATATCCTGTCAATGACTATGCCTATGAAGGTTCCATTTTCTGAAACTGAGCTTATGGAGATTCTTAAGAAAAATATGCGTCTCGGATTAATTACCCATTTAGCCGGTAGACCTATTTTCTCCGTAAGCGAATTGGTTAGTACCTGTATTTCGACAGAGGATATTTGGAGACGAATAGATTATATTCCAGAAACAACATTAAAAATCAAGCCACACGAGATTGCTGCTTTTCACAATCTTATAGTACCAAAAGTTGATGTTACTCAACCGAACTTAACTCAAACTATGGTACCGCCTGCCTCGAAGGGAACCGTAGGTCCTCAATTTATGGGGTATCCGGCGGATATTGACGAACTTAATTATAATCGACCGACTACTTATAATCCCCAAGTTGCACCACCGCCTGCACCGCGGTATTGTTTTAATTGCCGACAATTAGGTCACTATTGGTTCCGATGCGATTTACCTTCTACCACATTTTGTTATGTGTGCGGGAAACCCGACGTTAAAACCGTTCATTGCACAGACTGTTCGCAAAAAGCGGAAAACCCTTCGACGGGAATGAGTCGAGTCGGTCCACCTCATTCCCAGACAGCAAATCTCGGACCACGAACGATACTCTCACGACCTCAGATGTTAACACCGAGACCGAGCATGGGTTATCCCAAGCGTCCGTAAATTGTGTTAACTTTCCGTCTCCTCAAGCTAGTGTGAAGGCCATCAACCATGTCAAACTCAACTCATTTCGATTTCGTGCCCAGAAATACTTTTCTGAGCGTAGGCGCATGTATGCTAAATGTGCAGAAACTATTTTATCCAACATACCTGAATCTCCTCAGGATAATCGCCCATATGTTACTGTTGAGCTTGAGGGGACCAAAATAAGGGGGCTGTTGGATAGTGGGGCGACCATTAGCGCTTTGGGTAAGGGAGCCGAACTGTTCATATCAAAACATAAACTTGTTCTACACCCAATTTACACATTTGTACAAACCGCTTGCGGTTCATCGCAACCTGTATTAGGGTATGTTATGGTTAATGTGTTATTCCACCAACATACCACTTTAATGAAAATTTTCGTTGTCCCCTCGCTCCAGCAACCGTTATACTTAGGGTGCGATTTCTGGGAGATTTTTGGCATTGCCCCTAACGTGATTGCGAGTTTAAATCTGGATCCAGTCTCTGCGTCTTCAAATTGTGCCTTGTCCAAACAGCACGACCTAACCGAAGTTCAACGACGTCAACTTCAAAGTATAATCGATCGTTTACCAAACTTTGAAAGAATGGGTCTAGGCAGAACTCATGTGCTTAGTCATCATATAGATATTGGGGATGCCCCTCCAGTCAAGCAAAGATTTTACGCTGTATCGCCCGCGATACAGAAACTGATGTATACAGAGCTGGATCGGATGCTGGCATTAGACGTAATCGAGGAAAGTTACAGTGCTTGGAGCTCCCCAATGGCCGTGGTGAAAAAGGCGAATGGTAACATACGATTATGCCTTGATGCCAGGAGATTAAACGCTCTTACGAAGAAAGATGCGTACCCACTGCCTTTGATCGACGGTTTACTGAGTAGATTGGACCAGACTAAATTCATCTCGAGCCTGGATCTCAAGGACGCCTTTTGGCAAATTCCTTTAGATCCAGGCTCCAGAGAGAAAACGGCATTTACCATTCCGGGGCGCCCATTATACCAATTTAAGGTGATGCCATTTGGGCTCTGCAATGCGCCCCAAACTTTGTCGAGGTTGATGCACCGGGTTATCCCACACCAACTTCATGATCGAGTATTCGTTTATCTCGATGATCTCTTGATAACCACAGCCACATTAGATGAGCACTTTGCGATTCTATCCGAAGTTGCTGAGAGACTGGCGAAAGCTGGTCTCACAATCAATGTGGAAAAATGTAAATTTTTACTGAGAGAAATCGAATATCTTGGTCATGTCGTTGGTGAGGGAGGACTGCGCCCCAACCCCGATAAAGTAAAGGCCATTGCAGAGTTTCCGGCACCAAAAACTGTCCGTCAGGTTAGAAGGTTTTTGGGTGTCACGGGATGGTACCGCCGTTTCATCCGCAATTACTCTGTGGTGTCTGCCCCCCTGACTGACCTTCTGAAGAAGGGCAGGAAATTCAACTGGAATGCGGAAGCTCAACAATCGTTTGATACATTGAAGTTAGCGTTAGTCTCAACCCCTGTCTTAGCGACGCCTAATTTCAATCAAAGGTTCTTCATTCAGTGTGATGCAAGTTCGACTGGAGTTGGAGCTGTCCTTTTTCAGAGGGATCAGGATGGGGAAGACCGACCGTTAGCATATATGTCACATAAGCTTTCTGGTGCTCAACGAAATTACAGTGTGACGGAGCTCGAATGCCTTGCCGCTTTACTGGCTATCGATAAATTTAGAGCATATGTCGAGGGGCTTCCGTTCACTGTAATTACGGATCACTCGAGTTTAACATGGTTGATGTCGACGAAAGATTTAACTGGACGTCTAGCCCGATGGAGCTTGAAGCTGCAGGGGTTTGATTTCACAATCGAATACCGCAAGGGCTCCGAAAATAGTGTTCCCGACGCCCTATCTAGGATATATATGGATGCTTTTTTCACTTTCCGATAGACCTCTGAATATCGATTTGGATTCGCCTGCTTTTCGGTCGGAAAAATACACAGAACTGATTCTCTCCTTGGAAAATAGTAGAGCTAAGAATAATGTCAAAACCATGGATGGTAAGGTTTTTATTAATCTTAAACCTCAAATGGAATTGTCACCGGATAATGACCTCCCCTGTTGGAAACTTATAGTTCCGGAGGAACTTAGACAAACCTTGATAAATTCGGCACATACACCTCCTACCTCTGCACACTTAGGAATTCGGAAAACTATTGACCTCCTTAAACGGTATTTCTACTGGCCTTCCTTATCTTTAGATACCAAAAGCTTTATAAATGCCTGTCAACTATGTAAAGCAAATAAAGCCTTAAATTATTGCAATCGACCTCCTCTGGGAACTCTCTCTGCCACTTCGAGGCCTTGGCAGCGAATTTACCTGGATTTCTTGGGTCCTTATCCCCGAACACGGAGCGGTAATACGTCTATCTTCATTGTTGTAGACCACCTTACCAAGTTTGTGTTGACCAAGGCAGTACGTCAAGCTACCGCCGAAGAAGTGGTAAGATTTCTGGAGACACAGGTCTTCTTGATGTTTGGAGTCCCGGAAGTGGTGGTGACGGATAACGGAAGACAATTTGACTCCGGCTTAATGAATTCTCTGTGCGGAAAATATGGTGTACGTCATATTTACACGGCTAAGTACGCACCTCAAGCGAATGCATCCGAAAGGGTAAACCGGACCCTTCTAGCTGCTCTGCGGTCGTATATACAAGCTGACCAGAAAATATGGGATACTAACCTAGCCGCAATTACCAATGCCCTGCGGAACTCTATTCACGAGTCCACGGGAGTTTCGCCTCACTTTGCTGTGTTTGGGCAACATGCTGTTCTACACGGTTCCGTGTATCCACTTCTAAAAGCTAGCCAACAACTTACGGGAAACGAAATTTATTTGGCTGATAAACCGGACATGCTCCATAGAGTATACCAGCAAATTGCGAAGCATTTGAAAGAAGCAAGGCAAAAATCCCAAATGTCATATAATATGCGAAGTAGATTGCCTAAAGTGCGTGTAGGGCAAACAGTCTTTGTCAGAAACTTCGCCCAGAGCAAAGCATCAGATAACTTTACTGCAAAATTGGCCCCTAAATTTATTAAATGTACGGTGTCAAACTTAATTGGAAACGTTTCTTGCGAATTAGACGACATGAAAGGTCAGTCGATGGGAGTGTATCATCTCAAAGACATCAAAATTTAACATTCATATTGTTCTACCTTAGTGCTTATAAACCATGATTACTGTTAATGTACCAAAATAGTTAAATAATTGGGTTGGTCTATTCCTCTCAAATTCACGAAATGGATTTTCCCATTTAAGAGAAATTTCCCATTTAACATATTACTATCCGGCATAAGACTCATCTCAGGGCAAGGTCGTCCCCACGATTTGTAACGAATGTTTTTTTTCGTCCCAAGTATAATCCCGGTGGGCACCCCCGAGTTCGATAATTTATTTATATATTACTGAATCATACTATACCATTCTTAAGTATGTAATGGAATTTGAAAGTACCGAAATTCATTTTGACGAAATTGGAAAACTGGATTCGTATTCCATCCGGAAAAAAAAAACGAAATCGCATGATGATTGCGGTTACGGTTTTTCTTCTTGGACTATAAAAACCAAAATTTGATTAACACGCGGACAGTTTGGTATCTGGTGTTTCATGGAAATTAAGTTAAAAAAAAATCTTTACTAAATTTATCTCGGTTCTTTTATAAACTAAATTTGAATGCATATTATTTGTGCGGTGTTGATAAGAAAAGTTTAATGATAAAGATAAAGATTTAATGTTAGTTATATTAAAATATCGATTAATAATAAGGATAATTTGTGAACATATATACATAGCTAGTGATGAGTGATTATAAGACAATTTAAAATAAATAAAAAATAAATCAAATGTGGAAATGGACGAAAGTGTTGTGGACAATTTATTCAAAATTTAATACGTGGAAATAAAACTTAATCTAAATAAAATAATAATAACGACCAGAAATAACTTAATCAACAAACAACAACAAAAATAACTATTTCCAAACTAAAACAAAAAAAAAAAAAAATAACAAAAAAATAAAAATAAAACTGAATAAAAGTCAAATCGAAATTTAATTAGTGAATTGGAAAATTATAGTGATTGGATTACGCGTTTGTATTTACAACGCGCTAATCTTCATTAATAAACAATTTGTGTGTGGGTGTGAGGCCGTATCATGAATGCACTGAATCAATAACAAACGTGCACGAAGTGGCTTTTAAACTGATATTCGGCGAGATCACGAAATTACGTGCAAAGGGAAACTTGGGACTGTGAAGTAGTATTCCTTGCACGTTAGTTCCTAAAATTTCAAGTTATAACTATAAATTCAAATCAAGTAAATTAATTATAAATTAACACACAACCTAAACTCTATAAAAACATAATTACATAAATTAATCGTCGACACAATAGATGAATGGATTTTTTTTTTATCATATGGATTAACCACGTCATCATTACGGATTACGCGTACAACAATGCCGGCCAACGCATCGTTAAAAGGTACCATTTAAAATTTTTTTTTTGGGGTTAATTAAATAATTCAATTTGCTGTTTGAGTAACTCGTTTTCTATAATTATTAAATTTATTTTTGTTTATTGTATGCCTTTTTGTTATATTTTTCTTATCATTAATAAATACGGGTATGGTAAATTTATTATAAGTAATGATCTTTTTCTTAAATTTCCACCATTCACACTTAGTCGTTTTCCGCTAATCGTTTTGATTTCAGGATGGAATAACTAAACTAATTATAGGGTGTGATCATGGTAAGTAGCAATAAATCGTAGGTATATAATTGTCCGTGCTAAATTTTGTTTCCGTAAGATGTAATCGGCGGTAACTCCAGGTTTTTTTCTGCAAGGTTCCATTTTCTACCCACCCATCCACTGAGCCATAGCCGGGCTAACCCAACAATCCGCCGCGGAAGCCTTTGCAATTAAAACACTAATTTCTGTTAACGATCTGGGCAGAAACAAGTGCAGAATTGGAAATTTTCCATCTTTCACCCCCTCGCCCGTCTTGAGGATCGTTACACAAATTTAATCAAAACATCTTCACATAAAAGACACAGCAATAGTCCCAGTTCAACCCACGAAACCTGCGAACATCATAGGTTTGAAAAATGAGTTCTCTAAAAAAGAATATCACCATAACGCGTTACCCTAGCTACCCGCAATCTAAATATTTGAAATACTGATATCGTCACACACATGTATACGCGCGCCTTCACTCAATTCAACTAGCAGCTATCATATACTATTGTAACGCGTTGACCTGTGAGTTCCTGAAAATATCAAAGACTAAACGAAACAACTTGGATCTTGGATTCCAGCTCGTTTCCCACAAAAAAATATTATTTAATTGATTATAACTTTACAAAGTTCGTTTCTTTTGGCTATCCCGTTGTTGCGCGACCTACGTTATATGATATGCCAGCATTTAGGTTCAATGTGTTAAGCAGCCGCAGCTGTTGATTTTGACTCGTGTGACGGTAATGTGTTCTTAATTTTGAGTTCCGCTCCTTGATAAAACGCTCGATGCATTTGATGCAATAAACTTGCAATACCGGTTGGAGCCCGTTATCCTCTATCGCACGCCTATTTATTTAGTTATACTGCCATCTATAGTCAATAGATTGGAACTGTCGACATATAATGCCGTCACATAACAAGAATTTTAAAGCCATGAGGCCATTAGTATTCTAGATGCATTAATATCACTGATAAACGTTTAGCTTTATTCTCACCCGATCGAACCGTGTGATTTTATTTGCTCGATCGACCTGTAAAACTTCGTGGGTTAAACAAAAAATAATTGTCTGTGCACACACACACGCTCTGTCTATTTATATTTCCCCAAAACGCATTTCACACACAACACTACGAGACAAACTGTCAAGCTAATGAACGACAATAAAAAAAATCAGGTCGTTTACCTTTTTATATATGTGCCAGTCTATCCATGCGTAGGTGTTTGTTTGGCTACAATTTCTCGCCACTGATCTCCCTTTCATTGTTCTACTTGCATCTCATAATTTTGGTTTGTTTTTATAATTTTGCAAATATCACGCAGATTACTCAAAACATTGTGACAGCTGAAAAGCAAGAAGACGGGAATCTTTGGTAATGAAATTTATGAGGATTTTGATCCTGCATGTACGGAATTTTATTGGATTGGAAAATAACTTATTAAATTCCCTCTCTCAACCCAAACCATCTTTAAATTGGTTAAGAGCATTTCAGTAATTGTTTCTTTTGAGTAGATCGATACTTTCCAGTAATTTAAAGCATCATTAATGAAATTCAAATTATCATTTGTAAATCCGGTATTATAATCCAATTATATGTAAATAATTGATATTCCAATGCTGGACACTGTGCTTGCCCCACACGATTTCATAAAATATAAATTAAAATGTTAAACCAATATAACTTCTGTGCAGCTGTCACCTAACAGAATACTATCATCGCATATACTCAGGAAATACACTAAATCCAACCATAAAAATCCACTAATGTACTGCAATAAAATTAAGTGAAACAAAAACCAACGACAGATTTCATAAAAGTACTCACACAAAACATGAAAACATCCCAAAACTTTTACGACGCTATATCGAGTCATAAAAACTATTTTTATCCATATCCACTATAGTACACAAAAGAACTAAATAAAAAGTCTTGTATTGTTTTGTTCATTAATGGTAATTGCAATCATTATCATTACGATACTGTCATTCGGGGGTACAAATAGAATACAATTAAATTAAATTTTATTTGTCTCTGGTGTAACGATATGCGACTTGTCGTATAGTACGATACGCGACACCAAATAAGAAAAGCACATCACTCACCCATAAAAATAAAGATGAAGGTAAGATGATAGTTTTTTTTAATTTTATTTTCTTGTATAACTTAGGTTCAGATATTTATGATAGTCACGTGTGACAACCTGATGACAGACATGATTGATTACTTACACTTCGAATGTGTCGTGTATGGTAAAAAAGCGTAGCCAAATAAAATGAAAAACAAAGTCATTAGAGATTTGAGTATAGAGACCACACCTATATATGGTACGAGAGGTGATTAGATAGGATTTCTATAACCAGAGAGTGTGATCAAATATATCCAAATTAGTCAAAGTTGGATAATGACCATGAAACCATGAAACGTGCCACCTCGGAATCACTGATGCCGAACCATTTCGATTAATAACCAGCAGTTTATGTAATACGAATATCGATCATGCGACAATTTCGTTTTCTATAATTTCCCAAAATCACAAACCATATCAATTGAGATAAATTGAGTTGTGCGAGTATTGGATTTCAGCTAATTAATTGCCTTTACAACTATATTAAGACGTCGTTGTACATGAGTTACTTCTATTTTTGGAAATTTAATCCAATTTAACGTGCTTACTTGTTGTTTTTGCGCGGTATCATTAAAAATGATTAACCGCAATTTTCTTAAATTTCAACGTTGCTCGATTGTTGTTGGTTTGTGTAACCTACATTTTGTTACTGATATATTTGTTTGTTTAAGTAATTTTTGTGGTTCTGCCGGTGACGGTGAATGATGCAGGTGAAAATGTGATAGCATGCAGCTAAAAAACTATCGATTACAGTACATAACATTGATTTGTTATGGCTAATTAATATATAATTTTGTGCCAGATGTTAATAAAGTGATTGTTTTCGGTGATTAGCCGACTATTAAGTGCGGGACACGGTATATGTTGATGGCGAAGAAAATTAGGTAATTTGTAATTTTTTGCTTTTTCGATTTTATGTTTTGTGTGAGAATTGTGAAAATAACACAGTATTTTAACTTTCAACACCTTCAGCAGGTTAAAATTATATTTTTCTGCGACTATGTCCGAAGCGGTATATCACTGACATTTCGATTTTTGAAATCTATCTAGGTAAGGTTTTTTTCCGAATAGATGGAAATATACCTTGATTCAATGAAAGATTAAAAATAAGGGTTAGTGGTTTTGCTAATTACGATTTAAGTTGAACAATAAATTATCTGAACCAGCACCCTTTTTTACATCCAAAATATTAAGGATATTTAGCACCTCATGCTCAGAGACTAGTCAACAGAATTAGCAGTTTCATTTGACGGAATTATTTAAGCAGGTACACCGTATGTTATATAAAGCTACAAGGCTATGATGTCCCTCAAAATATCTGAAGTAATTTAATTCTCTATTTTTAGTCTAGTATAGACTCGACACGTAGCCCAAGTACCAAATTTTTGTTTTTATTTCTTTATCAGCTCAGAATCGTTCAACAATCCTTGACGGACAGTAGTTTCTTTTGACTGTAATTATTTAAACCGTTATACCGTATTTTATATAAAGCGTCACTCAAAATTTCTGATTTAAATAAATTGTCTTGTCATATTTTATTCACCATGCCTATTCACAATGCCCAATTTATACAATCCAAGTTATCTTCTTGAAGATAATAAGGATTTTGGGTAAACGTGGTAAATAAAGTGTATATTTAGATCGACACCAACCGAGTCTCTAGAAGCCAAGTTAGTTAAATTAGGAGTTTTGAGTGGCGTCATACTCCTGTTAAAATCCGGCGTAGTTGCCCGGATAACCGTCAAATGAAACTGCGAACTCGTCAATGATCGTTGGTCGATTCTCCACCGGTAAAAATTAGAAAAAAATTTCTAATTCTCGGGCTTCATGCTTTGAACAATTTTATTTTATTCATAAAAATAATCATGGTGAATTTTGAACAAGAGTGATGAATAAAGTGTAACCTGTTTGGCACCACCACCTAGTCTTTAAGACACCTAGAACTATTAAAATAATTACCGTCAAATGAAACTACTATCCCTTCAATGATTCTTGGACGATTCTACACCGATAGAAAATAAAAAATAAGAAATTTGATTCGGGGCTAAATGCTGTGGTCAATTTTATTTTCGTCAGAATGAGTAACAGTGCTGAATTGTATATGCACGTAAATAAAATTTGACTTTCCAGACGCCCTTTATGCCTAGACCTCTACATCGCCACCGACATCGGATTGTTAAGACTGCGGTGCAGACAGACATTTCTATCGACACCATCATCGCGTCTCGAAGACACTTAGAACTTAATTTATATAAATTAAACACTATAAGTGGCGGCATAGCCTTAAGCTATACATAGAGTAGCGTATAAATGTTTAAATAATTAAGATCAAATGAAACTACTACTCGTTAATGATTATTAGACGATCCATAAAAAAATAAAAACATAAAATTTTCCACGGGGCAATCGCTATGGTTAATTTTCTTTTCTTCATAATGAATAACCGTGGTGATCAGTATATAAGAGTAGTGAATAAAATTTGACCTTCTAGAGGCCCTTAATATTAATTAACTTCACATCGATACCAACATCGAGTTTCTAAGACACCTATCAACAGTCAAATTATTTAAATTATAAATTTAAGGTGACGTCATAGCCCGGAAGCTTTTAAAACGTAGTTATTTAAATTCTATATGGGTGTAGCTGTACGTGCTTCTTCCGACAGGTCCAAAATAGAAGCGTAAGATTTTTTAGTTTTCGCCTTTTTATGGTAAACAAAATTTGTTGTTTTTGGTTTCAATTTTTGGTTGTTACAATTTTAGTAATCGTGGACAACCTTTATGCACTATTAAAACATATTTTACTGCAGATTGTGCCATCTATTGCATAGTAGATGTACTGCCATCTATTACGATCTGTTAACCATCGTGTGTGTGTTTCTAAATGTTATTTGTGCAGTTCAATTGAATTTTTGTGTGCATTTCTAAACAATGTGATTGTCAGAGGTTAAATTAACGAAGTTATTGTTAAACCAAAAAATAATTTTACGAAGTTGTTGTATTTGTATTTTATTCTGTTTCATGACTGTCAATTAAAACTTGGATAAGAAAAAGGATCTTCCAATAAGGACGTTCGCTTTTTAAATGTAAATAAAACAGGTTGTGTGTAATTTTTTTATTTGAAAGAATATTTTTTGGCTTTAATTTTTAAAGTATGGAATATAACGGCGTTCAAATGTTCGCCACGGTTTCCTTAGTGGCACGATTTGAGAGGTTTATTTTTCGATGACTTTATCGTATAAATCTGGCTGAATTTGGTGGATGGCGTTCGTTATGTTAACTTTGAGGACATCAATTATTTGTGGTTTATTCTTATAAACTTGTCATTTAAGATAGCCTCAACCAGTTCACCAGTTGGCCAGTTCACGTCGCCGCCGCGCGAGATTACCATGCCCTCAAATCGCTCGTGTAAAGTGTTCATCGTGATATGCGCTGTGTGGCACATAGCGCTATTCTGTTGGAACCAGATGTTGTTAGTATCCATATTATCCAGTTTAGGCTACATAAGTTACTTATCATCGATTTGAAGCACTTTCCGTTGACAGTTAAGGCAATACCAGTTTTATTTTGGAAGAAGTACGGACCGATGATGAGACTAAAATCCGCACCAAACAGCGATTTTCTCGGGATGCATTTGTTGCTGGTGTATATCGGACAATTTTGCTTGTCCACAAATCCATTCATACAAAAATGGGCCTCGCGGCTAAAGAAGATTTTTTTTGGTGAAATTTGGGTCATCCTTATCACACACGGCGTTGTCTATGGTCGTTTAACTTAAGTTCATCTACGCAAAATTAGCCAAGTTGAAATCGCAGAAAGGCCAAGTTCTTCTGAACGACGAGAAATTGAATGCCTCGGGTATTCGCGTACACTCTCACGTACATCAGCGAT
The DNA here is from genome assembly GCA_963691935.1 of Nephrotoma guestfalica. Taxonomy (NCBI): domain Eukaryota; kingdom Metazoa; phylum Arthropoda; class Insecta; order Diptera; family Tipulidae; genus Nephrotoma; species Nephrotoma guestfalica. The sequence continues at coordinate 253,492,395 of OY829915.1, forward strand.
GTTTTACCAGACCTTGTGTTTCGGTTACGTACGAGTGTTGGTTGATTATTTATCGAACCGGTTAACTCGAATTTTACCACAAAACGTAGAATAATCTACGCGGCAGAACGATTGTATCGAGGTTAAAATTCAGGTAATTCAGGAGATTCTGTAATGGTTTGGGGATATTTTCCAAAAAAAGAACTTTGTAAAATGTTTTTTTTTCAAAACGGCAAAAGAGTAAACATTACGACTTTTATAAATGAACGTTTTGAAATAGAATTTTTTAAAACCACAATCTGTAAACTGAATGTTGAAATTGGTGAACTTCTTTATTTACTTTTAGAATTTCATTCCGAAGTGTTTTAGAATCCCATGTCTTCTTCAGTATGCAAGCCTTATTTTAGAAACCCAATTTGATTCAATATACCGTATTTTATCAAAATATGTTAAGAGATTGCCCTAGTGAAGAAATCAATTCAAAAGCCTAACTTTATTAAGTTCAACTCGTTTAAATTTGTTTTTGATTAGTGGAGAGCCCAAGGAATCCCTTGACAGAGATATATGCCAAAACGAATTTTTGTAAGAGGTTTATTCATACAAAATTTTGTTTTGGTATATAACTTTGTCAGGGGATTCCACTAATCAAAAAAATTTCTATTTTCAACTTCCTTACATATATAAGCAGATATTTTGTTGTATTATTTAATAATGACCTTTGACACCCCAATTTGATTGTCTTTCAAATAAAAAGCAAGAATAAAATTATTTAGAATATGAAAAACTAAATCGCTTCCTGTTTACATTATACACACGAGCTGCTCTATCCCATTATAAACAAATTTATCTCCCGCACAAGAAACCAATTTAAAACCTCAAAATTTATTCAAGATAAAATCCTTATCAAATAACACATTTGAAACCAAAGTATAAAATAAATAAAATAATATCGCCCATTGATTATCTCAAGACATTTTGTCAATTTCTTATACTCGTATAAAGTACGACCATATACTCGTATATTATATTGACTTAATTATCATTCGAAAAACCCATTTCAACATTAAAAATCATGACATTTTCTGTGTTGTGTTTGCTTATTTGCTACATATACACTGTATCATTAGACAAAGTGTCAATATCGCATGAGCGGTAATTTTACCTGGATATGTCAAATTACATCCCGATGTTTATGATAAGTAAACGAGAACATGACATCTTCTGTGTATCGTGTAAGTATAATAATGAAAAGTAGACACATGTCCATTCAAAATGAATTCATTCACTAAATTGCACTTCTTTGTGATAATTCAAGTCTCTTCCAATTATTTCCGCAAATGCAAAGCCATTTAGTTAATCCCGCACAGTGTCAAAGCAAATATAACACTGTTGAACGTATTATTAGATATGCATGCACCCACTCGTCTAGATTTACAAAAATACAAACACTAAATGTAATTAAAATCCTTGTACACAAAAATATTATTTTGAATGAAAATCTGGGTTACTCGCTGACGTCATAACCTATATTTCCATTTCCCTGTTTCGCAATAGGTCAATTGCCGGTTATTGCACGATTGCATATGATGAAAATGTATTGATTTTTTCCGTTTTTTCTTTTTTTGCTCTCTCTCTCGACTTGATTGATGATGTATATATGTATAATGGGACTCATTTCGCGACTGACGTCACCTATTGTTTCACAGCAGCAGGCAGCACAAATAATCAAACATGATTTTAATTTTCCCAAAAAACAAGACAACAGTAAATTTGCATATTGTAAGATGAAAAACTCACAAATCATCATCATCATGTGATCTGGAGTATAAAGAGTAAAAAATCTAGAATTTGGGTTACTTATGGGTATTGACGTCATCATTTTTCTTTCTTATAGTTTTTCTTAGCATATTTCTGTCATTATATATTTATGTGGTGATAAGTTTTGCCTTTTATATGTATTTTACATATTACATATCCATAAAGTTATGTTGTGATGTGGACAAAAAAAATATTTTGTGTATCTGGAGCATGGAAATGTATGTCTTTATGTACATAAGGTTTGCGGGTAATCGGAATTGATGTTCGATACGCGTGTATTTAAAATTGAAAATCAGGGTGGTTTAGTAACCTATATATTGGATTTGTTTTGATAAGGTTACATGAAGTTGATGAAGGTTAGTTACGCTTACGCAGCTAATCGATTTCCGATTGCGATATTATTATTGGTTATACAGCAAATAAGTTAAAAGAAATACTGAAATGCGTTCGGTAGGCAAGGTTGTGAATTATAATTGTAACATAGCTAACTAATGTTTAACGCTGACTGTGCTTAAAAATTTGAATCAACTAATAAAGTCGTTCTTTCGCCCAACAATATATTTTGTAGCTTTGTTTAAGATAATTATTGAGATCATAAAAAAATAAAATAGCCCAAAAACATAGAACAACGGAATAACTTGTGCTCTAACAACAACACGCATTTTTCTCGTTTCCTTAAATAAATTGACCTTTGTTGAGCTAGCCCCCACCTTGTAAAATTGGGAAAACAATCAGTGCATAATTATGAGCTCTTGAAAACCGCAAACAAAAAATGTTGAGCTCAATATTGACTCAGCCGCCACTCACCACTAAAAACGGGGTATTTTGAATAAATTTTAAATTTACAATTAGGCGCTATTTATGAGTTTTCGATTTTTGAGCTCACCCTTAAAATTTACACAACCCCTTAATTGAGTTTTACCAATCACGTACTGTTTCTCGTAAATATAAACTACAAATTCTTTTCAAATTGTAAAAATTAAATACTTCAATCAATCAATCATACAATCATATTCAGATGAGTTCACGAAATGCGTGCAGTTTGAAGTTTGCGCTGCAACTCCTCACCACGAATACTACCCCTAACTTCTCAAGTAAAATCTCGAATCTGCCTCCTCCGCCCCAACATGCTAGTACGCCTCATCTAAAAGCAGTTTTCCCTTCCAGTTCCAGGGTTTACAAGAAACACTCCGCACTGTTGAACAAGTTTACACAATAACGGACGTCATCGATGTTGCACTTCAGAATAAGAAGGTATGCTCTGGTATTTTCTTAATGTAGCTCAAGCTTTTGACAAAGGGCACCAAGGGCTTGAATTTAAACTGCATCGAAACCTAAGCAATTTTACCAAATTCTTAAATCATACGTTGCAGATCGATATTTTCGAGTTAAATTTGAAAACGAGTACTCTGAACTAAAAATAATATAAGCAAGTATACCACAAGGTAACGTACTTGAACCGAGAGATTGATCAAATATTTAATGTGCTACAATAGCAACATTAGAGGACGATACTATTACCTTAGCAGTTGGAAAAGATATCAATCGGAGGCAACAAGCGAACTTCAAAATGCAGTCAATAGACTAAGTAACTGGACTAAAAAATCTTAACTCAAACCAAATTCCACATGCAAATACAACTAATTACCTTGGCATGACCCTCGACGCTAAGCAAATGGTAAAACAAGTATGTACCTTTGAAATCCACTTTGGGGTTGTACCAAGAGGATCAATGTACAAATGATACAATGCTCCAAAATAAAATGCAGCGTGAGATTATCAATTCCCCATGAAACATAAGGAACGACACCGAGAAAAAGAGAAAAACTCATGGAAACTCGCTCAGCGATTATATTGGCATTTAAATGCAGTTATACGTCGTATGTTGGACACCAATAATGCAGTGAGATCTCTTGATTTAAAACTACAGCTTTGCTGCAACCACCATATCCATATATTTATAAGTTACTTGTAGTCACAAACAACTTCTCTCTAACTGAAGACGGAACTAAAAATCTGTAGACAAGAAATCAAATTCTAAAAAGAAAAATTAACAATAAAATTTTATTGCTGGCCAAAAGCAAAACCATCACAGAAATCCCAACCCCTACTAACTAATTATCGATCTGTACCGCAGCGGAGATACAATTAGGAGTATACGGAAGACGTGGAACAAACAATTTTACTAACGTACTATTGTGAACCTACCTACTATTGTGAAAATTGGTGCAATCAGTTTCAACCGAGGTATGAAACTTGTGAAAACAAATAACTAAAATTCTTAAAATAAGCCAGTTCCATCTGATTCTGCCGCTACTGCAACACCTACGTAAAAGAGTAATGTTCTCACACAAATTGCTGAGGACCTTATTTCTTTGAAAGCTGTATTGGTAAAGAAATGAATCTACGCTTTGAGATTTTTGAATTCGACAAGCTTCTAAGCATTAAACTACAGATTTCTGAAGAGCTAGAGTGTCGTTTACTAGCTAATTTTATCTCTTTCACAATCGGAGTCAACCCTGATGTCCAATTTTGAGAAGCTGCTGCTTTTTTGGCCGGTGGGTGTGTTAATTAGGGAGTTCATCGAAAGATCAAAAAAACGTTATGCCGTCTGTGTTGATATATTAAGTTCAACACCAAACACTGCTGTTGAACAAGTATGATTTGTAACTCCAGGCAAAAACATAACTTTTTTTAGGAATATTGGAGAATCATAGTATTTAGTTCCGATTTTGTAGTTTTTAGGAGAGATCGCAAGTATTCTCGTGGCGGTGGTGTTCTGATCGCGATAAATTCATGGTAATTGATTTGCATGATTTTAGGTGAAGCCGCTTGGATTCAGATTAAAAATGTTCATCAAAATTTTCTGTTTCATCAAATTCGACTACTACTACATGGAATATTGTAATATGATCACTTCAATTGCAGAAGGTTCTGACGATAGTACAATCGTCCTTGTTGTCGGTGATTTTAATTTATCGCATCTTGTTTAATTCTCCCTGTTAGGTCATTCATCATCATCCTAAAATCGATCGAGTGATTTTTTAAACTTTTTGGACAAATGTTTTAATTAAAATATCCAAAAATTTAATTCTTTGTGAAATAATAAAATAAGTGTTTAATAAAATGTGTTTATTAAGTGTTAGTGTACTACGGCACATAGTGTTAAAAGTATTTCTATTTTTGCTGAGCACCCTGTTGTTAGTAATAAGAAATCGGAAATCTGGTTTCAATTAATTTTGATGCAGAAGATATGTTTAATTATATTTCTAGATTAAAGCCAAACCGCAACCCAGGTCTTAATTTGGTTCCTGCCATTATATTACTTGAAGGCGCAAAATCACTACTTTTTCCGTAATCCTCATTATTTAACATATCTTTGGAAGTCGCTTTTAAACGACCAATTATTTTCAAATTGCAAAAGTTAAATATTTTAATGTTGGATATGATGTACTGATTTTTGAGCTCACGAAAATTCCTGTTAAACTGAGAGCCTCAACCAGCGAAAACTTAAGAGCGTAAGTTGTGCTTCATGTGGACTACTTAGGGGAGCGGTACGACCACCAAAATTTTAGAGGTCAGTTGTTTATTTGTGAGGAGACGCCTATAAAATTTTAGTGAGTGTAGCACTAACCGAAATGGTGCAAACGGCGTGCAACTTAAGCGCTTAAGTGTTCGCTGGTTGAGGCATAAGCTGGGAATTTTTTGTTTGAGATTTCGAGAACTCATAAATAGCTGCCTAATAGCTCACAATTCTGCGCTGATTGTTTTTCCAATTTTACAAGGTGGGGGGAGGGGAGGAGGTCTAGCTCAACAGGTTTAATAAATTGTGGGTTTTTCTATTTATATCTTTGCATAAGGATTGTCGGATAATGGTAGATATCTATATGAGCAGTAGTTTGACTCTAATTGGAATTCTTTTATCTTTTTAAGGATTTCTCTACATATTTTATTACTTCAGGCGTACATTTGCAATGAGCATTGTCCCAAGTATTTTTCGCCTATTAGCCAGAGTCAAGATCCTATAATTATTACATCAGTGTATGCAGGAAGACGAGCTAGGTTTACGTGGTAAGAAAGTTCATGTTCGTAGTCCCAATCAGTTCTTTTTATTATAAACAATGGCAATTGTTTCTAAATGCTTTCAATTCTTTTAATGTGAGCTGAGATCTGATATAGCTGAAGTATAAGATGAACAAGCTGTACTGATCGGTTAAGTCTTTAGTCCATCTTCTGATAAAACCAAATATATAATTCGACTTGGCAATCATTAGCAATCATTATTTCCAACAAACGTCATGCCCATGTCTCATTTACTTTTTTGATTTTAGGCGTTTGATGGTATAGTCACTAATTCCTGGTGTTGTTTCCCGATGAAAGCACATCATTTTAAATTTTTCGATCTCATCTCAATGGTTGACTTCACGCCGGTCGCTGATTCTATCTATGCCGTCTTGTAGTAATGTGGTAACTTGTGAGTTTGTATTTCTGAAGATTTTTAAATCAATTAAATGACATTGGACATTAATGACAATCAATTAATCAACAATTAATCAATGATCAACAATTAATCAATGGCATTAGATATTACATCGATAAATATGAGAAGTACCCATAGACCCTAATGCGAGCCTTGTGGAACACCAGAGAACGCTTTTATTACATTTGATCTTAGTTCTTCAATTTCAATATATTTCAATCTATCCCATAAGTATGAGAAAACCCTATTGAAAAAATCCGCAGAAAAGCCAATGGAGTTCAGAATGCTATGACAACGCATGCTATGACTGACAGAATCAAATGCTTTACTAAAGTCCGTATAAAGTGTAACCAATATTACTTGTGTACTCAACTAAACTTGTCGTTGTGGATTTACTAATGTTGGAAATTGGACCGATTTGAAACTTTTGCAAAAGAATTTCAAATAACTCTAGTATCAATGATGGAGTTACCATATTCCTTTGTAGCATGAAATATCGCGCCTTTTTCCTTATTTGAAAATCGGTGTAATTTTCGATGAACTGGAAAATAATCCTCTACGTAGTGACAAATTGAAGAACAGATAAGTGTCAGGATAAATTGATTAGCGTGAGTTTTTATAATAAACGCTTAATACCATCCGGACCGTAACCGTCCCTAATTTCATTAATTTCGTTCATTAAATCGTAACTTTGAATTGGCGTTTAGAACTAAAGTCCAAAAGTATTTTGGATCCAACTTAATCATGTCTTGACTGTTTTGGATGGTTTTAAGAAATTAACTGTTAAAATTCGAATTCGGAATTTATCTCCTAAAATCTTGCTTCTTCAAGGGCTGATTTACTGTTCTTCATTTTTTGAAAAGCCTTTCATTTTAAATTTTTTAAATTCACTAAGCGATCATTAATGGTTGATTATTGTTTGAACGCGCCGTTGTGGTGGATTATTGTATTTGTGTCGATATTGTCAGATATTATTTCTTTTTGCCAATTGATGCTTTCAAGATATTGATGGACCTCATTTATGTTAACCGCTGGATATCGAATAGAATTTCCACTGGTTCCACTTTATTTAAGACCAATGGTGCTAAAGATTGAGATATATTAATGGTGGTTATTAGTAAAGATTAAAACCAAAATTCTTTCATCCTCGTTTGCAATGTTATTTATTTGATTCAGGTTGCATCTGAGTATTGTATCAATAAACAAACACTCGGTTTCTAGAGTTACGTTGTGTGGTAAAACAATTGTCTTCATAATCATGGGCTCGCTGGATATATTGTAGTTTGAAATCCCCAAGTGCAAGAATGATATCCGGAGGTTTTGCATCGTTATAAATTTCTTCAATTGCATTACAACATTCGTATTGTGCATACGGTTCGCTTCCAGAATGAGGAGGAATGTAAGATATGTAAATGTCTAGACACATTTTTCCTACGTTCATTTTTACACATAATTCCTTAATTGAAGATATGGAGCTAGTTCAAATTCAGTATTACCAAGTCATCAATGAATGGCTAACATATCTCCTCCTCTGGATTTATTTGTGCTGGCTGTGGCTAAGCTATCTCATCTCTTTACTACATAAACGCTTGGGAAGAATTCGGAGCTTTACTGCTACATTAAAAAAGTAACAGGAATTGTCCAATAAAACATAAAATATTTATTATTCTTTCAAATTTATTATATCACCTTCAAAGTAGGCCCCTTCCGAAATAATACACTACACTATGCCAACGAATAATCCAATCATCAAAACATTTTCAAACGCATTTTCTGGAAAGGACTTCTCGCCGCGAATTGATGTTTGTTGAGTTTCTAGCCAGAAATTCGTTCACAATGATAGCCTTATGAGATGGTGTGTTGTCGTGGTGCAAAATCCATGAGTTTTCTGTCCACAAGTCCTGGTCTTTTTCTACGAATTTGCTCTCTCAAACGCCGCATAACGCCCAGATAATATTTTTTATTTACTATCTGACCTTCTGACAAGAATTCCGAGTGCACACACTGCGATAATCAAAAAAAACAGCCATATTACTTTGACCTTTAATCGACTTTGACGTGATTTTTCGGTTTCGGCTTAGTTCGAACGCGCCATTCTGAATTTTTTAACTGGTTTGCTTATCAAACTCGTAAACCCATGTCTCATCCACCAGTTATAATGCGTTTTATGAATGTGGGGTCGGAATTGACTCGTTCTAGCAGGTCTTCAGCGAACTTTACGCGATTGAGTTTATGAAGAAAATTCAGGCCGAGAAAGTTCACCGGCTATCTTTCAAACCTAAATGACGATTTTCTGTCACCATTTCCTTCACTTTATTGATGTTAACTTAAGTTGAAGAAGTTGATAGTCGCCCAAAGCGAGGCAAATCTTCCACCACATCTCGATCGCTTTTGAATACACTGTACACAGTGATTCCGCACATGAAATTTCATTTTGATTCATGATCTTGTTCGATATTTTTTTCATTATAAAAGTCGCAAAACACACTTGAGGTGAACTGACAAAATAGACCATTGTGAATAAACTAAATGACAGATCGTGCTCAAACTACACATCAAGATAGAGCACAGTTGTGGCACAGTTATTTTACGCGGGCTTTTTAAATGATCAATTCCTGTTACTTTTTTGACAGAATGTGTATTCCTGGATTAAAAGATGTTTCGCAAATGGTATAGACGAGATGATTTGTCTTTAAGGCATAATTGTGGAAAGATGCTGTTTTAGAAAATATTTTGTTCACGTTTTAGAAGTAAACTAAGCAGCTTTTCTTTGGATGGCACAGGCTGTCGATTTGAATGGAGCCCACCCGTGTGCTCCGTCATGATTTTCAGGTAGGTTGTGGCTAGAACCTCTCACCTTACTTACACATTTTCAAGTACTATTCTTTCGCCTTCCTGAGGTACGTCACTTAAAGCTACCACCAGTTTCTTGCGTACTTCCCTGGCTTAGTGCTTATTATTATAGCATTTGTTGCCAATAGAGATATAAAATGACGTAAAAACGTGTTATTTTTACAATAAATGAGTGCACCTGCACTGTGTGATACCAAAATGGAGAGTTGTATATCCATTTAGAGATGTGTTGATTTCACATCTAACAAATAAATTTTATTCATGTGTGGCCATTTTTATTTAGTACTCAACCCCCAAGCAATTCATATTCCCTTATTTATTAAGTATGCCACTCGATATAAAAATCCATTTAAAATATTTATCTAAATATAAATCCATAAAAAATGTTTAAATCCATATCGCAATAATATTTCCGCCCTTTTATTCCGGGGTAATCCGATAACAATTAGAGCAGGAATGTATATCCGCGTGAACATAAATCATCTTCATGCATTCTATATACTGTGATATCCGATAAAATCATAATTAAATTTCAACTCAACTGTATGCGGCTAATCCGAAATTTATATGGATTATCGTTATTCTGTGAAAATTGTGTTCTATTCATGCCATGCTAATGGAACATGGCACATACAATGCAACTCATTGTGTACATAGCACATGAAATAAGCAGCATTAATCATTTTATATTGTTGTTATATTCAATTGAACAAAAACTAGTAACAATAGTAGTTTTAACCATAATTACTATTGTGAATGTAATACACTTTTATTCATGTTTCTATCGTTACATTTATGCAATTACAAAGTATGTAGCTACAATTGTGTGTGTTACTAGGCAAAGTGATTTTAGAACAAAACAATAATGTGCGCAAGCAGCACAACTTTCATGTAACTTTGATGATCAAATTGAATTTTATGTGTACAGGCATACGAGTACATGCAGATATGGTAATTTATGTAATTATTTGATAGTTAAGTGCAATTATATTTTAGTTTATTATACTCGTTGTGTTTAAATCGTCATCACCGTGGAGAACTATGCTGTCGTTTAAAGAAACCGGACCGGAAAATAGTATGTTACCCACATACACAAACAACACAATGTATACAGACACTAACGTTTTCTAATTACATGAGAAATATCGCATTATTGATGGCTAATTAAATGCAATTGCTATTCACCGAGATTATTAACTATATAAAGTCTGATCTATTCAGCTATATCCACGGTCGATGAAAGTTTTTTTTGTTTATGTTTTCAACAAACTCACCGCGGCCAATTACCTTGAGTACCAATTGTTTTCTTTATACTAAATACTTTTCTTTGCACCATCTTCGTTTTTAATTGGATTATAATTAACAAAAAGTAAAAAATAATTAAATAACGTATAAAAATTGATTTTAATTAATTACTAACTTTTGTTTTTTTTTTTAATTTTACTTTCAGGTAAGAAATCCAACCGCAATAATTAATGGATGATAGGTTGAATTTTCCTTGTGCGTGGTTTTATGTATATACCGGTCGCAACTTATAGGGAAATGCTTTGTTGCGTATATATGATTAAGGTGAAATTAAAAATTTTATGTTGAACGATATGTAGATATGTGTGTGTGCGTGTGTGTAAACTTTAAGTTTTGTGGATATGTAATAAAAACTATCAGTATTAATTTACAAGATTAATTTCACTTTTTATTTGGCAATTGCACGAATATTGCCCAAATTGTCTTGATTACTTTGGATTTAAATCAGCTTAAATTAATTCATGCTGCCAAAAAAAAAGACAAAACACTTTCAGGAATAATAAGACAACTGTTTAAATAAATTTTTGAAACACTTGATTTGAAAGTGCAATCGCCTGTGAAAATGCTGTACGTTTGCTGTTGTTTTAATATACACTTAAAAAAAACTATAATATGCTGTGAAACTATGCATATCTCAAACGTAGACAATATTCATTTTTGTATCGGTACCTCGTTTTATTTTACAGTTAAATCAACAGAAATCATCCAAAATTGTCTCCTTATCTTAATTTGTCCTTATCTTAAATAATAGATCGGTTCGGTTCCACGATTATTTATTGAAAAACAATCCAAAGGAAGCGATAATTCTTCGAAAAACAATTAAACAAAAACCTCAATTCGCGGAAAACTGAAAAGTTTGAATTTATTGTTGCAAATCAGTTAAATACACGCCAGGAAAGTTTTTACCGAGTCCCCTTTTACCGGAACAACCATAATCCATTATCAGAGTTGTTGAGAACAAGCATACATAAACTTTATTCGATTAGGGTTCGATTGAGTAAATCCGAAGCACAAATATTTTAATAATATGTGAATTGTTTAAAAAATCAAAATATAATTTATCGTGGTCTAGAGCAGCTTTTTCAAAAAAACGCAGCAAGTGTTAATAAAACGATAACTAATATTTAAAAAAACCTTTATTAACTGTTTAAGAAAAACTTAGAATTAAAATAAATTGTAAATTTCAAAAAACTAGTTGGAAAACTTAATGATATCATTGCAGTACTAAAATTAATGATTTTCCACCACCGTCACTTTCTGCGACAAATGAAAACGAATACTCATTGTGATTAAATAAAACAATAAACATTAAAGTTTACGTTGGTTCTAATTTTTCTAGAAAATCCTCTGGCCATCACTTACGTAGACTCCAGGATTAATTCCTAATTCTAATTTATTTTATTAATTTATTAATAAGGATTATTTGTGTTCTTGCAGGTTTGCAAGTTCAATACTTCAAAATTTGTGATTATATCTAGGTAGTTCTCTTGTGTGGTTTATATGTAGGGCAAATCTGGATTCGGGTTTAATTTTGCGAATTTCTTTGATGTGATCTTTGAACCTCACTTTGAACGTCCTTCCTGTTCATAATTTTAAAATTCTTTATTTATTTCTCCAAATCTATTTCGTCCCTATCAAAGTAATCCCCCCGACCTCAATACACTTGTGCCAACGTTTTTTCCAATCCTCGAAACAGTTGTTAAAGTCAATTTCCGGAATAGCCTCTAATGCGCGTAGCTTCAATTGACTCAAAACGGTTTCCTCGGAGCGGTCGTTTGAGTTTACTGAACAGCCAGAAGTCAGACTGATCTAAATCAGGCGAATACGGTGGTTGCGGCACGATATGGGTGGAATTTTTGGCGAAAAAATCACTTAAAACCAATGCAGTATAAGCAGGTGCATTATCGTGGTGCAAAAACCAAGAGTTGTCGGAAGGAATTCGGAGGCCGGTCGGAAGGAATTCGGAGTGCACCACACCTCGATAATCGAAGAAAACTGTCAACATCACCTTGATTTTTGACTTGCTTTGACGTGGTTTTTTCGGCTTCGGCTCACTTTTGGCACGATATTTGGCCGATTGATCGTCTGTTGCCGGACCGAGCATAGATACAAGACTCATCGCCAGTTATAGTACGTTTCATGACATCCTGGTAGTCGGAAAGCATTGTTTCACAGACGTCAACGCGGCGCTGTTTTTCCAAAAAATTGAGTGATTTTGGAACCAATCGTGCTTTCACTTTTCTTAGGCCCAAATGATCTTTCAAAATGGTTTTCACTGATCCTTCCGATATTTCAACGATGCCAGTAAGGTATCTGACTGTTAATCGTCGATTCTCGAGCACCAATTCATTGATTTTATTAACGTGTTGATCATCAGTTGATGTTGATGGCCGTCCTAGACGTGGTTCGTCGTCAACACGTTCTCGACCCTCTTTGAACCATTTGTGCCAATCAAAAACACTTGCTCGCGACATACAATTATCACCGTAGGCGTTTTGCAACATTCTGAACGTTTCGGCCCCACAAAATTGATTCCGCACACAAAATTTAATGGAACTTCTTTGTTGAATAATTTCACTCATTGTAAAAATCGCCGAATGCACTTTTTGTACTTCAGAAAGAAAAGCGTATACTAAACACTAATGATTATTTTGATGTGACATTTGGCACAGATGTCACTGACAGTCATACCAACATAGAAACAGAATATTTCGACGAATGGTTTTCCGCGTGAAATTTAAATTAAAATGTCTTACTACTTTTTTCTCACAGTAGTACACCTGTAAAAGTTCTTCAGAAAGCCATTCGGAACTCACTTTGTAAGTATAATTTCATAAAAAACAATTATATTGTAATCGGGTGAGAAATTGCTTAGTTCAAATCAAATTAGTCGTTCTCCGTATTTATATTTTAGAAACAATATGGGATCCCATTTTCACCATACAACCCAATTTCCATCTCAAATAGTTGTTCTATACTAATCAGTTGAGCAATAGATAAATTCCTCTCATTTTCTATTTGTGAAAAGCACATAAAATCATTTTAGACTCCCATTTAATAATCTTTCAAACCGAGTTTTATTTCAAACATTTATTGTGAGTTTCCATTCAAATTGATAATTTTCTAGAACCACATTCAGATCTCAGGCTTTTTCGCTTGATTTGAAAATGGTTAATTTTGGTTATTAGATTAGAAGTTCTATTCAAACTTGCCGTTTAACTCAACTACACCTAAATCTCCCACTGAAATTCAATTTTTATTACAAAGGGTGATCCAATAGGAGGTTCCGGAAGTTTTTTTGGAAATAAAACGCATTAAAATCAATTTAATAATCAAAAATTGTATTTGCGACTTAAGGTCGGTTTATGACATTTAATGTTTGAAAATAATTTCTTTTAAATGTTGTCCGCGACTGACTCTTAGATGATCCATCCCATCTCTTAGATGGGTCCAATTTTCGAGCACTCTTTCGAGTATCTCGGCCGATATTTCGTTAATTATGCGTGTTATGTCCGCTTCTAACGCATGAATTGATTGTGGTTTATCGATATAAACAAGTGATTTCAGATACCTCCCCAGATAAAAAGTAATCTAACGGCGTTAGATCACAACTAGAGCTAGGCCATTTTTTAAATTTGGTATGTTTGATATAAATGAAATTCTAATAAAATTTTTGCAAGAAGTTCTCGAGTATGACCATCTGGAGTTTATCTATCCGATTCCACAAAATTGTATTTATAGGAAGCTTATAAATGATTGGATCAATCGAGGGAGTTTGTAGTTTGTTCTAAGACAACACAAATTCTTAAGAATTGGTACGACATGCAGAATAACCCATTTCAGTGACAATACTGTGACAAAGTTGAGAATACGCTATTGATAATTTTGCCTTAAAATGAAAATTTTGTAAATGCAGTCCAATCAGATGGTTGCTTAAGCAGATACAATATGTTCTCGGTGATTTGATTTTCGGTGACTTGTCGTTTTCGGTGGATTGTCGTTTTTGTCGTGGATTGTCTCGATTTTTGAAATATTAGGACAGAAATTTGAAATTAGGACAGGTCACATATGACTAGGAATTAAATAATTCGGCGATTCTGGTGGCATTTGGGTTACTTACTTATTCCAAATCAACTGACATGAAAGTGACCTATCTCAATAGATGCTTAAAGGCTACATCTACTACAGATCACCGATCAGAAATATACGCATTTTCCGGGACTTACTTCAGTATTCAGAATGGGAATTTCCAACACACTTAGGTCTCACGAAAAACAAAGAAATATTTCATATACAATTTAGTGAGTTCTCGCTAAAAAGACAGTCGCCGAAATTATGAAAAAATTTCATTTTTGCAATTTCCCAGCAAGTAGAAACCATCTCGCGATAGCACCCCGTATAAATATGTGGAGCTAAATACATTTCTACCTTTGCGTTTCTGTGTTTTTGATACAGAGTTGAATTAAATAAATCAGTTTAGTCTTAAAAACACTGATAGAGAATACTTACTGGTAGAGAATCTCAATGTGCGCTGGATACGACCACAAAATAGGGTATCGTGTATGGTACACTAATGGATATCTTATTAAATTGGACTAATCCAAACAAACCGACGTGAATTTCTTGACGAAATGTGTAGCTACACAAATTAACGAAAGCGCCGTAGCAATGAAAATGTGTAAATAACAAATCGCTTAAAAGTTCATCAAAAATATATATTAGGTGTAGCAAGGGTTGGTTAAAATATTACCAAAACAATTCTATAGTCCATTAGCTTGGGTTTATTAAAAAAATTAAATCTTTTAATGTTTGAAATGATTAATTGTCATTCTTAATATTTTTAAAAAAAAGTTCCGAAGTGTGGTCGCATTTAATCTAATACTGAATCTAATACGAATTGAGCTGTTCATAACAGAGTTCTTAAGTCGTCAAATTGTATGGCGATTCCAAGAATCTCAGTGTCAACAACTCAACTATTACAGGCTCGTCAATTATTAGAGGAGATCTCTTTCTAGAAATCAAGTAGTTTACCAAACATTTTAATTTTCATAAAATTCTTCGACTTAAAAATAATCGTGGAGCCGCACTCCAAATCTTTTTATTTAAATTTGGCTAGTTGTTATGGACACAGTCAAACTTTCTGTCAAAGTCCACATGTCAATAGTGAATCATAACTAAAACTTATTTCAAACATTTTAACATTTTTTCGTTAATTTGTGTAGCCACACTTTTCACTAAAAAGTTCACTTCGGTATATCCCCCTATTTTAACATATTTGTCAGGTTCACTTTATGTAAAGAACTTAGTTCCAACAAAATCCATCAAAAGAGACCCACAAGTTTTCTCCTCTGAATTCTTAAAAATTAACTTTCACTCATCTTCAACATTAGTAAAACGATAAATATTAGAGATTTATTTTTTATCTTAAAAAGATGCATTTCTTAAAATAAACAAATGGAAAATTGAACAATTGGTATATTACATCAAAATGCTATACGAGCACATTTCTTATAATCATATCGTATCCGTTAGCTAAGTACAAGATAAAAAACAGAAAAAAACGTTTACCACAACAACACCACAGAGTTCCTATACACGAATTTGTTAAAGAAGTTTTCTTTTATTTTTTGTTACTTGTCTTGTTCAAATTGAAAGTAAAATCCATAGATTTTCATTTCATTTTGCATGTTGCAAAAACAGAAACGCGATCATTGAATAAAAACGCGCGCGGAAAAGCAACAGGTAGCGATTTCGATTTCATTATTTAAAAGATGCATGTTACAACCTTGTAATGTGTGATGTGCATGCAAGTTCTTCGTGGGTTAGGAAAATTCAATCAATTTATTATTTGCATGTGAGATCCGATTTTTTCTCACATCGAAAGGTGAAATTTTAATTATTAGAAATTTTTATCTTGCGGTGATCTCTAACCTTGTATAGATCAGTTTATATGCCTGCAAATTAAAAAAAAATTACTATTTAAATAATTTTATAATTAAATATTTTAAAATTCGTGATTTACATAACATACAATAATTATGTAGTCCAATCAACACAATTAAAACGCGAATATATAATAAATACATAAAAATTATGATTTGCGTGATCTAACGCAATAATCAAAAAGAAAATCCAATTTTCTAAAACGCGCGCCATAAAAAACTACTTAACACAATACTCAAATCACTGTTATCATATCATTACCAATTAATTATGCGCAAGGTGATTTAAAACTAATTTCCTCTTTTATACCATAACAGTAATTAGTCATCGCATGATTTTCATCGTTTCTGGAGTAGAAATTATTAAATTAATAACGTCTGTGTATGTGTGTGTGTGTGCTTTCTAGAAATGGTAGAATGAGCTCACCTTTTGAATTTCTAAGCAGTCAGTAAATTTCGTGTGTTAGTTTGATGGGCTGAACTATTGTCTAAAATACCAAATGTATCTAGTGCCATACACTGCCACATGAGTTGTTAGAAAGTTAAAACGTTATGAGAGATTAGATAATTATTCAATTGAAAATAGGCGAATTATGTCTCGACATGGATCGATAATTTTTGCTAGTTACACATGCGAAATAAATTTTAATGATGTGCAGTGATGGTTTGTTGCACCGAACAGAAGTTAAATATTCACATTTTCTTTTGGGAATTTATCGCGTATTTTGCAATAAGGGGCCGCGGTTTGTTATTTAACAATTTAGTTTAATTAATTCCTTCATGGTGGAGTCTATGTAAAATAAAACTGGCATTTAAAAGATTTCAAAGGTCTGAGGATCAAAATAAAATGTAATGTAATCTTTGCACATAATTTATGAGATTTTGGAATCGCACAAGATTCCTAACGAAAACGCCCGGTTTCTTATGAAACACTGAACTCTCTTTATATTCAAAAACAAGAAGAATAAATTTCTTCTCGGTACTGCCGTTTTGAACACCTTTGTTGAGCTGGTTGGTCCCCAAACCTTGTGAAATTAAAAAACAATTATACAAGAATTTTGAGCCAGTTATGAACTCTCAAAGTCCTACGATGGAAAGGAATTAAAATAAATGTAGTGGGGGGACCCATCACTAATTACAAAATATTTTGAATACATTTTTACTGTGGAATTAGGTAGCAATTTATTAGGCTTCTGTTTAAGATAACTTCAATTTTTGTGCTCACCCTTAAAACTAAAACCAACCCCTTAATTTAACATTACCAAACAATCTCATAATATTTACGCATGTAGCCATTTGTACTGGAGAAGTTTGGGGTGGTATTTGTGGGCTCCTAAATCGGCACATCATATCCGACATTGAAATATTTAATTCGGTAGGTTTTTTGGAGTAATGCATTGTACTACCAGACCGAATCCCACATAATTATTGACAGGGCCCATATTTTAATTATCAAAGTATCATGACTTACAACGATCCTAATAAAAATTGTAATATTCCTAATTTGAATGCACAAAACAGCTCTTTCCAACCGACAGGTAATGCTACAGTTTCCAATCAGAATGTACCTGATGTGAAGGTACAACCTTTCTCGAGATCAACACAATGAAATTAATATTTAAACTGTGCTGAAATTTTCAACAAACCGGACATTTCTTCAAAAATTGTAGTACCGCATCTTACACACATTTTATTTAGGATGTGGAACACCAGAAGTTTTGAAAACTCAGTGCCCGCATTGTACTGTAGTTTGGGGAACTCGATGGAAGGGTCATCATTAAAAAAAACTTCATAAACCAATGAAACCAGAAACGGCGAGTGTCGTTCGATTCTGAAACACCCTTAAAATACAATTACACTTCTTATAAGTTTTTGCGAAGTAAAG
This sequence comes from Nephrotoma guestfalica, assembly GCA_963691935.1. Lineage (NCBI taxonomy): Eukaryota > Metazoa > Arthropoda > Insecta > Diptera > Tipulidae > Nephrotoma > Nephrotoma guestfalica. The sequence continues at coordinate 253,510,657 of OY829915.1, forward strand.
CGAGATATCCCAAACTAATACATACACACATTTCTCGAATCATTTCAATCCTAAATTACCGAATTATCGTTAATTGCAGATGTTATTGACGGATGACCATATGCGGAAGATTGAGTTACTGGATAGCAAAATGCGCGGTTTATTAGACAGCGGTGCCAATGTTTCTTTTATTGGCTAAAACAGCGAGAAAATACGACTAAAAGATCCTACATTGTAAACTATTGCTTCAATAACTGCCCTTATCTACCATCTTGCGTACAAGGTTCTCATGAAAACAAATCTGAAACAGTGAGGTCAGGAGACCTTGAGGTCAGCGATGTCCGATGTTCCGTAAAATAATTTTTTCACCAAAATTTTGACGCGGGACCGCCATTACTAGTCTTGCTATGTGACAACTGGCTCGATCTTATTGAAGCCATATATTTCGAAAATGTATTCGTCGTCGTCGCAATTCTGAGAATAGAAATTGTTCCAGCAAGTTTAGATAGCGCTCTCCATTCACTCTAACATTGTAATACTTTTCCTCATAAATAGTAAGGCCGATAATATACAGTTGGCATATACTGTATACCACACAGTCACACGTTCTGCTTCATGGGTGGATGTTTTGAGGATTTTGATTGGTCCATCTACGATAATTTTGCTTGTTTACATTTACGTTTAAGTTATAGTTCGCCTCGTTAGACATAAATAAGCAATTTATGCAGTTTACATCGCTCGGGTGGATGCAAGTAGCTTGTTAGTTAAATTTTATCTGAGAGCGAAATACGCGACACACTCCTTCGATAGACAGCTGCATTCAACGCTAAATGTCATGTTGAATGCTATGATTGTTATCAATGTCTGCGGCAACTGCGGCGATGATGATTGATATTCACACACGCACAGTGCCATATGTATTAAAACTTTCTAAAATTCGTATAATGATGCACTGACTGGGCGCATCCCGATTTATTTGAGTCCTAAATGTTATTTATACCAAAATTGAAGTTTTTAGATCATAAAGTTGCACCATTCGTATTATACCTGCGTCTTCAATCCTGTTCATTAAAAGAAACTTATATACCGCCTTTGATTCTCAAAAATAGAAATACAAAAATGCAAAATAACTGAAATGGTTCACATTTGTTTTCGTAGCAGCATTCCTGCCCCTCCATTTAACTGATTTTGGCATCTGTCTATCTTTTCTATCACTCATGTTTTCTATCACTCCATATTCGGAGGAGCTCACTAATTCAGTCCATTACTTTTTTGTGATATTTATCTCTGTCAATTAATATAAGCTCGTTAAAGGCTGAAATTCTCAGTTTTGAACGTAAGCCTACCTTTGTTAAGTCTGTGAGGCATTGAATAATTGGTATCAGTTGATGCCAGGAGAGTGACAGATGGCATTTTTGTATGACCATAGTGTCACTCGTTCATGTTTTGTAAGACACTATATCTTCCAAACCATACCTATTGGTAACTTTGAATTATTCTTTATCGAACTCAAGTATGGTACAATTACAACGGTTGCTGACATCGATCCCTCTTACCCCTCATACAAAACTCGAAATTCAGAAGTTCTGATTTTACAAAAACTAACGAAAAGTACGAGAATATTGGATAATAAGCGCTGAAGTTTTAATTCTCTGATTTGGATAATTTAACAGCTCATAGAATATTATAAGAAAAGCCTCCAAATCCGGAGCACATAATAATTTGGCTAAGCCAGTCTTAACAGAACTCTGCCAAAAATGATGATATGATACCTCGCATCTAGCAAATGGCACGTTGACTATTTCCAATAAGAAATTGGATGAGCTGTTTCTGTCAGTATTCCGACTAGTCAATCTCGACGTCCCGCGTGTGTTTCAGTTTATTCTCCTTTGGGCTGTACCATATAAATGCAATGGCCTTAATGGGATTTTCTAACTATACTCCTGAATGAGTTTCCGATTACGTACCCGAAATGTTTTAAAGTCAACAAACTTTCTTTTCGTCTAAACACGAAATTGACGGCTTTTGAAATCTACTGTCCATAGCTGAACCTAAAATCCTTTGTTAGTTTAGATACTCCATTTAGACAGAATGATAGCACTATCACTACCGCTTGAAAGTACATTTGTACTATTTGTAGCTATGCGTTAGTTTAGGGTTCCAGCTAGCTGCATCCTCGATTTGTACCATAGACACAGTGTGGCATTAAGCAAGGAACCCTAATGGGTTTCAGCCAATTTTAACCATAACTAAATTGAATTAATTTCCATCTCGTTATTTCCGAGAAATACAAACGGTGGGCTCTTACATCGTTTGTATTAGTCGCTAGAAAATTGCTATGGCGTATGCGCAAAACATTAGTACACTCTAATCACCATCAGAAGCAGCACTGTCGCAAAACAGAATTTCTGGTAGTATATATTTTATTCTCAATCGCAAATGTTTAATTAATTCTGAGTAATTTTGGGGAAGTTCTAGTATTGGATGCACTGAAGAAAACTCGATAACTTCTTAGTCAATGATGGTAACATTTGACTCTATTCCACATTTATATTGATATTTTAACATGTATTTTAGCTTATTTTACTAATTTCTCTAACAGTTCCACAGATAAGCAATATGTTAGGTTATGTTCTAAGAACTAAATTACTATTTCGATTAGACTCTATAAAAATTTCTTCCTATGAACACAAATTGGAAGCCATGAACGTAACAATTTTTACTGAGTATGGTCATATCGCCAGATCCACCAAAGCTAAATATGAAAACTCTTTTCGACTAATTTTTCTCTAATCATTTGAAACTTGAATTATCCAGGAAGATATCAGTCCATATTTTGGAAATCTTGAATGGGACGACTGAAATGTGACGTACTTCGGCTAATTCTGCCGTTTTATAGAAAATAAAACTTTTTAACAAATTAATTACGGATTTCTGATACTAAACTTCTTTCTAAATTTTCCATGACGAGGTATAGCTTATGATTTTTGGGTGATTCATTTAATTACTTTACTGAATCGCCGAAGAGTTTCAGTAGAACGAATCTTGCCTTCCCTGTCTGGAAGAAAACGTATTCTAGTATTTGATGCTACTGTCAAGTCACGTGGATTTCAATTGCGCAACACCAAACTATCGCAAAGAGCACATTTATACTTTAATAGTAAAAAAAATATCAAACTTTATTGGTAGTAGAGACATCTAGCATCAACTAGCGATATTGTTATTGATCATGTTGCTGAAAGATAGTTGTAGTGTTATTTTAAACCCAATTAAATTGCCGTGGAAATATAATAACTATCTTGTAAAAAGGAAGAAATATGGCACCTTGCCTTTTTTGTAAATGATAGTCGAGAATCATATAAAGAGTGTTTTTTTAGAGTTTCTCAATTTTAAATTAAAATAGAACAAAGATAAACATTTTGAATACTCATATCAGTAAAACGAGCTTTATTGAATGAATAATTTTATGGTGGCCGCCGCGGCTGTCGCGTACCTGGCGTAAGCTGCAATTTTCGATCACTCTTCGCAGCAATTGCGGCCGTATCTCGCTAATAACTCGCCGAATGTTGTGTGTACGTGGCGGCGTGTACGATGGTCGGATGGATTTCATTCCTGCACAAGTTGAATTTTGTAAGCATGTAAACCAAGGTCCTTAGATAAAATCTTCCATAAAGTGGATGGATACATCTCCAGTTGCTATCTCCTCAATGCTACGCTGTACAGCGTCTATCGTTTATTCGGTACGCTCTGTTTGACGTCTTAGTTAACCGAATTACCCACTCTGATACACGATTATGACGACCGTAAAATGGACGTAATGCACGATGAGTTTGGCGAACAGAACCATTATTTTGATAAAAAAATTCAACAACAAGCGTTGCTCTGGCGTGAGTGTATTCATTATGAAATGGCAAATCAAACTAATGACAAAGCAAATGTCAGCTGTCAAATCGGTTGTCAAACAAAACAGTGTTGCCAACTAAAAGATGTAAACCTCTAAAAAAACACCCGCTATTATTAGTGGATTTTGATTGCGATGTTTTCCTGAGGTAACCGACTTCATTTTGCCCAATGGAATTGATGAGGGTCCTGCTAGGATTCAAACCATACAACCATTTCCCACATCATCCAAATAATTACTGATTGGGGCGTATGTATCGGCCGGCGAGACCTCGAATGACAGCTAGCGACAAGCGCTATTGGAAACGATCTTGCCAATAACAATAATTAAGCTCGTAAATTTTGCAAATCTTGGTTTTTGTACACAATTTTTGTGTGTTGTCTCCAAACAATGTGTAATTGGTCTAGAAATCGGATATTTACGAAGAAATTCAAGTGTTTGGTTTATGTATATATTGGTAATAACAGCAAATTACAAAATGAAAAATCAATCAACTTTTCAAAATAAATTGGTTTATTATAGTAGAACACCCACACCCAACTACCATTCGTGTATCGTACGCCTTCTAGTCTAAGAATAAATTTATTCAATTTTATTAAATGCATGCGGTTAAAAGCAAACAGGAAATCGTATAATTACTTTAAAACAAGCAGCGGGATTTCGTGTACTTCCAATTTGTCTGCATATTTTATGATGATGTCATTGTCATTGGGGAACGGCTTTAAAATTATATAAAAATCGATTAAAACTTTCATTTTTAATCCGCCGTCGTTCATTTTAGTTGTGAGTACGAGTATACCGATGCGTATACCTTCACAAAATTGTAACGTCTAATGTAATTAAAGGAAGCAATACAAAAATTATATATAATGCCTTTTGTGGCGGAATTCCGTTGGGACTGAAAGATTTTTTATTCCATCAAGTATAACTATGTACAACGTAAATATTTTGTGATAAGAATATTAACGTTATAATTGGATTAGAAATTTTAGAAGTTGAACAACGATATATATATACAATAGATGGTTGTAGAGCATCTCGACAATCACATGTGTCTAGGTCATATCGATTATTACACAAACCAAATCATAATACTAAAATCTTTGGTGTACGCCCACATTACTTAACGTATAATTTCATTTTATTTAAGTCTTAAAGTATATAATCTTCAATTCATAAGTGGCCTTGATATTTTCGTAATAACAAAACCATTTTTGAGCATCACTCATATCATCACACTTACACGATTTGAGACACACACTCATTTTCGGTTTGTCGAAGATAAGGTTTTCTTAAAGGATGTTACTAATTTGAATAATTCTGATGAATTTGATAGTGTTGGCCAAGCAGGAAATAATTACAAAAAATCCAACAACAAAATGTTGTATGATTGTCGTACTTTCTTTGTAAACGAAATGAAACTCTCATCAATTTAAGATGGGAATTCGATGTAAATTTATATTTGGTATAATTATATGAAATAGTCTGTATTTAAATTAAATTAAGTGATCTTTGATATAATGTTGTTTGGTAGCATTTATATTTAACATTTACCTTCCGGAGTAAGTTTTGTACTTGTAGTTGTTTAAAAAAATATCTACCAGTACTCTTGATCCAAGTCAAATGAGACAAACTTTGGCCGGCAAGTAAACCGTTCTATCTTTGAGATATTGTGGTTTTGTGCGATTTTATTTTTAGTCGATTGCCGCCAAGTTTACTTCTCTGCAGGTGGACGATTGCCACTAAGTGTTATTATTTTACGCTAGGTCATGCTGCTGATTTTTGCTACGGAAGTTAGCAAAAAAAACCGTATTATGGGCCTTTTTTAAATTCTAGTACATTGAAAGTAAAAGTCAGCAGTAAAATATTGCTTTTGCCGGGGCATCTCGTCAGTCGCTCAACTCATTCGAATGATGGTCGGATTCCAGATTCATCCAAACATACTCTAAATAATCCAATTTAGTTTGGAAGAATTTACACTTGCCCATATTCGACTTCCGTCCGATCAACATGCGGAACTCTGCATGTTAGGCTTCGCACAAAGAAATTCAATGTCACGATTGTCAATACTCATACGCACACCGAAGACCAATCAGGTGATGTGAAATAATTATTAGTTATTGGGCTGAAAAACATAATCAGTAGCATCCCGCGCCATGATATCAATCTTCGTGGGGCAAAAATCGGTAGTAGCACAAATACAACATCACGTATTGGTCCGCTGGAATATCGATGCACTAAAAAATGAATACTCTCTGCAAAGTTACCAATCAACCATCACTGAACATCTAAACCGGCACAATGTAAACGAAACCCCACCAAATAACCTAGCGCTGTGGTTAGCTATCCAGTCAGCCATAACTACCGCAGCAGGAAAACTATTGGAAGAAGAGTACCAAGAGCAAGGAATGATTAGATCAATACCGTCAAATCGTCAAAAATAAACGTAAGCTGCGCGAAAAATTATTAGCCTGTACAACATCGGCTTCTTAGCGGAAAACGAAAATCCAAGATTCTGCTTTGCCAATGCAAGAAATCTTACTAAGAACTTCCATCGCAGCCATCAAAGACACGAATGGAGAATTGAGAACAAACGTGGCTAATGTCCTCTCGATATGGCAATCATACTTCCAAACTTTACTAAAACGAAACGACGAAGTAACCCCTATTCGAGCTATTACCCCTTCGGGCAAGAAGGGACTCGTCTCGTGTCCCACAGCAGATGAAGTAGATGATATTAATAAATAAAAAAGTGTAAAAGTACCAGGTTATAACGGAATCCCCACAAAATTATTAAAACACGAAAGAACTACCCTTGCATTTAATATATATGAACTTATTGTTCCGATCTGAGACCAGGAGCAATCATATATCTACTGCATAAAAAACGCGACCGTCTCAATCGTGAAAATGACCGTGGCCTAGCTCTCGTAATTCCAGAGATGCTCTGTGTCAGCTAACAACGTCTGGCTCGCTGCGTAGAATTGTAGTGGAAGGGTAATTAAATACCGCCTATCCTCCATGCGAAATCAGTAAACATCAACAAAACTAAATGTCTGTCCACACCCAGGAGCATCCATACGGTAAACCTCGGAACGGGCGACTATAACTTTGTCAACGTGGAAATCTTCAAATAATTCGCGTCAATTATAACATCAGCAAATTATGTCCAAGCAGATATTAAAGTCCACATAAAAGCCGGACATTGAGTCTTCTACGCGCAGTCAAGGTTGTTGCATTCAAAATGTTTTTCGCAGTCACTTAAGTTTGCACTTTACAAAGTACTTATGAGACCTCTGCTAACTTTTGGAAGCGAAAGTTGGACCTTGACCACTAACGATTGTATAATATTATCTACACTGTCATTCGAGCATTTATCGTCTTATTAAGGTTGTAAACAACGAATATCGAATTCGAATGAATTTCGAATTCAAACGTTTGCTTGGAGAATGTGACATTATCCGATTCACAAATCCAACCGGGTTAGATGGCGAACGATCCCAATCACAACTAATGATAAGTAAAGTGCCCCCTAGACGATGTCGAACAAGATCTGCGAACAATAGGATGTCGAATGTCGAAATTGGAGGGAGCATGCGATGAACCGATATAGTTGGAGGACCACTGTATAGGCGGCAAAATCCCTTTATGGGATGTGAAAGCTAGAGAGAGAGAGAGAGAGAGAGAGAGATAGAAAGAGAAATATTACGTTTCAAGTTGGCAGCAAGTCGTTCGAAAATCTCTTCCAGATTTTAAAAAAAAATCCGCATTGGTTGTTATCTGCTCAATGATTCGCTCAAATATGGCTGGCGCTAGCTGTTCCAAACGGCAATCTTTGATACTGGAATATCCAAATGGAGTCGAAACTACCACCAGATTTTTCTATTCACTGCCAAGTTGTCGAAAATTGTTTTATTCAAACCAGGTTCGAAAATGCTCAAGTATTTTTTACACAGATTATCGGCTTTGTTTCGCAAACAAAATAGAAAACAAATACTCTTCCCCCGCTTCCACACGCAGAATTTGATAACCGAATACTTCACATCAGTTCACTCCCAAAACATTTGCTCCGTCGGTTGCGATTACAAGTAGTTGCAATTCCATCTGAATATTCACAAATATCACAATAACGACGAATTTACGTAACTTTTGGCTGGTTTTATTCACGATAATCATCATTACCAATCATGGTAATTGTTGATCCAGTGTCTACTAAAAATTGTAGATGCTTTCCGTTAATTTCTATTGTCATGAAAAATTTATTATCACTATGCTGCATCCAATTTTACTGCTGAGCGAATTCTTGGTTTGGTTTAAATTTCAAACTTGTAACTTCATGCAACACCAATGATTTCTATTCAGACTCGACCAGAATTTATCTCTCGAACGGATATCCTCGAAAGAAGTATTCCTGTTTGCTCAAAATTTCATCTCCAATTGGTTTGTTGAACAAATTTTCAAAGCTTTAAACAATTCGTCACGGGAATTTTCAAAACTTTCGATGACATCCACCGAAATGACATTATTGCGTTGACTTCGATCACCACCCTTTTTGCTGATCATTGTTTCTCGATGCACATACCGATGTAATATGACCAACTTTTAAACATTTCCGATATTCGGTATTAAAAAATCGATATTTGCTGCTGATTTTGTTTACCTCTAGTGTTCAACTCATTCACGTTAGAATGAATTCTTTCGTTCTTCAAAACATTCATCACACACAGATTGGGTACTTTCGTGAGCAATTGAAATGACGTCATCAAAGCTGGGGTAACCTTTTTTTTAAGATCGCTGTTCGTACTGTCTCGTGAATGATAGGTAAGACTATCATATCTCGAATTGAGAAATTAAAATACAATTTTTTACATCCCGGGTTGAATGATTTGAACTCACATTTTGCAGTCACCTTCTATAAATTAGCAAGGAATTGAACCGGGATGACAACACATGAACAATCTTTTCTCGATTTCATCTAATCTCGTTTATTGTCGAAACTTTTCTAGCCGTACAATTTCATGATGGTATGATACGTATCGAAATTTTCAGTGTTCTGGTCGTACGCACGAAAGCACGCAGGCACTGGTCTTTGATTGTCTTTGATTGATCAACAAATTTTTGAACTTAGTTTACTTGTCGCAAAACAAAAGTCCTTAGTTGACCGACTAACATGCCGAGACGACATCCAAACGAGAGAACAATCGATGATGAGAGAACTGAGAAAATACATTGTTGTTGTAAATGAGAGAGGTGAATAAATTATTAATGTATTTCTATTGAACAGAAAAATGCAGCTTTTGTACTTCAACTAGTCTTGAGCCGCGTTAACACGAATGAGTATTTAATACGTATTCGTGTTAAAATTTCATAACTCATAATGCTTCATACTGCAGGGATTCGCGTCAAAATTTAATTTGCAAAATTTTAAATCCTATACTTGACCTCATACGAACCGTGCACAAATTCCATAAAACTAACTCTCGTTAAATGTTTAACCAAAACCCTGTACACTACTAATAGAACAACAGACAAATAAATTAATGGGCTTAGTATTTTTATGTAACAGCATAAAGGTAATAATGTATTTAATACACGAACAGCACGTGTTATTATGTCAAACTGTATACGTGTAGATGAAAAACTACTTGTATAAAGAATTTTAGGTTGGTGTTGTTGTCATTTAAAAAAAAATACGGAAATGGGTAATTTGATATGCACGAGGAAAAATATTAAGAAACAAATACACACAAAATAATGGTAACATATACTCGTACTGTCTGTACAGATAAGCAACAAATTGTTTTGGGAGCACTCGAAGATGAAGGATGCATTACCCGTATACAATATTGACACACGACTTTGTATATTTACTTGTCGAAATCTGCGACGCAGAACCAAACCATGAACGGAAAGTGATGACTGTTGGTTTTTTAAGATGCGTGATCAAGAAGCGGAAATTCAAGTTTATTTAGCATGACATACATTTGACCGCATGCAAGCAAGAAATAAGACATTATGGAAATTTGTACTACTAGCAGATGGATATGGGTTATAGTCGAGGGTGAGTGCTATACGGTATAACAGCTGCTTTTAATTATTTTATTTCAAACCAAAACTATCAATCATGTTGGCTGTCGCTATACTCGATACGCGCACGAATTTTGAACGGTATAATGTTCTACTATATAAGAACTTGCATACCTGCGCAACATGTTTAGTAAGATTTAAAAGATTTATCTAATTTTTTCCAAGAACACTTTTCAAAATAATACATAATTAGAAAAACTAACAAAATAAAAAAATAGTTACACAAACTCTTAACTTAACGTAAAGACAGTGAAAGACAAATATGTTACAAGCAATAGATATATAGGTTGGTTTTGTATATTAGAGGTTAAAAGGTGATATAATTGAGGTAGGTAGGTAGGTAAAACATTACACGATATCGAAATTCGTCGAGTACATGTGAATTGTTATTGTTGTGTTCTAGTCCCCGCACACCTCTTTCAAGTGTATTCTTACATACACAATTTTTTAAGTTTATACTTTTCCAAACTCAAAACAACTCTTAATGTGTCAGTGAACTTACATATCGTCTTGGTTAATTTTTGTAGTTTTGCCAAATTTGTTCACATCAAACCAGAACAAAAACAAAAATCTTAAAACAACATGTCTTTGGTCGGTTAAGTTGGAACATTTACCAAATTTCATTAGACTATATTATAGAATTGGGATATTTGACCGAGTTTTTTAGCATCTGGGAGATATTTTATCATGTTAAGTGAAGTTTTATGTTGTCCATGTTACGTAATAAAAAAAAATCGATGTCATTAAAAAAACTGTCGTCCGTTTAAGTATCTTGTTTTGGCTGCATAATTTACGATTTGGTTATGGAAACTTGATGCCAAATATGGGGGGTTGGTTTTTTGGTTTTATTAAAATTAGTTTTGAATACATAATTAGGTGTATTGCTGATTAACAGTTGTTTATTGTATCAGAAACAAAACTGTTTATGGAGATGGTAGAGTGGGCGTTGGTTAAGACAGTGCTAAATATTTACAAAAGGTCAACCTGTTTAGCCACATCATTTGGCCACTTAAGGTTTTAATTAAATTTGAATAGTTTCTAGATGGTTAAATTTAGTTCATATCTCTGTTATTTGTCTGTTATAATACAATCAAGTGGATTATGACAACTATTTGTTGGCTGTTTGCCATTATTATGAAAGATTTCTGAATGTTTTAATTTATTTTATTTCTTCTGTCTCGGTATTTGACATTGATATATATCAGACTTAATATGAATTAACACACACACCTACACTTTTCCGTAACACCAGTCAATGCTGAACAAGTTGATGTCTTGGTGGCAATAATCAGCCTCTGTTTAGGGTGACAAAATAAATGTTTGATTTATTACTTTTAAAATGTGTTAATTTCTTTAATTTGTATAACTATAATTCACATTACTATGAGAAGCAAAGATAATTACGAAATACAGACACATCGTCCATGACAGTATAGAAGCTTGCAACGTGCAGATGGTATACTACAGTTGCGTGAGTAGGTGACTGGTAAGAACCGCTATGTGTCTATTCTAGTCCTTCGAGACAACCACCTGAATCTCAACCTGTACCTATTTACATATACTTTAACCCCCACAAACTACCGCTTTAGTTGTAAAACTCTTCGCTAGAGAACTCTTAGTTTCGTTGATATAATTTCTCCACGCTTTGACTCTTTTAAATTTATAAAGCTAACAAAATTTTAACCACCTTAAGTGGGAATTTATGAATTTAAAACTAAAACATAAAAATGATTTCTCTCGATTTTATTACAAAAGCCCACATCTTTAAAAATTGGTTAAAATAATTGCACTGCTATCTTGTATATGTAATGATCATCCTCGCATACGTTCTAAAATCTCGCACCCTTACTGAACAGTTATAATGAATTAAACGTCTTTCAAGTACACTTAATATCACATCATCACTATCATCACATTAGCCCACACCCTTAAAAATAGGTTACAATTATTTAAAATGAACTTGTATTTGTAATATAAAAAAATTGCTAACAGGTATTTACTACCGACCACTCTCGTTTTTATTTACTTATCTAATTTATTAATTTCATCCCAAACCTTTCAATTTTGCTCATAATGAAAAGGATTTCCTTCCTAACAACTGCTCTCGAATTTATTACGCCAGTCCATATCCTTAAATCTCTAATCTGTTCTATCTAATCTATTTAATCTATCTAATCTATCTAATCTATCTAATCTATCTAATCTATCTAATCTATCTAATCTATCTAATCTATCTAATCTATCTAATCTATCTAATCTATCTAATCTATCTAATCTATCTAATCTATCTAATCTATCTAATCTATCTAATCTATCTAATCTATCTAATCTATCTAATCTATCTAATCTATCTAATCTATCTAATCTATCTAATCTATCTAATCTATCTAATCTATCTAATCTATCTAATCTATCTAATCTATCTAATCTATCTAATCTATCTAATCTATCTAATCTATCTAATCTATCTAATCTATCTAATCTATCTAATCTATCTAATCTATCTAATCTATCTAATCTATCTAATCTATCTAATCTATCTAGTCTATCTAATCTATCTAATCTATCTAATCTATCTAATCTATCTAATCTATCTAATCTATCTAGTCTATATAATCTATCTAATCTATCTAATCTATTTAGTCTATCTAATCTATCTAATCTATCTAATCTATCTAATCTATCTAATCTATCTAATCTATCTAATCTATCTAATCTGTCTCATCTATCTCATCTATCTAATCTATCTAATCTATCTGATCAATCTAATCTAGATCTATTTATCTAATCCATCAAACCTAGCTAATCTAGGAGGAGTTTGACTTACTCCTTTTCTCAGCTCGAAGATGTTTGAGAAATTGACTGAAGGTGGGTTTTTTTATTTCGGGAAAGTTCGTTTTAGTTTTGTTTAGTTTTTTAAAATAAAAATTGATGAGAAGGATTTCAATTACTAAGAATCTAGTGAAATGATTTCAGGAAAATCGTTTAGGCGGTTCTGCAGTTGGGCACGAGCCATCTTTTTAAATTATTTTAATCTCAAACGATTTCCAAAAAAATTGTGAGGAGGGTTTTCAATTGTCAGTAATCGAATGTTACGAATCTCGATATCTGAAAAATTTCTTTAGGGGGTCCTTGGGTGAGGACCGCGCACCTTTAAAAGTTATCTTTACATTTCTTTAAAATTTTGTGCGGCACAGGGGTGTGTGAAATTTTGTTTGATAGATTATATGGAAATTGAATTTTGGAATAGAGAAAGAGCTGAAATATGGTCAATTATACCATTTATTACCCGATTATAATGAAATTGAGGACGGAGGATAGAAATGGAATTCTGAAATCGTTTTTGGAGGAAGTACTTGAGTATAGTGATCCCGGACGGAACTAGGCCAACGCAGGTATCTGGGTTTTAAATGCCATAAAACTGTTTGTTTTTGCAAAAGAGTTCAGGAACTTGAAAATGTTCAATTTTGATGTAACTGAGCCGTTTTTCATTTATTGGAATGGATCCAAGGGTTTGTATTATGAAAAATGTTTTTAATTGTGATTTTGTTCTGGAACATTGTCAATTTGAAAAGAACTAAGCCATTGTGCAACCGATTGAGATAATACTTAAATCATATGATGAAAATGTAATTTACGTCTCTATGGGTGCATCTAGATTAACATGAAAATAATGGGATTACAATATGACTTCCGAATGTTCTCCTGGGAGATTGCTAGTTTTAATGAATGGAACTAAGTCATTTCTCAAATGGCTTGGATCTAACACTTTTGGTACTCAAAAACTAAACTTAAGATCCAGCAAACTTAATGTTTGAAAAAGAGATGACAATTCCAAAAATCCAAAATTCCCATTTATTTTTAGGAATATTTTCTGTAACAGGAATCAATAGCGATAAAACGTTCATTTTGGCTCGGACGATAAATTGGTAATCAAAATCTAATAAAGAGGCTTCCGATGCGACCCTGGTACTATTTATATAATGATTTTACGTCTGGTAGTTTATGTTGCATTGCGGGCAACGTTTATCAGGAAGGGAAGGTTCGTTCTTTTCATTATAACTTGAAAATAAAAATTTTACCAGATGCGAACAAGGTTGTTCAAAAATCAGATTTGACAATATAAACAGGAATATAAGTCAAAAATTCTTGGCCCGTGACTAAGCTGGTGAAAAGAAGTGTACTTTACTAGAGTTATCCGGATCAGTACAACTTTTGTGAGAATCGCGAAAATTCATACAAAAAACGAAAATTACAGTTCATCCAAGAAACATACAAAATCTCATTTGATTTAGTACCTTGAGCGATTTGCGCCAATGCATCGCTTCTATAAATCGTCTTTGTAATTCGATGCTGATGCAAAAATGATCTAAGCCCAATAATTAATTAATGCCTCTACGGTACAGGTTGTGACGCGAAAATTCATTCAAAATAGAAAATTAAAATTCACCCTTAAAAGTTTCATAAGGAAAATCATTTACTTTATTAGACTGATTCGTACCACTGCAACTTTGGTACTTCGGCCCTCAATTAAAAATGGTTAATGACGCGATAATTCGTAATTCAAAAATGAAAAGTTACAATTCATCCAAAAAATGTTTCATTTAAAAAATTATTTTCTTCAAACTATAAAAATGGTTTTGGACGCGAAATATATAACAAAACTAAAAAATGGCAATTCATCGAAAAATAATTTCATATCAAAAATCGTTTATTGTGCTTGTAACTTGTTAACGTAGTTCTACCTGTACTGCGTTAACAAGTTACAAGCAAAATAAACGATTTTTTTGGTGGTCCCGGGTTCGATTTCCGGTGGCAACCATACAAGAAGTTACGGGTAGACGTTTTTAACGTATCGTTTGTCATACGAGTTTGTTCGTTTCTTTCAGGGTTTCCTTTTTCCCATTCGTACGTAAAAATGGCTTGCGACGCAAACATTCATACAGAAAATACAATTCATCCAAAAAAGGCATACAATAAAACATTTATTTTATCATTCATTCTAGAGCGATTGGTTCAAATTCAACGTCCCAACAAATTGTGTGCATGGTTGACGAGGTAATTTCCAATTTAATAATTATTGACTTGTAAACTCTAGCCAATCGCAGTTTCTACGGTTAAGCGAAATTAAATAAATATTACTCACAAACACATTATTGAGACGAAGTTTTGGATTAATTTTCGTTTGGATTAAATGCTTTGTGAACACAATTTCTCTGGTTTGATATTTTGGTTTTGAAATCTGAATACATTTTTGCTATAAAATTTATTAGTGCTTACCAGTTGCAATGTTCCCATTAATTACTTATTTCGCTACCATACATATAGGGCGGAGCCGTAAACCGAGGTTTAAAAGTTTTTTATCTCACCATTTGTTTCTTCGGGCAACGGAAGCCTCTTCAGAGTCTTTTAGCACCCGTCTTGCGTGAATTTAGTTTACCTCTGCATCACCCAAGCGTGGAATAATTAAACCAAAAAGATTTCGATTGGGTTTGATTGGCTAAGATTTGGCTCTGAACTATATTGCCTAAAAAAATTCACGTAGTTTCTTGTTCTCTGCAACTGGAGAGAAAATACCACAGTCCTACGCAGATCATACTGGTTTATAAGAAAATTTAATCCGACCATTTATTGATAAAAAACGACAAAACGCCTAACGATATCACACAACGATTTTATTTACCCACACACACCCTTCCACATAATGTAGTTTGCTTTCTGTTATTGTGTATACGCAGAGGAGAGACAGTACATTCGAATCATGTAACAAATACTCCCAAGCGAATGAAGCAAGTAAAAAGTGACCTCAAAACTTAAAAAAAAAACATTTAAAATTAAATAAGAAACTGAAAAGAATATGTAATAACGTTTTAAAGATATTTCTCACGATTTGTTGAGTGTGTGTATGTGTTACTTATAAGATTTCCTAAAGTAAGCGCGAGTAAAGCAACTCCAGTCAAGATCTGATTGAATTTTTGTTATTGGTTTAGTTTTTATGTTGTTGATATTTAAGTAACAAAGGCAAAACAGAGTTACTTCAAAAGCTGGACATAATAAAACTTAAAAGGTCTTTCAACGATGATTAGAAAATCTAATAATTAGCGTGGCTTTTAAATTGCGTTTAACAATTTTAACGCGTTGTAGATACTTTTTCTATGTACGCAAAAATACGTGTTTTTGCTGTTCCTGTTGGTGATCGGGTTTGATTGGAAAACAATAAGCAACCATTTGTATGGATGTAATGTCTTTTAAAACAAAATTAGAAGGGACCGGATATTATTGATTTGTTGTTTTCTGTTTGATTTCTGGTTGAATTAATTAAAACCGTTATATTATGCTTTGGTAGAGTAAACAAACACATATTATAAAACAATGCAAAGTAAGCGACTTTTTAAACGTGGGTGGTCAAACTTCAATAACCAAGATAGTGCTGTAGTAATGCAAAGATCATTGTTCGATTATGTATCTAAAATCTGTTTACATTGTGACAAAATTAATTAGAAATGTTGCTCATTTATAGCGACTTATTTTTTGTACGGAGGAAGTTAATAAGTAAGTAACTCATGACGATACTCAGACACTCGGACGAATTTACTGACCGAGGTGAGTGTTTATCAATAAACTTTTCTCAAAATTTACAGGTCCGCCTAAATAGTTTTGGCCGACCGAAAATGGCAGCTTCTGTTGCGGGTTATTTGTTTTTTGCAGAGCAGTTATTAATAAAATGATTGAGAACAAGATGTTCTACAGCGCCTTCAGAAAAAGAAAAGGCGAATATAGTAGAAATAGATAAGGCCCATAAGAAGTATATTTAATTTTTCTTTATTGAAAGAATTATTTATTTATTTATTTAGTTTCACACAACAATTTTTAGGCTGCACACCCCATTGTGAGCTTAAAAGCTCTTTTATCAGGACTTCCTTTGTGTTTTCCGTGTTGACTTCTGTTCTCTTCTTTCCATCTTCTTGCCAAGATTTGTATTTCCAATGACGATTACCAGAGCAAGAGAACTCAAAAGAATGCATAAAAAGATGAACATCCGTCTCCCTTGCTACCGAGCTATTTGGATGGCTTTAGTGCTCACAATCCAAAATGGTTACCTAAGCTGCACTTGCTTCTTTCCTTTCTTATTCCAGCTTCCAACAATTTATGTTAGTGGTTATTTTTTTATTATTGAAAATAAAGTAAAATTTCCAAAATACAGAAAACAAACACTTGTCACGAAAGAAACTGAAAGTTAACGCACGATACGGTAAAGGTCACAAATAAATTTTCTATGAGTTGACATCTAAAACCTAATCCTATCTACTATTTTGACAAGAAAGTTTATGAGCACGATGATTTTGATAAGGATATTAGGAGGACCTCATCAACGCAATTTTTGATAAGTATAAAACCCATTTCTAACAAATTCCTGGTAAATCATTTTCAATAAATTTCATAACCTAGAACAATTTTGATCACCTCAGATTTGTCTAAGTACAATAAAAATAAACTATGAACTATATGAATTGTGATGGAATCGAATAAAATAATTACCCAAGGTAATAGCAGCATGTTTTGGGTTTGGGTTCGTTCGATAAAGATAATGTATAAATGCGATACTTCCGTTCCACCTTTGCAGTTCAACCTTGTGGTTCCTATCGATCATCCGCAGCCAGAGGGTTGATATCTAAAGCTCAACACGATTTCATTTTACTGCGCCAAGTATCGAACTCCTGCAAAATACTATCCGAGCACTTCTGCGTCTTGGTAGGAACGGTACCTTCGTTGCACTCGTCATTCAAACAATAAAAAATGTCCAATCACTGCAGATAAAGTTTAAAAGACTCGTTTGAATATATCACACAAACAAAATTTGATAATTTCTAAAAATTGGTCACTTACAGGGTTATGGCTGGAAAAGGATTGAAATGGAAGGTCTTAGTGTACTTACTGTCGAGTGTGGGTCTTTTACATATAATGATCCCGGAAATAAAACAAGATGCTCTCGAATATGGTATATTAATATTTAATTGCATGCGTGCACTTCGTCGAAGACCTGGTAAAGTAGGTGATGGGTGTTCTTTAGTTGTACGATTTTTCGCGCCTTCCCCATACGTCATCTTATGTACTGAAATATTTTTCTTTGAGGTTATTTCGTTGGTGATACAGCTTCGTTTCCAGTTGTGTCTGTTGATATTGCTTTTTACAGGTGGCTTAATGTTATCGAAGATCGTTGGTAGTCGTCACCCCAATAATAATTCAGCAGGAGCTTTGCCCACTGTAGCTAGAGGTGTGTTCCGATAACTAAATAAGAATCTATGTTATCATTCTCACTTGCGTTCGACGTTTGAATGAATCTCTCTGCTAATCCATTCGTCTTTGGATGGTTTGGTGATGGCGTAATGTGTTTAATTATCTCCGTTTGTTGTGACATTTGTCAACGTGTAGACTTCTACAATAATCGGACGGCTGCACCGTAACCGTTGTACTGTTGCTGTGCGTAACATTGTAGGTAATTCTATCCTTCGTTGCCACATGAGAATGTTTTTCTCTACGAATAGTTCGTCTCGGCGTTGTAGACATTTATTGTGTCCATCTTTGTTTCAGTGCGTTAATCATTATTAATGGGAGTAGTTTCTCTGTCTTTGTTGGAATGAGGCGCTCTTCTCGCGAAACTGGGGCTCATTCATCCTTATTCTGGTTATGTAGTTGACATTATGTTCAATCTTATGGCTATGGCTGGAGTTGTGGTACTTCAGTTGCAGTTGGCATTCATGATTAAAAATCGTTGAAAATGTTTAATTTTCCCGTAATGCGATTAGGAATCTATCGAACTGTACTCCAAAAACAGTTACAAGTACTTCCTTGTCAATAGTGCCGTAATGTAATCGTGCACCTGATAACTTCCTGGTTGCGAAAGCGATTGGTAAACCAACTCCGTTACACATTAAATACACATCATTTTCATCGTTGTATGGGTGTAGTATGTATGCGTATGAAAGTTGGTTTCGTCGAAAACCATTGCTCATGCCTTGTTCATTTAAAGCGTTGGTCTTGTCATGAAAGTGTGGGTAAATCAACAGCTATGCCATGCAAATTTGGCATAAATCGCTCGTAAAAATTAACTAGACCCATGAAAGAGCGTAGTTCTTTGGTGTTTGTTGGTGGACTTGCATTTGTGGAACACGATGAAATATGGTGCAACATCATGCGACTTATTGCAACATCATGCAATAAGGTGCAACATGACGCAACATGCTGCAAATTCACGCAACATGACGGCCTATCCGGGAATCCTAAATGAATTATCCAGAAATCAGAAACGTCTTGTAATCGTGTACTTGCATTCGACTACCTTGTCGCGCTAAATTTTATAAACATTTTCGAAGCCAAATAAAATGTTAAAAGAAGGCTCTAAGCTTCCTGGTCCCACCGGATAACCCCAAAAATGAATTTTTCCGATATAAGAACCAATCAAAATCGGTTTTTGGTAATTGAAAACGCTCCTTCAAATATTTTTATAAAATCGTGCCAGCCGAAAAAAATTTGAGAAAATTACTCGGGTTCCACTAGAGAACACTCTGAACAAATTTTCCTGAAATTAGAACCCCTCGCCATCAACTCCTTTCACTGGAAAACCTTCCATCACCAATTTTTATAAAATTCGAGTGAGCCGAAGAAAGATTGAAAGAAGGGACCCATGGCCAACTGTTCGATTCGTTCGACCAATTTCCTCGAAATCTGGACCAATCGCAATCGATGCCTGGCAATTGAAAATCAATTTTCACCAAATATTATCAAAACCGTACGAGTAAAACAAATCAAAAACAGGACCCGGACCTCACCGAATGGCTCCCTAAATGAATTTTTCTACCCACCACAACCGGTTTTTAGGCGCACGCAATCGTGCGAGCCGAAATAAATTAAAGAAAGAGAACAAATTTTCCAAATATTATCACTCATCATAATTGATTCCTGCCAGTCGAACCCCTCTCTCTTTAATCAAATTCAAGGAAGATATAAACAAGAGACCCGTGGCCAACCGTTCGACCCGCTGAACCAATTTCCTCGAAATCTGGACCAATCGCAATCGATTCCTGGCAAATATAAACCCCTCTTCACCAATTTTTAATAAAACCATGTAAACCAATATCAAAAAACGGAACTTGGGCCCTACCGGATGTCCCCCTAAACCAATTCCTACACAATCAGGACTCATAGAAACCGATTTTTGGTACTCGAGAAACCCCTGACCAATTTTCACCAGTCGTTTGAGCTGAGAAAAATAAGAAAAGGAACCGGGCCTCACCGGAGGGCCCCATAAACGATTTTTTTTGAAACAGGACATCTCAATCAATTTCTGATACTCGAAAATCCCCTTTTAGAAATCTTCATGAAACTAGTTCGAGCCGTTTACGAAACCCTAGACAATTATTCCTCGTACGAGTATAACTTGGTTGCCTCGGCATTCATTTTTTATTTCGTAATAATGAGGGTCCAGTAGCTTGAACCGTAGCAAGCTTACAGATCTGCTAGATGAGGCCGTGGAAGAATGGTAAATTTCAATTCCTTCAATTTCACTTAAATTTGTGTTGATTTTATGCAAAGGTTGTCACGCTTGTTCATTAAATTATTTGGTTTTACCTCTCCAAGCTACAAAATGAGGTTCAACATTTTGATAGTGTTGTATTAATAATCGTAATAAAAAAATTATAAAGCCATCCATACCAGTGGCACTAGGTGTTCTGCGTTTTCCAAACTGAAAATATTTGGCTTACAACGCCGGTTATCTCCTGCTTTTCTCTTTCATTGTGGATTCTGTTCTAATAACATTCTAGTTATTTCTGCCAGTTCTTAATTAACATTGTTTCTCATACCTGCTGCTTTTACCTTGCTGTTTTGTTAGATGGATTTAGCTGCCTATATTAGTTCGCGAAACCTACACTCTTCTAGTGATGGCCAGAGTGTTTTCATGTTTCATGGTTGTACATAATCATTAAACATTCATAAGTCAGAAGAAGATACATATCTATTCATTTCTTGTCTCTTCTTCTTTAAACTTCCTGATAGTAATCTGAGTCGCAAGGGCAAACATAATTCAGGTTAGTTGCAAACTTCAGTGAAACAGATCTTATTGCAAGATGTGAAGATTTTTCTATTTGTTTACGATTTATTTAAATTGTTATTGTTTATTTAGAGACAAATTAATCTGAAAGACGCGTAACAAATAATTGTACGGTTCCATTCGGATATAAGCTCAACAAGTCATTAACATATCATAAAATAAGTATTGGACCAATAATGAATCTTTTGTGAGCAAAGCGCTCGATTTTTAATTTTACAGAGATATTCTGGCCGATGTTAACAAATTGTGTTCTGTTTCTAAAATATCTTTTAAATGGTTTCAATTTATTTCCGCATATTCCATACTTCTTAAGTTTAGTCAAGAAATCAGCAAGACGCGGTCACACTGTCTCAATTTCTGTCGCTAGCAATGATTGCGGCAAACCGGTATAAAGCTTTTAACGGTAACAAAAAGTGTAGCAAAACTACTTTAACGAAAACTGTAGACCCAAAAAATGCATCAAAAAACGGAAATTCTGATCATCTTTCATTCAATAATTCGTTGAAACAATTACCGGTTACGATATTTCGAGCTGGATTTGACATGGATCCGGCACTACACGCGAAACTTCTTTCACCCAATTTCCTTAATTGTGCTATGGATCGTATCTCACCAAGGAGCAATTTTCGATCATGGAAGGGCGTCAATCATGGATCCCTGAAAAAAATAAATTTTCTTAGAGATTTTTTTTAATGTACTTTAAACGCACATCACAGAACTGTATAATGTATTGTGTTTCTAATTTGGGAAAGTTCTTGTACATCTCACCACGGCTAATTTTCTAATATTGCCTAATCTTTTTGCATAATTTCGAGTTCATATACACACGGTGTGTGAGAAAGTGAAATTAATCGATAAATAATGTATGCATAAGTTGGCATACAACAACAATAAACAAGCTAACAAGCTAATAAATATGCCACTATCACCAACATTTAAATAACACATGAACGTGAAGTTAGCTAATTCTTCCGCCAAAATCACCGATAAATACATCATTTCGCTGTGTGGCGTTAAACCCGTATATAATGAAAAATTATTAAATCTTAGCAAGATTTGATTTTCTTATTTATGCATCTTCTTACCGTACCCCTCCCACTTTCCCGATAAATACACATTTTAATACTAAAACCTATCACAAAACCATCTTAAACGATTAACGATTTTTTGTTTTCGTTCCTTGTTTTAATCTTGAATGAAAATAATGATTGCTTATGTTTTGTTTATTTTTATATTCTTGTACTGCGTGTGTAAAGATGCTAAGAAATGAAAACAAAACAAAATCCTAAAGACATCTTATCTCTATACATACAAATACAACATAAAATCAAACAAAAACGAGAGAAAAACAAATTCATTGAATAAAGACGACGTCGAAGAACAAAAAACAGTTAATCAACATAATCGAATGAGATATTGCGCGTAAAAAGGCGATTCCAAAACAAGAATGTTTAATGGATTTAATAATTCGCCTTCTTTAACGTCATCTTCTTCTTCGGCGTTGCCTCACTGGATTTGGATGGATTCGCGTTCGATTCTACTTTGTGGGGGCATAATGCAAATCTTTATAAATTTATATGTTTATCGATTGGATTTGTTCGTCTGTGTACGTTGAGAATGAGCGTGTGGTGTATAAGGTTAAGGTATAAGGCAGATTCAATTTTCGTATTGGTATGAGCTACGATATTTTTATATATGAGTTGTGTAGGTGAAATGTTTATATTAAGTAATTTGACCAACCTTGACTTTAATTCAATTCTTTGTTTACTTTCTCAACCATACCTCTGATACGAGATACAAAATTGATGAAAATATTTTACTCCAACCTGATTTTTCACAAACTACTAATTGTTGTTGTAAATGTTTTTCTTAATTTTAACTCAAAAGAAATCGTACACGTATACATACATATATTGTAGTAAGTCTTGTCAAAAAATGGCCATAGGCGAACACTTTGTAATTATAAGTTTATATTTTCTTGATATTTATGCAACTACAAGACATTTTAAAACGAACCATTACAAAGGCGATATACGAAAAGTAGAACACTGTCGTAATTCTTATAAAATGCTCAAGATGTAATAAAAGTCTCGTTTATGCTGCACAAACTTGTGATTGTACGATGATTATGTATGGTGTACGGTGTGTTTCAGAATGTTGCAAATTAATAAGCCTGCAAGGATGATTTACTTTCTCTAATTTACGCCATACTAATGATGTTTTGCGTCGAATATTTTTGTTCCGTAAGAATCTCGTTGCAAATTCAAAATTGTTGGGGTTTCTATAGATTGAGAATATAATTGACCTATAAGAGCCGTACAGGTTTTGTGCAAAATATTGTACCAACCATGCTATTATGGGTCAAAATCATCAATTTGATCCTGCGTAAGGATGCTTATTGTTATAGTTTTTCGACGTCTTCATCGAGCATTGGCCAATACATTTGGCTTCGCGGAGTACTCCTGGGTGGTATTGGTGCCGCTCAGAAAGAATGTGGTTAGGGTAGCGACTCGAAAGGACGATGCAATCGCTGAAAAAACGCAACCTTGAATGATTTATATTTCTCCTTGTCGGGCGAAACATTTTGCAAGCTCTGGCTCCCTTATCTGCTTAGGTGATCGCGGTCAACCGTTCTCGATGTTAACAATGTTCCTCTTATACTAGTTTCGTACTATAGGGCCTCAAATGTTGCTGACAGCTGATTTGCTCTATCAGTTGCGAAACACCCGTCTATGCAGTTGCGTTTCCCAAACTGCCAATGATAATTTCTTCATATGGTTTCTCGTGACCGGTAATTAATCGCGAGATGAAATCTGCGTACGCAAAGCTCTCTGTGCCTACATATTTGAGGGTGAAATCGTAAGTAAACAAAATGAGTGCGTATCATCGCAAGCGGCTAGGAAATGGAATGTCTTTCTTCGGTACAAAAATCGTCAACAGCGGTTTAAGATCGGTCTGAAGCTCGAACTTGCAACCAAGGATATATCGATAAAGCTTTTGCAGAGTAAACATCAATGACAAAGCCACTCGCTGGATCTGCGGGTAGTTTTTCTCGGTCTTCGTAAATGACAGTACGAAGTACTGATAATTTTCTTCTTTAGGTCATAGTAGTTTAGTCGTCGTAAGCAATTTGAGAACCTTATCAAATTCTTCTTGATTCTCCAGTTGCCACTCAAATTTTACGTCATCGCACAACAGTTTCTCCAATGTCCCAAGAAGGTCTTTCAGGCGTTTTACGAATTTACCATTCCATGTAACTAGGCATGCTTGAAATTGTTGGACATCTCTCGGTGCGGGAATTACTCTCAGCATCTCGGTTTTCTGGGGATTTAGTCGTAGTTAATTTGCGTCGGCGATATGGCCCAGAAACAACTCTTTCTGGCCAAACGAACTCTTCTCAAACTTAAGTCGAAAACCGCATTCTTGCGGATGCGATTCAATGTCTCGAGAAGATTGTCATAATGGTCTTTATTGTCACTTCCTCAGAAAGCTACTTTTAGCTCCGCTCATCATTGTGTCGTTTAATTGTTGAAAAATGCCTGGTGCTGTCTTTACACTCGGTTGGATGTGGTTTTCTCGAAAAAGGCCACAATGGGTGTTGATCGTCATAAGTTTTATTGATTCGTCATCTATCTTCCCCTGCAAGAAGGCGTCGAACACGTTGAGTTTGTTAACACTCGGTAATGACTCAGGTTCGAGAATAATTTTTCCGGCGTTGGTATTGGATACGTGAGTGGTTTCAGTGCTTCTTTCAACCCTGTTGAATGATCGGCGCAAATACGAATATGACCGTCGTTTCTTTTGACGGCTACCAGTGGTGCAGCGAGATCCGAGTGATCGATCGGAGTACCCCATAAATGTAATCTTTTGAGCTCATTTCGATCGCTTCAACTCTGTGAAAGACAATGGGAGACTATTGCGATCGATTGGCTTTGTTCCCGCGTTGAATCAATGGAGAGCGATGGGAATTGTTTTTTAGTTGCCTTCTGCCCAATTTTATTGCAGACGCTCGCACTGAGCACGTTCCATAGATCTAGAGCTTCTAACCAATCACGTCTTCTCGGTCGTGCAATTTCAACCGTGTCGTAAATTATCCAAGCATATTAATAAGGTACCCGCTTGCTCTTCGCACGCGGTCAATGCTGGTGATCACAGCAGATCCGTAATCGAGTTGTAATTTCAATTTCGTACTGTTGATTGTTGGCTTAACAAACTTTCGGGTTGAGTCGGATAAAGCACCCAAAGCAAGGCTTCGGCGTGGATTGAAGATTCCTCAACCTCCGTCAAAGCGTCGTGTTGATGCACATGTCTCATAATAACCTGCCTTGTGACCGTCCTGCTTACAACCAAAACATTATTTTTCTTTGCGGAAACTTCGCTTTCGGTGCCTCTTCTTATGGCGTCTTAGCGTTCTGTTCCGCCTCGGTTTGTTGTTGTTTCATTGTGGCCAACACTTCACTATCCAAGACGCCTGGGCACAAACCATGGACTTGTCGATTTTTACTGTTCAATTTGTTAAGAAGTTTCTCCAACATTCGAGCATCTTGCGGCTTGTTGAGTCCTTGTAAGTAACATCAATACTTTCAAATCGTTACACTTATAGCGCAACGAAAACTCTGTTCCTTTTCGATCGAAAATACGCTTGAGTTCTTTCACTGCGCCATCGAAGGAAATGGTGTCTTTTCCATATCGTATTGCAAACTTTTGACAGTCGGCTGTAGAGATTTTCTCGGTGAGTAAATCCACTTTCTGTGGATTCCGCTGCTGTAATCGTAGCTGTCTCGGCAATAAAGATAGTTGCATATTGTTGGTATACCACAATTCGAATGACAAATTGGTGAAATTTACAATTTTTTCCATGCGGTCTAATAGATTTTCATGCAGCAATGTACTTATAAATTTAACACACTAGCTTTGTTGTTGCTGCTTTCCGTGCTTTAGCATCAATCGCACCATCAACACTGCGACCACCTCGTCGGGTTTACCGTGTCTTACATCGGCTTTCGCCTGTCTTATCTTACCAGGCAGTTGCCTGTCTTTCCATCATCATCTCGTCAGCTTTACCCTGTCTTCCGTAGGCTTTGACGTGCCTTTCAATTATCATCTTAATGAGTTCTTTAAAGTCGGCATCCATTTTCGATTTTTATAATTTTTTTAATTGTAAAAAAATGAAAAACTTAGTTTTGCGCGTGAAATCACCTAATCTTCGTCGCTACTGCTGTAATCCTGCGTAAGGAAGTTATAAAGACTATTATTAAATAATACACCTTTAGTCTAATTTAATCTAGTTATTACTTTTGAAGCGACCATCGCATTCCGTGATGTACTCGTATTACAACTGTCACACTCATGTGTCCAATAGACCGCCTAATCTTTCCTATGCGGGTACCATTCTTCCAACATCAAACCGCTACTTATAAAAACAAAGTCGGTGACAAAACTAATCCCTGGGAGACTTTGGGGAGTGACATTTTCAGAGTTGATCCCCCGTTTAGCACACGGTGGTTGAGAAAGCTTTTTGTCTACTTGATGGTCAACGAATCCAAGGCGTATGCCATAAGTTTACAAATGAGATTATAATGCTAAACCTTGTCAAGAGCCTTGCATATATCCAAAGTGATTGCAAGGTCTCTCCATGTTGTTCTATCTTCATCAAAAAATTTTTTGTGGGGCGGGCTTCAGAATACCACACTGTTTATCTGAAATTATTTTAATAATTTCAAGATACTCACTAGATATTGGTAATGCATTTCGCAAAAATTTTGTGACGGCTGACACAATTAATATTGGCCGGTAGTTCGAGGGGTCAGTTTTATCACCACCACGTTTCAGACCTAGTTGTACCATCGTACTCTTCCAGGCGTTCGAGTATATACCTTGCGCTAATAGAAAAGGAGAAATTTTTTAGTTAATATTGGAGCGGCCAATGGCAAACTCCTTCAATATGGATGCTCCGTGGAACTGATATTCCGTTGCGTGTGGTGGCCATTCCAAAAACAATTTCCTCCGAGATGTTGATGAATTGACAGATGAATAGCTTTATCGGGCACAACTAAGGTCGTATTCGTTGTGAAGGCGTTTGCCAGTAAGTCGGCCTGCAAATATAGATCCACCAACAAAGCACTGTCTACACATTTGAATGCTGAAGTGGATGTTTTAGAAATATTAGCAATCGATGCGGCCATTGATAAAAGTTGCGATCCATGGCGGCTTTCTTGTTGTCGGCTCTTTTCGCTTCCTTCGCACAGAATTTTTTGCAAGTGCTTCGTGTGGCCATATATTATTCACAAGAAATTTCGTTGCTCTTAATTATGAGCAGTTTTATGTTGTCTGGCAGCTTTGTTGGCTTCTTTTGAATAGATTTTAAAATTTGGATTGGGATTGGAAAATGATGGTGGATATATTTGTTCATTCCATGTAACACAGCCTCAGTGAAATGTAACAGTTGAAGGGAAATGTTGAAAAAATGACCGTAAACCATCATAGTTAGCCTCGTTAATAAGCCAAACCCCCCTTGGCAGGTTATGGTCAGAACTTCTAATTCTAGCCACGGCACATGCTTCTATGGAAAGAGTGATTGTTGTGATACAGAGATCCAGAATATTCCACACAATTCGTGGTGATTCAGCATTCTTTATGGTGGACATTAAAGTCACGAATTAAAATCAATTCGCAGTAGAGATGTTGGTCGCGAATATCATCACATTTGTCTGACAAACCATCGAAGAAATTCATGGTTTCTGAATCCATCTGCGATTGAAGAATCTATATAAACTAATTAAGAAGAGATTACTAGGTAGGGATATTTAAAGCACAATTGTTTGAGAGGTTTTTGTGAAAATTTCGTACTTCTGATGTCGAGGGTACGGTAGGTGAACTTTATTGAACATGCACACTCCCCGTTGCAACTCAAATGCTTATTCGAACAGGTAGCGCTTGAAGTAAAATTCGTCCTCGTAGATGTTATGAGATAATTTTTATGAAGCCAAATATGTCAACTATCCAATGAAGTATCGAGTTTGCTTTACCGGCCTCGAGTCGACAATATCGACAATATTTTCGAAACTTTTTGTTCGCTAATTACTAATCAAAATGCTTTCATAAATACTATTCTGGTGTTCTGAGCTTTAAAGATTGAAGAAATTTACCATGAAACTAACTAACATTTCGATTAAAAGTGGAATGTGCTCCAAGTTATTCATTTCTTACGGTATCTTATAGCCTGGACAGACTGCGGATTAGTTAAACTGCGGTTTAGCAAAATTCAATGAAGCACCCTATGGAAAAACTTGAATTTTCTAAACCAGTTTACCTAATCGTCAATCTGTCCAGGCTGTTTGTTACCCTGCTTACTTAACCGCTTCTTAGGTGCGACGTTCATTTTTATAGTTGGTTCTGATTCTGTTAATAATTCAATGGTCTGCATTAGGTAAGTAGTAAGGAAGTACGTAAGGAAGGTCCAGATTGAATTTTTCGTGCTGAATTATAGTCTGTTAACCTAAAGGGTGTTTCAACAGGTGCGCTTCAACTTTTTCCGATAGGGACAAAATTTGAGTCTACGTTTTCGTTACATAATGTTCCGGTGCCCTCGAGAGCAAGAAGTGCTCGAAGTGTTGAAAACATCGCAGCCGCCAGGGCTTCAGTTCAAGAAGACGCGAATGTGTCGCTCACACGACGTTCGCAACAATTGGGCCTTTCTGTGACATCATTGTGGCGAATTTTACGTAAA
This sequence comes from Nephrotoma guestfalica, assembly GCA_963691935.1. Lineage (NCBI taxonomy): Eukaryota > Metazoa > Arthropoda > Insecta > Diptera > Tipulidae > Nephrotoma > Nephrotoma guestfalica. The sequence goes on from OY829915.1 coordinate 253,539,463, forward strand.
GATCTTGGCCTACATCCATATAAGATCAAGCTGACACAACAACTAAAGCCGTTTGACCATTTGAAGCGACGCCGATTCGTGAATTGGGCTCAAGAGCAAATCGAAAATGATGCAGATTTTCGCCGAAAAATCATCTTCAGCGATGAGGCTCACTTTTGGCTAAATGGATTTGTCAACAAGCAAAATATGCGTTACTGGGCAGGAAGCAACCCACGCGTGATTCATGAGGCACCGTTGCATCCCGAAAAAGTCACTGTTTGGTGCGGATTACATGCCGGCGGCGTCATTGGGCCATACTTTTTCATCGACGATAACGATCGCCACATTACTGTTAATGGAAATCGATACCGCGATATGATAAACGATTTTTTTTGGCCGCAATTGAATGGAATGGACTTGGACGACATGTGGTTTCAACAGGACGGGGCCACATGCCACACAGCACACGATACAATCGCGTTATTGAAGACTAAGTTCGATGAGCGTGTTATTTCGCGAAATGGGCCCGTCCAGTGGCCGCCGCGCTCGTGTGATTTGACACCTCTAGATTATTTTCTTTGGGGTTATGTGAAGTCATTGGTCTATGCCAATAAGCCGGCGACGTTGCAAGAGCTCAGAGCCAATATAGAGCGTGAAATTGCTGGAATTTCGGCCGATTTATGCGAACGAGTGGTCGAAAATTGGGTTCAAGGATTGGACTTCGTAAAACGTGCACGCGGTGGTCATGCAAAAGAAATCGAGTTTCATACTTAAATGTATATGTTCAAATTCGTTAATAAAAATTTTTTAAAAAAAAAAGTTAGTTCAAAAGTCGAACAGTTTGTGTTTTATTCAAAAAAAAAGTTGAAGTGCTCTTATTGAAAAACCCTGTATAATTGAAAACTCAGATGTGCTGTATTTCTTCCAGGTTTGCGTGACCTCCGACTTCAATTAAATCTTGGGGAGAAGGATAAACTCGTTTATATTTATATCTAAAGCTGACAATTCGGATTACTTGTGTCCTAAACATATTCTCCCCATTACTTTTTAGAAATTTTTGGAGATAATCGTTGATAGATTTATTAGGGACCACTTCTAATCTTTTTCTTCCCTCAGTACCATGAATAAAGCTTATGAAGTTGGAAAATCATGTGTAACGGCGATATAAACGAATTTCTACCGATGGTACGAAATAATGTTCTGTTACTTCTGAAAAGCTCAGACTCATAATAAAATGTACTGGCTTTTAAGAAGAAAGAGATGATCTACAATCACCCAAGCGTTAAGGCCAGCTAACTGCCGCCTACCAGAAGATAATAAGAAGGCTCAAAAGCGAGGGTATCGCAAGTAAGGAACAACAGTAGATCGAATTTGGGATAAACTGGTTGGGGCAACTAGAACATGTAGCAAAGTAGCAAATTAGGTCGGAAATTAAATGTTACAGTTGTTGCTGCATTGTAATAATTTTATAAGGATAAATAAAATTAACCAACAAAATTTTGGTGTGGTCAGCAACATCTAGGTTTGGTTTATAGTACTGAAACTAATACACATTTCGTGTAATATCTTATAAGAAAAGTCATGAATGTTCATGAGAGAAACAAACGGTTTATAAATAAATAGTAGCGCGATGGACGATAGAGTGAGCTACACTGAAATGTTAGTGGAGAATCAGAAAGCGTTACGAGTAGTTTAAACACGAAAGTGGTTACTTTAGGTTATAATTGTGATTCGGTACGCTTTAATTAAAAATGGGCAATCTAAATTAGTTTTGGCAATTTTGTTGTTGTATTTGAGTGGTAAGTGTTTATTGTGTAATTTGTAATTACTCTGAGTTGCTTGCCAAATCGATCAATATATTGAATTTTTATCTATAGTGGCACGCGCCTTGTTGTTGTGTAGCGAAAATTTCTAGCAGTATATAGCCCTAAGTATTTTTTATTTTATTTTATAGACATTTTAAAATAAAAAGAAAATTCGTTTTGAATAATGCTCGTCCATGTAACGCCGAAAGTGGGTCAATTGTTGGCGAAGTTGGCTTAGTATAAAAAAACTCACACTTCGCGTTAGGAGGTGAATACAGATAATAAATTGCTTGGTTTCGTTTCTTAAGTAAGAAACAGGTTGCCAAACACTGCATTGTTAAGTTTGCACAACTGACCACATGTTGGCAGAGACACTTGAAACTTATCGTATGCACATGTGTTAATTTCATCTTCATTAGGTTCACACATATAGTATTTCATATGTTTTCCAATTTATTATAATTTCAGATTTTTACCACAACCCAATTACAAACATATTTTAAAATGGTCCAGATTTTATTTCTAAACGCACATTTAATTTCCCACCGGGATATGACTCACAGCACATTTTTTGGGGGAGTGATATGCCAATGGCGTCTTAAACGCCTCTCGCAAAGATATATTACGTTTATACCTCCTATATATTTAAACTAATTACAGTTAATCCTTTTACCTACCCATACAAAATACTATTAAGTAACGTTAATTTATTGTTTAACATTACTCGTGTATTGTGACGTCTAAGATACTAACAAATAAGAAGAAGACAAGACTCATTAGTTTTTCGTTTTGTTACTCGTACATTAATCTCATTACGACATATTCAAAATCCTCTTATTTTACGTTTCAGACGTATATAATGACTTAAATAATTTGCAAAAGACAATGTGTGCTTTGTCGTATGTTCATTATGATTATGAGGATTACCACCAAATTACGGGCAAAGTGGTATATGTCGACTGTCGAGTAATATGAGATGTTTCCGGACAAAATTTATTAACACCAAAGATAATTTGTTTTGTTCTATCTACTGCGCTGCGATTAACTCAATATTCTAATTCAACCTTCTGTATTCGGTCGGATGTGCTTAGTTTGGAGTGAACAACTTATTTTGAATATAATAAAGCCAAAAACAAATAATGTCAATGACTACGGTATATGTGATGATGATGATGATGATGATGATGTATGGATATTTGCTTGGTTTAGTATTATTTTATGTTTGTTTGTCCAACTATATTTAGCTCATGTGTTTCTACTATGGTGTGGCGATAGTCTATAGACAGTATTGGTATGGTGATTTTTCAAGGTAACATATGAATACAAATACGGTTTAATATAAGTGTCATGTTCATAAGGCATTCACTTTTGAAAGATGACAATAAAATGTCTTTATTGTGTACCTGTACACTATCATCTCCAGAGTGAACTGAACGATGTAGGGCTTGAATGGCTTCTAAAACAAATAATCGCGTGAACCGACTAATAACAGGTCAATTATTAAGTCCCACCTCTAAAAGGAGTCAAATTTAATAATTAATTGCACGGAAACACCCGATCGTATAATAAAAACGATCACATTTCAAAAATCTCAATTCCGTTTTGGATTTTATTTTGTTTGAGTTTAGTTTCAATTTCATGTTCAAACTGGTCAGATGATTGTGTGTTGTGTGACTGTGAAGTACGTCTGTGAAATGTGAATATTGCTGTTATGTATATTTGGTGTACTCAGTAAATTTATATTGTGCAATTTTGTGTGTCGATGTCGAGTGTAGGCTGCGATCAAATTTTTTGCGATACTCAAAACTTTTTTGCAATTTTGTTAAAGCATCGAATTTTTATTTTATTGTATGTAAAGTTTTTCAAATAGTTTTGGGTTACACGACAACTTACACAAAAAATTGCGTGGATGTGCAAATCACTTTTTCGTATAATACACAATTTTTAGTTCACATGCGATAGTTGTTTTGGATGGAGGTAGAATAATTGGTTTTTGTTGTGCCGGTTAAATTAATTTTTTGGATTTCTAAAGGGTTTTTTCTTGTTATTTTTCATTGCAGATTTAAAAAAATCATGACCCATAGTGAGCAATAAATACAGCACGAGTAAAACAAAAATGGCAACAGCTGTGTACGGTGGCAGCCCCAGGCACCATAGCCGCATGTTAGTTAGTAGTAGTTCACCAGCTAGTAAATCAAACGCATCCTCGCATATACCTTCCGCCTTGGCATTGCAACAATCAACACCATTTATATCGGGTGGTATACATCAGGCCCAATGCACAAATATTATAATTCCGCCATCATCATATTTAACCCCATCATCACAACAACAAATACAACACCAAATACAATTACAACAACAACAGCAGCAGCACCATCAGCAACATCAACATCAACAACAGCAACAACATCATCATTTACTGCTAGCACCAAATCAAAGGATATCGCATCATTCAAAACGAAAATCGGCTGTGGAGCTTTTAGCTGAAACGAAACAGTATTACGTTAAATCGGAAACTGTTCGTGATCGACAACAACAATTAAATTTTACCCGTAATAGTGCTTCTTGTAAGTAATTTAAAACAAATATTTGTTTCTCTTTGCATCCTTATAATTTTATTTTGTATTTAGCAGATATAGTATCCCCATCAAGAACTTTACCGCATCATCGTTCTGCAAATCGTCGTAGTGCATCATCGAGTTCGGATCTTCTACAAACCAAACTTCGAAAATTACTGAACACCGGCGACAGTAAGGAAACAATAACACCGGACTCGGTTAAGTATTCGACTGAGTCCCCGATTAAATATGACACATTTCAATATCCATCACCTAAATTACTGAGCCAAGAGTTAACTGTTCACTCAGAGCAGAGTGACGTGTCGGTTTTCTTTCCTAGTGCATTTTTATCACCGCAATCATTGCCACCACATCCCGCCTCCGATGATGATCTATATTCGTATGGAATTGATGATAGTCTAGCATTGACCGATGATTATGGGACGATATCACCGCCCGCCGAGTATGCAGAAGTTGATCGTTCGACCGAACAAAATGGTGCTAATAATCGGTAAGCTATAAATAATACTTGATTCAATATACAGCAAGATATTCTAACGGGTGTCAGTTATTCCAGATATGGATATCAACGTTCATATTCTCATTCTCAAACTGCTGTGAAGGATCCATCAGAGTATTCACCATCCTACAATATCAACAGTCATAAATCGCTGCCTGACTTACATTCGCAAATTAGTCGGCACTCGCCGCATAGTGAGGTGCTTAGTTGCTGTAGTCGTGGAAATCGTTCGAATAAATCAGGCAGCTCATTTAATCGGGATTCGGGCGGTTCGTCGGGACATTATACGCATCGCAGTGAACCGTGCTGCAAACAAAAGGAACCAATTTCTATGACCGGTGTAGGTGGTGTTAACAATACGGCCGATTTTCGGCGAGACAGTGGATCCTCGACACAGCATAGTGGTAATTCTTATTACAATAATTACGGCGTTACAGGTTCAAATTATCGATATGATTGTGTTGAGTGTCGTGCTAAGCTGCAAAAGGATGCTGAATGCCTGCTTAATTTCACCACGCCTGAGGTACCCGAAGCGTTCCAGGATAATTACGAAGACAAGACAAAACAGCGTTATTACGACGATAGTCCACGTAAATATTATTCGAAATCGGGTAAAATTGTACCACCACCGCCTCCAATACCAGAACCACCGATAACACCGCCAGATCCATCGGAACTAAGCCCACCCCTCGGCACATTCAAACGGCAAAAGTGTCTACGATTTAAACACCGTGGACGATACTCAAATTCAACACGTGATACGGACGATGACCGACGACCGATTTTACGTTCAAAAAGTGATATAAGCGATCGATATTGGAATCGAACACTGCCGCTCATGGAATCGAATAAACTTGAGAAGCGCGTTAAATCGGAAAGTATGTCGCAGTTGGAACGATTCTTTGATCGTCTCGGCCTCAATGACGAATCATTCGATCAGTACATTGCCCCGAAATCCATCTACAATAGTAGCGATAATGAGTCGGATCAATCATCGCCCGTATTCTTTTCGGATGTCTCGACAGTCGATTCAAATCGGCTACCGGATAGTACGGAAACTACAACGCAAACGAATACGGCTATGTATCGACCGTCAGAGCCCCCTTCGATTATCGAACGAAATGCACGGATTATTAAATGGTTGTGTAATTGTAAAAAATTGCAACTGGTTTAACACATGCGCCCGTAGCCTAGAATCTAGTGTAGCAGTTATCCAAAATTCCTCAACAATAATTTGTAATAGTGAAACCAAAATGCCCACCGTTTAAATATTTTGTTGTTGTTTTATATACCTATATATTATATTTTCTTTTCTGGTAATTAATTATCCTTTTAAAAACTTTAATTAATAATTATTGAAAGTAAAAGAAATGTGCATCCGTTTGAAGTAACTTTTTGGATTACCAAATTTTTTTCTGGACACTTACGTCTACTCTAGACGGACGGACGCCATTCATTAAGTCAATCGTAATGCAATTTTTATTTGTTGTAAATATAATTATATTTGTTGTGATTTTTAATAAAATTATAAATATTATTCGTTATTTTTTATTTTCACATCAAACTGTCGCGACAGTGGTTATTTGTGTCGCGATAGTAAAATATTTTTTGTTTGTTCATTACCCAGTTTAAAATTATTTAGTAGACTCTATATTAGAGTTTATTATCATATTTGAGAAATTATGTTTTCGTAGACTTCGCCCCGAACCACACTTTGGCTGCCTAGAATTTCTTTTGGTATAATTTTAATGCACATTTCCTTTATAATCCATCACCGAAACTCAAATCATAGTCCTGTCCTCCCTTACCTAGTATACCTTAAAAATTATAAAACAATAAAAAATTAATTAAATTATGAAAATAATAAAAAGATTTAAATAATAAAATTAATTAATTAAATAAAAATTATATATTTAGCTCAAATTTTCTTTTCCAAATTCCGTATAAGCATTTGGAGAACAATATTCTAAACAAACACAAAACACTAATTAATCATTAATTAATAAAATATTAATATAAATATATATATACCAAAATTTCTAAAAATCAAACAAACAGTAATTTCAAAAACATATAAATACATAAATAAATATATTGTGTATTATATTATTATATTTATCCCAAAAAAACAAATTATTTACTAAAAACGCTTATTTATTAATTAATATTATTATATGATTATTAATTTAAAAAAAAAAAGAATTTATCAACAAACACAATTTTTAATTATAATTATTATGATTATATTAATTATTTAAAACTAATACAATAAAATTAAAAATTATATATTAACATTATATTTAATTAAAAACAAATTAATTAATTACAATAATTAAAAATGAAAATACAATAAATTATTAGAATTTAAATTAAATATAAAATTTACTAAATTTAAAATTTAAAAATTTAAAAAAAAACACCGAACAAAATTTCACGCGCTTTATATAAATAACAAAATAATTTTATTAATTAAATTAAATATTTTTGCGAAGGATTTGGTTTGGATTTGCTCCTGCTGGCAATTTGCTCATGATCTCCAAACTGAGAAGAAGGATTTATTCCATCTATTGATCCAGCTGCTGATAGTGTGCATATGATTATGCCATAATGTTCTAAGGCAATTGGACATTTTTTCGCATCTCAAATGAGATCCACAGTGCACCCGCGGAATTTTCAGAACGATGATTGCGTTGAGTCTACACATTCGTGTCTAGACATTAAAGACGTTTTTAATGCCAATAATTTACATAAGTGGTGCACTTCTTGTTGATCATATTTTGTATTATGTGGATTTTAGTCCAGAAGTAGGCTAGGAGTATTGATGCAACAATTCGTGTTCAAGTTATTTCTTTATGAGGTATGAATTTTTAATAGTTTCAATGTGTATTCCTCGTTGGCACAAACTTTTTTGAACTACTTCTCACACTTAAGACTGCATGGTACTCAACTTGTCAAAAGCAGTGTTTACTAAAAATCCGTTTTTGTCCATAACATGTGACCAATTATCCTAATTCTTTCCTTTCGACGAAATTTAATGTTTAGCTTGTAGGTATCAATGATGGTCGTTTTGCAAGCGTACAAGGGGCATAAGGAACACAGGGTATTAAGGAACATAAAATCGAGATATTAATACACGATTATCAAACACGCTCTTGACATGACGTAGAAAATAGAAAATTTTGTTTAAAAATATTCAAAATTTTAATTGATTGAAAAGTTTTTTGTTTTTACGCCGTAATGACCATTTAATTTGAGTTTCATTTGCCATCCCTAGATGGCAAATCAATTGAAAATTTATGTGTCCAAGATTAGTGGTCGTTAATTATAATATGCAATATTTAGGAGCAGAACTAATGAATATTAAAACATTTATTTTCTGCGTACCATACAGCCTTAAAGCGCTTACTAGATTTCAAAACAAAATTTGTGATCTAAAGTCTAAACCAAAATGTGGATCACGTTTTGCATATAAAGTTTGAACTGATTAAACTGTCACCAAGACGTTGTATTAACAGATCACTTTGTCGCGTTTATTAAGACGTACATTGATGCCATTTTTTTAGCATCTGTAGTTTGTTCTCTATATTTTGAACCTCTTGCCAGTAACTAGTTAAGTTGTATCGGAATTTAGGCGTCCATTTCATTGCGACTACTTCTAGCTTGGCGATTCTCGAATATCTCTACCCCGTGATTGATATCACATTCATTCCACTGGATGCCGTGTACCACTGTTGACTCGGTAGTTGTTTCAATTTGGGTTAGTACAGCCTCGATCGACAAAGGAAATTCTAACTTCTGATCACAGGTGTATCTCTGTAAATCTTAAATTTAACTAGTGTAATTCGATCCGCAGGATATTGAGTTTCTTGCAAAGTCGCTGGTCAAAACTAAAGAAGGAAACAACGCAATGTGGCTAGAAAAACTAATCTTCATGCTGATTGGGATAACTTCCTGTTTGCGCAGAAAGACTACAAAAAGAGTCTAAGATCTGCTCATAGATTTTCCTTGCGTACTTTCTGCGACGAAACCAATAGTGTATCTGTGATCACAAGGCTCAATAAAATTTTGATCAAGAATGACAACTATAGACTAGAAGCTCTTCGTAAAACCTAACGGAAAGTTAACTTCTTCAAAAAGGAGGTTGGCGAACTGATTCTTAGTGATAATTTATCTGATTGCAATATATTTGGTTCTAAGGCTGCTATTGAACAAGAGTTCTGCTTTGGAATTTATTCTCCTCTGCACCGTTTAAAGCGGGTGGTCCTGATGGGATTTTGCCCGCTGAATTACAGCACGGCTATACTATAATTTACGTGGCCTTTGGTTTCATCCATAGCTGGAGTCGAGTCGTTTTTATACCTAATTTCGCCCTCTTAATCTGTCCTCAACTTCCTGAAATCGTTAGAAGAATTTTAGATATAGTCATTAGGGACAACTTCTTGCTTATTTATCCGCTCAGTAACATAACGTATGCTTACAGATTTGGAAGATTTTGTGAAACGGCGCTACATTTTATTTCTTATGAAAGAATTGTCCATCTCCATTGACCTCTTTACTTCACAGTTCAACACTTATGTTAACTCCAGTTTCCTCATTTTATAACACGCAACGGTTCGTTGAACCGAAGAAGTTCTTTTGTTTCAAAATTCACAAATAAGTTCTTCAACGCAGTTGAAGTTGCTTCCAGCTGATTATTAATTGACGATGTAAGAAATTGCAGTTTGCTCTCATTTTCTCTCAAACAAAGTTGTCTCGTTGATTGATTCAGTGGTGCTAAACTAACCGTGAAATAATTTGCCAAGAAGATATCATCTTAATATCCAAGAATTTGGCTCGAACTGTTGAATGCAGTTAGATGTTGGTATACGTTTTTTTGCTTGTTTAGAGGACAGTTGAGTGCAGTATTCCAATATTCCTGTACTTAATACTAATTCCAAATTGCAACGTTTAGATCATTCGAGTTGAGATCGATTGCTATATCATTCTTTAATCTAGTAATTGCAATATCTACTTCGTCTACTGTCGTATAAGGACTATTCACTTGATGTAGTGATGGCCTTGATAAGAATAACGTCCTCGATCCAATTTAATAGATTTTGAAAGTCCGCTTACCAAACTGAGAGGATATCAGCCCCATTTGTTCTTAATTCTCCGTTTCCGGCTCTAGATCTATGGTGGTCTAGTGTTGGCATAGTAGTTTCGTGAGGTAATGGTATACAGATGGAAACTGTTGCTTTTAGTCGATTCTTTTGTGGCATGCATGTATTCCAGTATGGAACTTTTTCTGTTTCGAGCATTCGAGCAACCTATTTAGCACGCAGCTTCCATTTGTTCTTTACACTCAGTACAAGGTTTCGGTGGTCGTTTTCCGATAAAGGTTTGTACGACTGATACTGTGCTTCTCTGTTGAACATTGATGAAAATTTGCACTTACGTATATTTAAAAACGACAAAACGATTGCTAACGATATCAGCCTCTCGTTAGGGTCTAACATCCGTTATGCTGGATACAAGTCGCGTTGGTATCATAAAGTAAGCTATTTGATTTCCAAAATGGCGGGCTTTCTTTACGTCTTATTTTTGAAGAACAATCAATTGTGCTCTAATCCCGAGCCACGGCCTTTTTAAAATTCATTTACATCGAATCAGTCTTGCTCGACACTCTTTATTTACTTCCAGCTGTTCAGCCTTTGCGGTTTTCAGGGACTGGTCTTTTGGTCACAGATTTTTAAATGTAGGTTATCCTCACTGCCATAATTCATTGATCATAAATTGAACACAATTCATCAACAATTTTATCATCGTTTAGTTTAGAAGTGAAAACCACTTAGGATTTTTTGAATTGGTAAACAAGAAGAGCTGATTTTTTTCGATATAAAACCTGTCAGTTTCTTATAATCAGAGAATTTTAAAGAATTCTTCACAAATTAATGAAATTTACATCTTTTGTGGAGATCGCAACGGATTAATTCATTTAGGAGGACAACAAGTCAAAATTTGATATTGCTTACGATGTACGTACGATATCTAACAAACAAAGTATTCCGAAAGCAGTTTCAGAGGCTCTGTGCAATTTATTTACGCCTAAGAATTATTCATCCAAACCAAATCAATCGTGTAAAATTTTCAAACAAAACTATTAAAAAACCATTTACTGTACTTAACTTTAAAACCTTAGCCGTAATTAGCGATCATCCATATTCAAATTCTCACTTAACAATGGAATTGAAATTATATTTAGCAGCATAATAGTGTACACACACACACACACACACACACACACCAATAATATTTAATATTTTAATTTGGTTTTAGAAATTTTTATCAAACCACGACGTAGAATTGATTTTATTAGCCATAACACGGATTGTAACTATTCCGTAACCGTACAAATGATGAATGAATCATACACCAACCATGAAACACACCTGCGTACTAAATACAATTCAACTCCAAAATGTAGCGCTCATTGACTAACTAATTAAAACCTAAAAATTAAAATTAAATTAAAACAAAAAGTATAAAATACACCAAAAATTATTTTTCAATAATTCGGGCTTTAATAAGAATTCTTGGATGGATGGATATTGAAAAAAAAAAAATAATTAGAAACTAAATAAAGAACAACTATTAGCAAAACAAAATTACTAATTTTACAAGTGAAAATGATTTTAATTAAATTATAGTTTTTAAATATTTATAAATAAATAGTATCGTATGTTATCACAATATCAAAATCAAATCAAAAAAACTGAAACAATTTTTTGTCGTCACCAATAATTTTAATTAACGCAACAAAATCATCATACAAAATATTGCAGTAATCCAGGCACGAAATCAAAAAATTAATTAATCATCAATCATCAATAATTATGTTAATTAATGTTTTTTAATCAATACACGAAATAATTGTGTTGTTTGGTGCAACAATTATGACACCATCAGCGACATGCGACTAAAGTAAACTTCAACCAATTTTTAATTAATTTATAATCAAAAAACATTTTTTATTATATTAAAATTAACTCATATCTAGTCTTATTTTTATGTTTTTATATATATATATATTTATTAATTATTACATAATAAAATAAATAATTTTACCATAATTAATTAATAAAAATTATACATGATTTTTTTTATAAAATAAAATAATTTAAATTATACCAAGAAACAATAATTACAAAAAAACTACAATATTATATTATGATTAAATTAATTATAAATTATTATATATAAAATATATTGTTTATTATTATTATTTTAAATATATATATATTAATTTAACACAAAAAAATTAAAAAATAAAAACAAAAAGTTGTGTATAACCGATTTTATTAATAAAAAGAGAAAACAATTTATGAAAAAGAAATATTTAATTTATTACCGTTATTATTGTGGTTAATGCTGAACCCGAGCTACCAATATCAGGTAAGTACAAGAAATCGTTTAGTTTAAGCCAGTTCCGATTTATAATGTGCTTGTTCAGTAAAGGGAACTGACCATGCAAGTGCGTAGTGATTATGCAAGCAGTTGCAGATAAATATCAATCGAAATCGCAATAATAAATTTGCATACAAATGTGGTATCGAAATGAATAAAATGTGATTTATAATTTAAATCAGTTTATGAATTGTTTATTGATTATAGTAATAAAAAACAATTTCAGAACATTTCGAAGTTAAATCTATACTCAGTTCGGTCCTATGTTTCAGAAATAGTTTTTAAAGCAGGAGGTGTATATAAGCAAGCGATATGACTATAGAACAAGGGCTTCCATTTTTTGCAGTTGTTTTATTGGCGATTTTAACCGAAAGTAGATAGCGTTGGTTTCTACGTCTACAAGGGGGACGAGAATTGTCAAACCGATTGTTATGACACTTTTGATCCCCCTTGCTTCATAGCAAACGGCGATTCACGTTTTGTTCACCAGATGTCAGCTACTTTGTTGGAAATCGCGAATATGGTTTTTGTCACCGTGGCCCTATTCTGGTTCTCCCGGGGAATTGGGAAAATATTTTGCTGTTATTACAAATTGCACTAATTGCCAAATATTTATTTCCCGTTCCCTTATCTATATTCTGGCAGACTGTGAATAATTTTGTGGGGACCATTTTTTATGTAGATATTTATAAACTAAAACACGTATTGCGACCTTATTACAAATTTAATTTTTTTTTAAATATATATTTATTAGAAACAATAATGTTTAGAAAATGAACGAAAATGTACGAATCACAATTCCCTAAAGAAACAATCCCTAACACTTTAGGGAATAAAAAATTCCCAACTGCTAAAAAAACGTCACTAAAGTCGGTGCATGTGTATATAGATCAATGGTCATTTCAAAATAAATATCAATTGGTATATTTGACAATATTTTGGTAATTTCCGGGGAATGGAAATTGTTAATTTTGTAGCAGTTTTATTCCATTTCCGCCCAAAATGTATTCTGGCTTTTGGGATTTTTTTTTTTTTGAAAAGATTATTCCCATTATAGCAATTTTGTCGTTTATTATTCCATACCTACCTACTTTAGGAACGAATTAACTGGGAACAGAATTTATCGGAAATTTATCGTATTTACTGTATGGCTGTAAATTTATACTGAAAACTGGTAATATGAATTGGAAATATCAATATCCATTTTTTTACTTTAGTAAACACAATTTAGTTTTTAAGTAAAATTCGATTAAATTATCAACAAAAACTAATTAAACGTAGTAAACTAGTTTTAGACATTTGTTTTCGTATTTTATTGACGATCGAATAATTAAATTATTTTGCCGTAAATTTATACCCCCATCGTCAGAATTAACTTTTGGAAAACGGTGAATTTTGGAAATATCTGGGGAATAGCTGCTACAAGAAAAGGTATTCCCCATTCCCGGAGAATTACCAGAATAGCGCCACAGGCACGCGACAATACGGAAATAGTATGATAGATTTTTCCTATTCAACTCTTAATAGCCCGCCCCGGATAGCAAATAAAAAAACACAGCAATTGCAGGTAAAAGAAAGTCGGATGTTGGCCACATCATATTCACTCCTCTAATGTAAACGTACACATATTTTGCTCCATAACATGGAAACCTGATTTAGACAGAAACTTACCGACAAACACTTATGTATAAGCAAAGAGTATTTTATGTTATAAAGAGTAACGAGACAGAGGAACATTTTATTAAAAATCTCTTACGGTTCCTTAAATCAAAAAAATCCTGTAAATCGGAAGTTTTGAGTTTCCGCCTAAGAAGGTTTTTGGTTTTAGGATTTTCGAACTGCACACAAAATTTGTTGTACAATATTTTTTCTAATTGCCAATCTTGGCACACTTGGATGCGCGAGAAAACCAAAAAGCAAGAAAATATAAAGTGTTAAACATTATTTTCGGAGTCCAAAGTACGCTAAATTTTCCCATTAGAAAGAAAATATCGTACAGCAAATATTGCATGCTGGTCGCTTATTGTAAAAAGGTGTTTAACAAAAACTACCAGAAAAACGGAATATCTAGTAGGAAAAAAATACGAAATCTGGCTCATTTACTTCAAAAATGACGTACAATAAAAATCATTAAAGACGAAAATTCAACGGACTGAGATAATTTTCTAGGATTTCTGGAATTTTTAAAAGTTGTTATGGAAAAATTTGTTGAAAAATTATAATTGTTTAGGTCATGTGTCCTGAATGCCGAAGCAGAAGTAATAAATTATATATTTAATAATAACACGCGTATAAAATCTGTCAATTTTATGATAACATAATAATGTTGCAATAAAAAATACTTGGGTTAAATAAATTTTATAGCAACATTTTGTGAAGAACTTTTGCAAAATTTAATATTTTTATATTTCTGGATTTGTCTTTCACTTGAAAATTGTAATTTACTGATCGCTTTATTTTTCAGGAAAAAATATGGTATGTCCAAATCAGCCTTTATTTTCCCCAAAAAATGCCTGGTAGGCCTAAATAAATCCGATGATATCGCCACAGAATATAATACAGAAGCGACATAACTCCATTTTTGTATGAATTTCCTTCGACTCGAATAATTGGCCTTCTTTCAAAAAATTCAAATCTCTCAATTTCAAATCTCACTTTGACTGTCATCATCAATGAAAGGAAACAAAAATAAGGTTAGTTATCATATTCTGTGGTGCCTAATGGTTTCTTTTCATTGGAAAGTTGTAATGTTACTCGTATAGGTACCTTGAAAAGTAGGTTACCGCAAAGCTAAAACTCCGTCTGTTCTCATAAGGCGCTTCTCTATTACAACTGAGTACAACGGTACGAGCTACTGACTAAAGTTACCCTCAATATAAATTAACTTCAACATTTAAATATTCTATTGCATATTCTATTTAACAGCATTTTATTAATTAAAAAATTTATAACCTCGCTTTAAGTATGTCCATGTGGAGACCACAATGCCAAATCACTTAAGGCAACGCTAATCCTGCAAAATTTCCACAAAACATTAAATATTCCGACCATTTATCAAAAATTCTAGCAAGGCATGAATCATCCACTCCTTCTATAATTTGTCAACGATCAACGTATATAGAGATTCAATGACATCATTAATTTCATTCGTCGCTATTCAATTTCGGATTTTAATTCATCTATCATTTGTGGTAACAGAATATTTCCAATTGTATTCGAAGCGGAAATTTAAATAGAATTAAGTTAAAACTCAATCACTTTTGTAATTTATTTCGATTATTTCTTACACGTATTTTGCAGTAACTCATTAATTTTCTGTCGGGTTCTGAATAATTTTTAATGATGTTCAAACAGCGTATGGCCTCCATCGCAATTTTCGCGTTTTTCACATAATAAATATTGCAATTATTTTAACGCATCGCGATTTAGTTCAACATTCGTTAAAAGAGATGGCGTTGTATTAACCCTTTGCCGCACTGGCACTATCGTCTCCGATTCCAATACAGTTGTCTTATCACCAACTGTAATTGTTTCGAGTTTAGTCGATAGTTCATACAATTTTAAATTTTGTCTATTATCCTCACACTTACTAGAATTTACCGCGTCCAATTGGATCGCCCATGCTATAGCGATATCTTGCGGTGAAAATATTGCGGGAAACATGGAATCATGCTTCACTCACTATTTGACATTTAATGACAGAGAAACTTTCACAGGTAGTCGATGAGAAAGAATTTATTTTTACACTTCTAAAAAATTATAATGTTTACAAAACGATTTTATTTTTTTCAAATTTAAAGCCACCTTTCGACATATATAGGAACTATGGTTTTATTTCGAATAAAGCGGAGACAGCGTTATCGGTGGATCATAATATCATTCGCTTTATCTCATGATTCAAACGAATCAGATGTTCGGTTCCCGCAACAGTAATTGGACCAATGATGGAACGAATTTTAGAAAACTCGACATCCGACAGTATTTCGGGCTCTAATGTCTACCTGCATATCATTTGAAGGATTTATTACGAGGTATTTAAAGCCTTATGCTCTACCAAAATGCTATCTTCTACGCAACCCTTTTAAACCAAGCTTTCTTGATTTTTTGGTGATCGAGCGGTATGAAGTTGTCGTTGATATCGTTAGGTATTCGGCCAAGAAGCATGTGCAGCATAAAGATTCGATGTTGCTTTTTCTTACTTCGAACAGCACACAGAAAAGTGCATCATCCTGTAACACCAGATGTTATTTCAAAGAAATCTGATACCGATTCCGTTCCAACTACGATTCTACATAGAGGCCAGAGGGACGGGTCTGGTAAGTACAACATTAGCCAATAATTTGCAGGCAGTCACCTTTGTTGAGCCATGGACATACGAGCGCGGCTTTATAATTGTCCTTTTAATTAATTTTTTAATCTACAAATAACTGCTAACGTTTTCTGCTGTGGGATAATCGACAAGGATCTCCTCACCCTGCGGAATAATTACTCTAATAGCGGTAACTTCGCCAGTACGATTTACCAGATTTTGTTCTCAGATCTTCTTTGCCGTTTTCGACGGCTGAACTTCTTGAGTGGAAGTCTTTAGTGAGATTCCAGGCGTTAGCAAAACAATCGCTTGAGTTTCCTAATTCTGCTTGGAAGCCTCGGTGGAAAACTCGGTTTGTTACAAATATTTTAACCCGTTACCTGGTTCTGTTTTAATCCTTAGTACTATTCTTGAATCTGTAACGTAAATGCATTTAGCTTGGGAATTCGAAGGCTTTTTAATAATTTTGTTATTATTGCAGACAGCAATTATAAGGGACCACATAAGTCTAATCTTGAAATTGTTAGGTTGGACTTTATTAATGCGTCTTTACTTTTTGATACAAGTAAATAGTGTCTCTCGTTTTTTGGTTAAGGAAATATGTTGGATCTATTTTTTTCTAATCCGAGCATCAAGTGTGCTGCCAGAAATTGCTTTATGCTTTTTGGTCATCCTGGCCTAGTTTACTCTTCACATTGTGTTTTTGTGAACTGTATCTACACCGTAAATTTGTTTTAAAAATGTTTACTAAAACAATTTAATACTCTATGCTTGGATTAATACAAATTTGGATGACCGCATGGGAACAGCGCAGTAGAAATGGTAAAATTGGAAGGAAAGGAGAACGCCCCCCGACATACCAGTATGCTTCATCCAGTAACTCTGGGACCTGGCTAGGATTCAATGGACTAATCAATCATTAATCTGAATTAATAAAACGGATTATGTACCCAAGAAATGAGGCGGCCAAATCCCCCTAGTTTTTGCTTTTCTCGAGGTATAAATGAGTTAGTTTTGTGGTTTGTTATACAACAAAATGCTACCCCAGTCGTCGTTCAAGTAATAAAGGTTTTATTAATTGCGCGCGTTAAATAAACAAACGCAATCTGAAAAATACCATTTAACTTACTACTTCAGCACTATTAAGATTTGGTAGAGGTGGTCCGATATTTTGATAGCAATTTGTATATATATATATATATATATATATATATATATATATATATATATATATATATATATATATATATATATATATATATATATATATATATATATATAAAGGGTTATCCAATTCGAGGTTGATAAAGTAGAAATCTGTATACCGACATCTGTCAAAGATAAACGTCAAGTACGCTGTCATTTATTTAGTTGACATTCTGCCATTTAAGAATATGGAGCATTTAACATACGCAAATTGGGTGTTGGAAAAACAGGCCGTCGATGCTGATTTTTCGAACAAAATTTTCTTCAGTGATGAAGCTCATTTTTCGCTTGGTGGATACGTTAATAAGCAAAACTGTAGAATTTGGGGCTCAGAAAATCCACAATTGATTGTAGAGAAGCCATTACACCCGGAAAAAGTCACTGTTTGGTGCGCATTGTGGTCTGGTGGTGTGATTGGGCCGTATTTTTTTGAGAACAACCATGGACGAACCGTTACCGTCAATTCTGAGCGCTATGGCCGCATGTTAACCGATTATTTTTTTACGAAAATCGAAGATTATGATCTTGACGATATGTGGTTCCAGCAGGATGGAGCAACCAGTCACGTAACACGAGCAAATCGAGATCTTTTGCAAGAGAAATTTCCTGGACGTTTGATTTCGCGATTGGCTGATGTCAATTGGCCTCCAAGATCCTGTGATTTAACGCCTTTGGATTTCTTTTTGTGGGGCTACGCGAAAGATCGTGTTTACGCAAACAATCCTCAAACTCTTGACGAATTGAAAACTAATATTCGTAAGGTAATGGCCGAGATACCGCCCGAAATGTGCCGAAAAGTCATTGAAAATTACCGCAAAAGAATCAAGGCCTGTAAGAAGTCCCGTGGAGGATATTTGAATGATATCTTGTTTAACTAAAAATAGCAAGGATCAATCTGTAAAATGAAATAAAAATTACAATACATTCCGAATATTTTGTGTGTTTTTTTTAAGTTTACTTTATCAAGCTTGAATTGGATAACCCTTTATATATATATATATTACTGTACTCTTTATAATAGGAGTCAGTGGGCGGTGCCACTAACTGGTAGAAAGGATTGTTTGGTGTACAACCGTATCATGTTAAACGGTGATGAAAATTTGTACGAAACTTAATCAGCGGGATACGCAAATAGATAACGTAAACATATCCAGAAAACCCCAAACCCAGAGACTTCCTAATTTTCTAACTAACAAGGGTCTATAGTACTATAACTTAATAAATGTGCAATAGATGTTTACGTATTTTACATATGAAATATTTAAAACACATTGTTATACAGTAGGGCAATTAAATATCGTTTAATAACACATCGCAAAGTGTTAAAGGAACTTTAATAAACGAAATTGATGCATTATACGAAATAATTACGGTTGAGAAATGTTCCGCCTAAGAGAATATTATTAATTTTATTTATAGTATTTGTGCTGCCACCTTTGGTTGGTGTACGAAAACACTATACAAATAGTTCAAAATTCTTTTAGCGCTAACTTCAAGTAGCTCAATATTATTTTGACACTAGAATTTTAACAAACTGTCAAATTTCGTGAAAACACGGGAATATTCGATTCGCTTTCATTCATTAATCGTTTTCTGTTTTACCAGAGCTGTTGTGAAAAATTTTTTATTGTATGTTTCCAAAGGACATATTCGTTTGTGTGGAAAATATTTAGTGTAAATTTATCAGCAAAATTCGCAATTAAGGAATCTATAATAAAATATTCGTGGTATTAATTATTAATCCGAGAAAGAATTAATTTATTGTTTTGTTTTGATTGTAATCGTAGTGCGCGTGTTAATTATTTTGCAATTTGGCCCAAGGTGAGTGTGGATGCTTCGTAGATATTATTTTCCTCATTCATTGTTGCTGTTTCGGGATTTCCTGTAGAAGCAATAATCAAAAATAAAGAATAGAAAACATGCGATTTGTAATACTTTAAGTAAATTAATTATAAATACAACATTTTCCAACTACAAAAATATTGATTTCTAAACAACTAAGATGGCCTTCATTTTCGTTCTATCATCTTAAAAAAATGCGTCTGTTTTACGACCACTTTTTTAAAACACCCATTGTTCAAAATTAGAAATTAGCTAATGCACGAATTTTTGTTATGTTTGTATTTGCAGGTCGAATTATAGACGGAAACAATAAGTGGAATATTATAAAAACATAACTAATGAACGGTAAGCCGATTTTGTTAATTCATTTATTAATTGTGATGGTTTTTTAATCAAAATGTGACGGGATATTGTGGAAAACTTTAGCGAATTATTATCGTCATGTGCAATCTTATCGCATATTAATGATAACAACGTATACAAATTATTTTGATTTACTTTAATAATACCGTTTAATGCCAACCGTAAGTTATAAAAGCAATGAGTAATGCCGTTACAAGATTGCATGTATGTACAGTGATGGTGAGGATTCGGCTGGCGCCAGTTTGTCTTCCCAATTAGCGCACAACAACATTTTGAGTTCAATTTCTTTCTATGCTAATATAAACTACATATTTTCCATTTCAAGATGAGTATTTTGAATAGGTTTCGTTTGTTAAAAGGTAATCTAGTTGGTGGGCTTCATTCGTATGTTGGATATCCTAATAAGATGTTTTCAGTGACCCTCTTCGCTAATATCGCCAAAGCAACAATGTTAGAAATTAATTTTTTAGGTTTGCATTCTCTGAAAAGTTATCAAAATATTGTTTTCGCGATATTTCTACAGTAGGTTGTTGCATGGATGCATACAGTTCCACCAACAAATTTATCCAACAAACAGATTTTGGTGCCGCAGAAGATTGTCTGGTTAAATGAACCATGTTAACGAATCAACTTGTGCGCTTTTGGAAAGAAACCCAACGAAACTTTACGTTATCTTTAAGTGGTGGTTATGTTACGGTTGGTGATGTAAACACAACTATGGCGCTCTCTACCCACCGTCCATGTCAGTGTATAGGTTGACATCTCTGTAGTTGTCGCTAGTTGGTTGTCTGGCTGGCCCAATTAGCTCAAAATACAATTTAAGGCTACAATTCATTACACAGTTTCTGTAGTTTTTACTAAAGTACTTAGTCTTTCCCGGGATCCGGCTGTAAGGACATTACTTAAATAATTACTTTGTTTTATCTGATCAAAAATAGGTAATATTTTAAATACTTTTGACAGTACTTGTGCTCCTGGATGGATTCCCAGTCTCCTTAATTTTAGGTAACACAATAATTTTATTATTACGTATTATTTAAATAAATACGTTAAATGTGGTCTTATCACGCGGGCTATAGGCCATCAAAATTTAAGCGACAAGTTGTCAAACCTTATTGCTTAAGAGAATATAGTGCCTATAGCATAGATCATTAGTCTTGTTGAAGGGAACCCATAGGCTATAGTTTTAAAATTATGTTTATTACGATATTTCAATCTCAGAGTTTTATTTGTTTAAAGTCGGAAGTAAAATGTACCATTAGTCCCAAGTAGTTGGGATACTAGATATCAGAATATAAAAATAGAACAATTTTCATACAAAATTATTTAAACGAACTAAAAAACGAATTTTCACTAAAAACTTAAAAGCCATATAAAAACTTCTCAATAATCACTTTTGACCTTCGGCCTCGGGTGGTAATTTCTTCATTCTAGCAGTAATATACATGATAAACGTAACGAAATGAAACGAGCCTTACGTGTACCTGATTGGTTTTTTCTATAAATTGCAAGAAACTAAGCCTTAAGAAAGAATACAGGCTGGAAATGAGCGTGTATAGTAACTTGTCATTTTCTGACAAATTTTTAATCTTTTTAACCTGTCAAAGGGTAGTTAGCGTCTTGCTCTGCAAAAATCTTCTATGATTGTGATGTTCTTCACAGTTGATGAAAATGTTTGTCCTTCGGTTCAAGCTTAGAAAACAGGAAATAGTAACTGGGGAATATATCTGGTGAATATGTTCGGTGGTCAATCAAATAAACTTCAATTGGTGAATTTTGGTTTTTACTACTTTCAAGTAAACCGGAGAGCTGTCTTGAGGTGAGCGCTCTTCGTTATCTTCAAAATTGAGCCATTATTCAACTACTAAATCGATGTTGAAGCCATAATAAGCTGGAAGATAAGGAAAGGTTTTAAATTGGAAACTGACAATTTTGCATAATTTGGTCAGTGCTATGTTCTCAGCCAATCAAATCAGTCTCACGCAGATACTAATCAGCCACAATTAGTGGTTTAATACTCACGATACGAACGTATTTGCGTCATTGAACTCGTGCTTATTAATTTGATTTTATAAAGAATCTAACTTCGTATTCGATGTGCGAGGCGAAGGAGCGTTGAATATTGTATATTCTCGGCCACTAAACTAAGATAACATCTATTCGACAACTTTATGAAAAATTAAACAAGCTAATCATAATAGCGCTTTTCAAAAGAATATCCTATCTCAAAAAATATTTTTCTAAATACTATATGCTATCCATCTACAATGCAGTTTGATCTAGAACCTGATAAATATGAAAATACAATCTTCGATAGGTATGGGACAACTGTAAGCAACTGATTGTTGATTTTTAATATTGCATCTTTCCCGTTGAAGCCTGGATATGTTCTCGGAAATTTTTTTGTATTAAACGTCATCTGGAGCGTGCTTGGGGAAGTTAGATGTCAAACTCAGAACTTTTGGGCGCAAAAACAATCTGGGATTAAAGTACGTCACTGGGCACCGGCAAATTCTCAACCAATACAGCTCTAAGGGTTCTTTGTGGCTTTGAGTGTGGAACCTTATTTGGGTTCTAGCATTTTAAACAAAAATTATGTCGCTACTTGGGGAAACGTATCGGGAAATTCATTACACCAATTTTAGTATTTAAGTGATTTAAAAATTTGGCGCAACAACATGCGCGAAAATTATAGTTAGTCACAAACTGATGTTACAGGACATTTTAAATATGCCTTACTTAAAAAGGGAATGAGATATTTCTACTGTAAAATCCTGACATGCTATCGATTATGAAGCCTTTGCACTCTCCCGCACATATGTAATACTAAATAAACAAGCCGCTGAAAATTGTGATATTTTGAAAAATTGTAATTTGTAAAGCGACCTTTTGAAAATTTATATTTAAAAGCCTTTATCTTTTTAGAAATTTTTTGGTGCGATATACTGAGAGACTTAAAACTGTTAATGTTAGCGTAGAACGCTCGGTAACCTGCTGCGATCCGTGATGTTATGTCTGCATTTGTGTGTTGCCTATTAAAAATTCTCGTATTTTCCTTCTCGCGGTTGCCATTTATTTGATTTTCGCTTAGTTGGCCTGGAGGCTGATTTGTTGTTGATCTGTTGTTTCCAACGGGAGTAGAACTTCTTTGAGAGACACGATGTTATGACTCAGGATGCATACATAATGGGTTTTCCAGTAGGAATGATATGATTTTTAAGTGACGTTTCAGGCATTTGTAATATGTCATGATCTGTCTTTTTGTTTCATTGTATTCAGTAGTAATGTTTACAATTTCATCATGGTGAGATATACGCAAGAACATTTACAAATTATTCAGTTTTATTATCAAAATAATCGTTCTCCAATTGCAACAAAATTGACAGTTTGGTGTGGTTTTTGGTCTGGTGGAATCATCGGTCCGTATTTTTTTCGAAATGAAGCTGGTAACACCGTTACTGTCAATGGAGATCGGTATAGATCGATGATAACCAACCTTTTATAGCCGAAATTGGAAGAAGTTGATCTTGACAACATTTGGTTCCAACAAGACGGGGCTACGTGCCACACAGCAAGTGTAACAATTGAATTATTGCGAATCATATCACTCTTATTGGAAAACCCTATATGTCGTCCGCGTAAGCTAATATCTGGCTGGACTTGTAATTTAATAACTGCGCTCGACTATGCTGAGCCGGCATAAATTGGGCTATTGGATCCTCTTGCCACACTCCTGATGTTATTTCGAAAGCCTCTGGGAGCCTTCGACTATCATCTTAGTTTTAGAGCCATCCATTAATACTTCTCACATGGTAATGCAATTTGAAGGAATGCCCAAATGTAGCAAGACACTCCATAACGTGTTCGTCTGGATGTTAACAAATGCCTTTTGAAAATCTATGAAAAGGAAATGTACTGGGATGTTGTTTTCATACCACTTTTCTAACAAACCTCAAAGAAAAGTTTGATCGGTTGTCGACCTGCCTGGACGAAAACTGCACTAGTATAGTAGAGGGAAATTGTGCTCGCTTTAATTTGACAACTTGTCAGCAACTACGTTGGAGAAAACATTGTAGCCAGTGTTGAGCAAAGCTATTCCGCGATAGATGTTACAATTCAGCCGGTCTCCCTTTTTATTTAATGAAGAAATTAGGGCTATTTTCCACTCGTCTGGGATTTTTGGAAATCGTTGAAACCAGCTCAAACATGCGGTAGAAGAGGTAATCACTGCCGTTCTTGAGCATTTCGTTACATATGACATCCTCACCAGGCGCCTTATAATTTTTAATTTTTGATACGACGCTTCGCATTTTATCGTAAAATGGAGCGAGTGGAAGTGTCATTTCTACATTGATATCAGATGGATACATTGATGTCGGTTACTCGCTAGAGAATAATGTCTGTCTGTTTAAAAGTGACGAGAATAATTTCACCACACTGTTAGGTCGGTGTTTGTGTCCGTTTGTAACTCTTCAGATTCGTTGCGATTCACTACATGGATGGAAGTCGGTAGCGATTGCTTTTATAGAACGGTATCTATCATCCATGTGTTTCTAGGTCTAGATGTATTTTTACTTAGATTTGTTGAAATATTTGTTATCGCCAATTTTATTATGTTCCACTGTTATTTCATAGAATGGGGTGGCTGTTGGTTGGCTGTTTAGGTTTTCTGATAGCTTCAAAGTTGGTCCGGATTTGATTGTTGCTTCAGTGTTCCAACGAGAGATTCGGTGGAATCGGCTATTATACGGGGTGCATAGACGGACGGCATATTTTACAACTACCAGAATGTGGCCAGAATCGATGCTCGCAACGCGTTTAAAAACTTGGATGCCTAATGACTTTGATGCTTGAAAAATGCCTTTCAGTCACGAAAATGCGGTCAATTTGATTGACCGGAACTCCATCGTATGATTTTCACGTGCGTTTATGAATTCGCTTACGTGGGAAGTATGTTCTGGTTACCATCAGATTTTATAGTAGAGCTAACGCGGTGGTGCGCATCCAGTTGTTGTTTGACGTAAGGTGTAGAGAGTCTGGGTCGATAGTACCAGAAGAATACAGTCTGCCTTGTCGGTTTGAGCGTTGAAGACACCCGAAACGATCATTATATCGTGTTGGGGAATTTTGTTTAAAACAGTTTCGAAGTGATCGTAGTAAGTGTCTAGCATGTTCTGATTTCACCTCCGTTGAGACATGTACATTAACAAATGACGTGTGTGCAACCTGAGTTCGCAGTTCCGGTTGTTTATGTGTCTAAAATCTGTTGCGAAATGGTTTAAACGATTACTTATCAGAAAACCAACTCCAAACTCATGCCTATCGAAGTTGTTGCTTTGACAAGAGGATTAATTCGAGATGACTGTGATCGATGATATTGTTGCCGATCATACATTTAGCCTACGCCAGTTATGAGGTGCTACCCACGGCCGCTGCGAGGGATCGGCATGAACACTTGCACAAGTTGCACATAGCGAGATGGCACAAGATGTTAGTCCTGCGGTAATCCGCTAATAAATACATAATGTGAAAAAATAGTACAATATGAACCTTCTACGCAATGGGCACGCACTTTGAAGTGTTGCATTCAAATGCATACAACAAGACGGTTTAAATTAGGTGACAAAGTTGTTCGCGGGATTGTAATACTATTTGAAACTGAGAAATAACATTTTTTGATTAAGTTTATATTGAGCCAAAAAATTTACCCGGGGACATAAAGATGATATCGTTGTTGAGATGTTGAATAGAACCAATTGCAATATAGAGAGTAGATGATTATTGGAAGATGAAAACGCAGTGTTCGACGAATCTTGTCAATTATTGCTTACAAAATTATGAATACTAAGTATTTTCTCGACAAGAGGAGCAATGTAAAGATACCGTCAACAGAGTGTAGTTAGCTAACAGTGGATTGTGTCTGGTAAATTGCTCTAGTAGAATTTGTACATGTTGGGATCACATTTCTCCTGCTGAGATGTTTCCAATGCCAACTGTTTCATTATGGTTCGCATGAATGTAAATATCCAATTACTTTGCCTTTGTATCGGTATCAACGCATAAATCACCGGTGCTCTGACTACCGTACTTTTAAAGCTGGAAGAGGTCATGTTGCTGATTGAAGTTTCACTTCCACTGTTAATCGGAAAGTTTAGAGCACATTGAAAACGATACTACACTCAAAGGATCAAAGGTGATCCTTCCTTAATTTTTCTTAAATGAAATCTGGAATGAAAATGACGAACTCGATTACTATAAAATTAACCGAAATTCCCTTTATAGTCTCCCCAATCAGACGCATCGGGCAGGTTGGTTTGTTTCAATTGTTAATATTATTGAGACTGCCATCGCTTTAACTCTGGTAGTTGTTTTCTGGCTTCTTGATTGAACCAACCAAGAATATCTCTGGCAGCCAGAGTGGATCATATTTCCTTCACCAAAACACCTCTAAATAGACCTTTAGTCTGTTGAGGTTCGTAAACTTAATAGGGCATTAAAATTCGGAGGTGCTTTCTTAGATGATGTATATTGTTAGGTTGAGAGGGTTGAAATGCGTTTGTGGGTAACATTATTAGAAACGTTCGTATTGAGACACCGTAATTAATAGTATTAAGAATGACCTGAATATGTTGGCCAACTCGAAAGATGGCTTTGAATTATAAAACTGGGGACATTCCTCGTTATGGTTAATAAAATAGACAGCACCCACCTATTATAGTCAGATCCAATAATTTATGTCACGTTCGATGCAGCCCTCACATATGTTTACCTCGCAGCTCATATTACATATGAAAGGTTACATTCTAGGAATGCGTCTCTTTATAATATTCTCGTATTGCCTGCTGACATGAAATTTATTTTTGATATCAGTTTTTCTAGGCAAGGTAACGGAATAACTTATCTTTGCCTGATGATCTTGATAATGAGATCTTTGTTTAGCGAAACGTAATCGCAGTTTTGTTATCTTAGTGCGCCATTTAATTTATTATCTTAAGTTGTATATTTCAGTATTTTTAATTAAATTAATTAATTTAATTGTTAATCCAATTGTAATTTTGAGATTTTCTCAGTTATTCCAGCGTGATTATATTACATTTATTATTATTAACAGAATTACATTTTTGAGTACTGGGTTCTATATTTTTTACATACATGGTTTAAGAATACTGTATAAACTCACTCCGTTAAAATCTCGAATTTTCAAGTAGATTTTTACATTACTCGTAGTTCGTTGAAACTGAATTGAATTTTATTTCCTAGAGTACTAGACTAAATTTTGCTAAACCAGTTCTACTAATTCACAATATGTTCAGGCTGCAAGCTGTTAGTTTCATGACCCAAGTGTATTTTCGAAATATCCATTTGAATTTTAGATACATGGTTTCAGTTTACCATTTCAATCAATATTCAAAATTTTTATCGCAAAACCAAATGTGATTATTTTATATCTTCGAGAAACATTTATGTTATTGTTTCTTGGATTCACAGCCCAATTATAATCAGATTTTATCTATTTTGCGGTTTGAATTTCGAAATGAATCGAGTAAATCGCTCGGAAGAAATTCAAATTACAGATTCTTATTCGATTTGTTCCTTCACATGCCCAAATAATGCAGATAATCTAAAGGTATTTAGGTCTGTCTGTCTTGATATAACTTATAAAGTAAATTTTTATCAGTGTGTGTAGATAAACAGTGTCACACACCCTTAAGATTTTTCTAAAGACGACGAGGAACGAATGTTGCCTATATTGCTCTTTTTTTCTCTTGTCCTTTCTCTTTTGCTTCCGCTTCTTCTAATATTCTGCCCGATAAAATTTTTTGCCTCCGATTTCTCGTAATCTTTATCTGGATCTTTCTTTGCAAAGCAAAGGGTAATGTGCTTACTTCAATTCAGTGAGTTTTGATGTACAATATTATTTGTAAAATGAAAGTTATTTAGTGAAAGTTTGCTTTATTTAAAATTGAAGTTTGCTTAAAAATATGTTAAACTATAATTTTTATGAGTTATTCGATTTTTTTATTTTTCGGGCGATGTATTGAAGTTGTTTCAGGCTATAAATATATATTTCCACACATCACGCATATTTTGATTAATTACTTGATTATTTTCAGTCAACCATCGCAGTTAATATTTTATTAAATTAATTATTTTGAATTTCTAAGTATGATTCTTAATAATACAGCAATTACTGTGCCATATTTAAATTTCCAGACTAATTTTATTGTGCTAGTGTGTATCTATAAGCAAAGCATAATTTTGCACTCTACGAAATAGAAAACTATATACCGCCGAAAAGTACGCGAGAGCACTTAATTATATATATCGCCACTTTGGAAAAGAAGATTTTTTGTTGTTAAATTTATCCAAATTGAAACATTATGGCCTGGCAAGGCAGTGCACCGCCGCCTAATTACTATCAAGGTTTTGAATTATTTATAATTTCATTTAATTTTTTTGTATATTTTAAAGTTGCATGCGAATATACTCCCTGAGGTGACCGATCAATATCCATGTACGTGCTCTTATTGGGCGGTTAACTTTGGTTGTGTGCTCAATTTTTAGAATGTTAAGCAGTAGTAACCTAGGTTTTTCTGTTTTATTTCATACATAAATTTAACACATTCTTTTTCTTATTAACACAAAACCGCTTTAGAACACACATTTCATTCTGGTATCTGACGACAAAAACATTACATTGCGGGCGTGTAAATACCGACTTGACCGCAACCCCGAACATTTTATTTTAATTATTGAATTAGTTGGAATTCTATCGATTTTTATTGTACGGTAAAAATAGAAAATGAATATGTTAATTCGATTTGTTAAGGGCATTTCTAGCCTGTTTGTTTTCTATATGTGTTTATGCTGAATTGCTATGCGTGACAAAAATTTTAGGACAACATTTTTTGATTTGCTTGTAATTCATATTTCTTCCTCGTTCATTATGTGGAGTCTTTGAAACGAAGTTAATTATGATTGTTGGTTGGTTTAACCTTTAAATCTTCATCTTCTGTATTATTAAATTTAATCGATAAATTAAACAGAATAATAATCGATAATGCGAAATTAATTAAAAAACAACTAAGTAAGTGGTTAGCAATTTTGACATTTAATCATTTTTATCGTATATAATTACTTCTACTGCTATACATGCTGACCAATAATGTACGATGCGAAAAAAATTATAATCAAAAATTCACGTCAACTAGCAGGCGCCAAATGTTATACCATATACCAAAAAAAATAATTTATTGAGTTTTGGAAAATTGCCAGAGTTGTTGCAATATTCCGGCTTGTTTGAGATTTGTGACTAACCATTTTATAAAATGCGGATTTTATTCAATTAGTGGTATTCTACGTGTATATGGTATTATGATTTTCACTCAATTCAATAGTGTTACCAGGAAAAATCAATTTACCATTTCCATTTTACCAGACGCAAAATAAAATAATATTTTCGGTTAAACGATAAGATACCAACTGTGAAAAGTTTGCAATTGTGCCATTCCGTATTCCTTTTTGATTTCAAGCATTGAAATTTGTCAGCGAACAATAATTTATAATGAAAGTACAGTGCACAACACAATAATTTCAAATAGTTTAGAAATGCGAGACATTTTCGCGATCTTATGCATCGCGATAATAACAGTCTCCAAATTAATGAAAATATTACTATAGAAAGATAGTTTTGAGAATGCACAGTAATTAATCGCGCCTATCTGTTAATAAATTTGTTTAAGACGACAGCAGGCAAAGCATCGGGACATCGGGAGAAAAATCATCCTGAATTTAAAACTTATAATTTATGAATTTATAAAGCAGTGCTCGTCGTATTGAAAATCGTTATTCGAGAAAAATTTACCGAATAAATCTGTAAATTGCGTTAGTTATGATTTTATAGTCATTAGAAGATTGATCACCATATTTCAGAGTAGAAGCTTAGTTGAATTGATAAACTGCTTAAAATGCTTAAAATGCCGATGCGTATAGTCCACCAATATTCCAACTTTTTAAAGAGAGCCAATAAAATAATTTGAAATCAACAATAGCGGTAATGACCTCTTCGTTTGGCGTGAACGGTTTATGCTAAACCGTTTATTGTGGCAACATACAAGTGGGCCGGTGCATTACCATGGTGTCGCCAGTACAGCCGCTTGATTGACCGTCTGTACTCCAAATAGTCGGTGAAGATGAAGTTAGTCTTTCCGGCCTGTGAAACCGTCTCTAATTTATTTGGAGCTTAGTGATGAATCCATACTTCGTCACGAAACACCAGAGAAATGCTTTCGGATTACACTTAACATGTCCAATCTGTGCCTGAACTTTTTAATTGATTCTGTTTTTCTTCCACTGCGAAAAACATGGTGCCTATCACGTCGATGGTTTTCTCATGCCAAATTTTTCGTGAAGGATATTTAAACTATAAATATTGTCATCAATCTCTCAAATCTTCATCTGCTGCTCTCACTCACACGATATTATGAATTTTCTGGATCTCCGTCGGATGGTCCGGATGCCCTTCATCATAAAAATATGATCGGCCACCTTAGACTTTGTTGAACCAATATCTGATAATAGTAATCGAAAACTCGTGATCCTTATCACACGTGTTCCCATCCATGATTGATATTTTCAATGATGGTGCCAACAAACTCTGACTTAACTCCACTTTCAACAGCTGTCAAAGCAAAAGTACTAATCAACTCTGTCGGAAATTTTGGCAGGTGTCGTTCGAAAGATGGCGTTAAACGATGCTATGCAAAAGTTTTCAATTCGTTTCAATACACACTTGTATAGGGTGGCGTATAAGTAAAGTTACGATTTATTTAATGAATAACTTTTTTGTTTCTGATTTTATTTAACGTTGGCATTTATTAAATTTTAGATTATAGTTTGGAAATATGTTTACATTATGTTTTGAAGATAATATCTTTCAAATGGTGCCCATTGTTTGCTTCGACCTGACGTGCTCTATCCAGAGCATTTTCCATAACTTTTCTTACAGCGCCCTCACTTCTTCTCGTATATTGGTCTTAAGCTGTTGGATGGTTCTTGGCTTATTGCCATACACCTTACCCTTTAGATAGCCCCAAAGCATAAAATCGGGAGCCGTTAAATAGCACGACCGCGGTGGCCAGTTAAAACCAGAAAAACGCGATATTATTCGATCACCAAAAATTTCGCGCAGGAGAACCATAGTTGAACGAGCTGTGTGAGCTATGGCTCCATCTTGTTGGAACTACAATTCTGGATTGTCCTCTACCTCTGACCTTAAACCGCAACTTGTTCGTCGTTTTCGAAGAAATATGGTCCAATGATCCTTTCAGAAATTATTCCACACCATACTGTACATCTAAGTTGTTGCATTTGATCTTCAACAATTATTCTTGGATTTTGGGTGCTCCATATTCTGCAATTTATTCACGTGACTATTGAGGTGAAAATGGACCTCATCGCGCTCATTATGAGTTTGTGAATAAACTCGTTGTTTTCTAGACGCAATTCTTGAAAACGACGACTATATTGAATGCGTATTTGTGCATAATTTGGTTTTAACTCGTGAACCAATTGAATCTTATATGGGAAAAGATGTAAATTATGTAAAAAATTTTGCAAAGACCGCCTAGACATCACCAACTGCGTAGAACGTCGCCTGGTGGAAGTTTCGGAGGTTTCTTCAATACTTGCTTGCCCCCGAGCAATATTCACATTACTTCGAACAGCACGAGGTCTTCCAGCACGCGAAAGATCACAGACAGCTCCTTGTCGAAAACGCTGAACCAATCGGTAAATTGTTGGAGTATAAGGTGTATTACAAACATGAAAGAAATTTCGATATGATCTTTGTGCTTGAGTGGACTAATGCTGACTTTCAAAATAAAATTGAACAACTTTGGTTCTTTGTTCTGTGCTGAGTTTTTCCATCATAAATTTCCCAAGTTTTTCAAAGTTAATTCTGAAAAAAAAATGAAAAGAAATACGTAAACACAAAATTTATTCGCTAATTAGATCATACCGTTATTTATGCGCCACCCTTTACTTATCTCATAGCTCTCATATTATAAAGTTCTGATAATTAGAGTAATTTAACTCGGATTTAGTTTTTAAATTGTTTTGCGTATATTTATTAAACTGCAATGCCTTGCAACTCCATGGTGGAGAAGATTGCGAAATAAATTTTTGGTAATCACAAGTTGTGGGTTGTTCAATACATTCAAAAACTACATAATAAACGTTTATAGTTTGGTTGTCAGTAATTCATTAGGTTCAGCTTTATTAAAATTAAACTATATCAATGGGTAGAAAGAACAGAATAGATCGAGTTGCCTGCTTCTAATCTCATATAAGGTGAAAAAAATCAACTCGAGTATTGAAGTATTGAACGATACTGCTACTATGGAAGGTCAGAGGCAAACGGCAACTATAGAGGAATAGTAAGATAGGATTTTTTTCTCAATCATAATTCATTGGTTACAACTAGGAATAAAACTTAATTGCCCGACCATAAGCAAATTACAGACGATAAATAAAATGGATAATAGCAACAATAAAAACATCAGCTGAATATGATTTTCAGTTAAGCCAAGCTCGGCCAGTTGTAAAGTTAGAACGGCGGGCTTGATGAAGTATGATAAGTGCCACTCGCGGGAGGAATATATAATGAACGAGTTACGAAAAAATGTCAGGAGTTTATATTTTTTTTATTTACAATTTATTAACCGAAAATTTTATTTTTGACTTGTAAACATCTTTATCAAATGAATAACAAAGATTTGAAATTTAAATTTCGTGTGCCCTATCTTAGTTCAAGAAATGTCTGCTACGAGTATTTGTCCTAACGTCTCAATCGTTATTTGAGTATGAGTAAATATAATTCTTAACCCTAAATAATATTACGATTAATATTTTATAAAAAACTGGGCGATCCCGCTCGCGATCGTGGACCATATTAATACTAAGGTATTTTCGCCTCAGATTATGGTTAGCTTGAAGGTACGTACGTTCGAAGCAATAAAGTGCGTGTTACTTTATCAATATGTACTCGTACATATGTCATCTGTAAGAAGCTAATATAACAACTAGATAATAATGTAAAATAAATATATTTTTCCTGCTGTTGTTAATTCTGGTACATATCAGATCAATATCTTCGGTGTTCGGAATAGCGTGGGCCAAACTATCAAAATTGTTGGCTTCCGCAACAAGAACTCCTCTGTCGTGGTATATGTTGAATCGGACCAAGATGTCGGGCTATTAATAATTTAACAGATTTTCCGAAGTGGTGGATTCCTCCAAATGAATTTTGTTAGCTTGTATTTTGTATGCAAACTAATTTTGTTTAGTTGCTTTGATGGTCTTTCTGTTAGTATTTCGACAGATATTTCTATGGTTTCCAAATAATAGTTAGAAATTACAATTTGTTGAATGTCGAGAGATCTAGAATATTAACTTTTTTTTTTATCGTAGTCAAGATGTTGGTTGCGAATATATTTTAATTTAGGAATTGTTCCTGTAATAACTCCTTAACTTCACTCACGTCGATAATCTATATTATTGTTGTCGGATTTAAAGGAGCTTTTTTTACCCAAAATTATATTTAAAATATTTTTTATAATTTTTTCCAAAACTTCTAATTTGCAAGTTTTGCTGGATTGAAGAATTGCATTTAGATTTGTTACAAGGGTATATCATTTTGATCATAATGAACATGAATTCTGTAATTTTAATAAATCATTTAAAAGCGATCCGTTTAATACTACGACTTACTATTGAGAAAACAAATCAATCTTTAATCACTTAAAAATAAATCAATACAATTTTCCCATTTCAACATTCAACTTATAATATTCCCCTTCAATTGGAAAAATGCCAATAAGTCTAATACACGAAATATTGCAGAACAAAGAAACGTTCGGCGCCACGGTCTGTTTGCGATTTGCTCCATTAAAAAAAATGAAACATTAAAGAGACATTCAATGCCAACGTTTATGACCTTTTTCAATAAAATTAACATTTTGTTCCCAATGTTGTCTAAATTTTATAAAATCAATAGTTACAAAACTCCTAAATCGTATGAAGTCCATAACCAAAAGAAGACCATTTTATTTAGGTTCTTAATAAAGACAGGTCGAAATTATTTCCGAGGTATTAAAAAATAATTTTGTTTTAAATTGTGTTGTTAGCGATATGATTATCCTTTTTATTATATTCGTCCTGTGTAACGAAATATAATTTTTGTGTAATTTGATGATATTGACATTATATTTGTATTTAAATTACGTCCGTATTCCCAACAAAACTGTTCCGAGACGTATAACAAAATAAATTTTAGTTATAAAGCTTTTTGTCTAGTCTAAGGTGGTAAACATTTCTGGCGGCGATAAATCCATTAAGTTGGTTTAAAAGAAAATCAATTGTTTTCGTTCGCCAGTTATGAGGCACTGTATCAATTTTGTTTTGGTTTTGGATCCAGATTTTCAAAATACTACTAGTTCGCAATTAACTTATTAGTATTTTCCTAGAAGTAGGTAATTATAACTTCGTCTTACTATAATTTTGAAATTATTTTGTGATTCGAATTTAACCTAATCCATAAATCGCAATATTTAGATTATATTACTTTTCTGCCAAAACATATTGATTTGTCGGTCGGCCAGCCAGAATATTCTAAAAATATGGGAAATTTCTTTGAGCTATCAACAGATCTTTAAAAGGAAATGATTAATTTCCAGTGACAAGTCTATTAATATAGTTTTAGGAATTCTTGAGGGAATTCTTGATCACATTGAAAACTTTGCAACTATTAACACGTTTTTGTTTTTGTAACGGTGTTCTGGATACCACTCTTGCACTGATTTTCAACATACCAAGTCGTTATCGAAAACTTGAACATGTGTGCCTGTTCTTTTAGATTTATACGATTATTTGTTTTATGGACTTCTATGGCCATTGGTGTCTAAACATCGGGTGAATTTCTTTATTACTAAAGAAAAAGGTTGGATTTTTATATAAAAATAGAGGAGTAAATATGGTGTGGCCAACACCCGAGTTTCTTTTACTACGAATGTATATATACATAGGTCTCGGTTACATCAGACTTGATTTCTAAAGCGAAAATTAAACTTATCGTACTTTTGGTAAAACAGTCTCGTATAACCAAAAAACATTATCTCTGCTTAAATTACGGAAAACCACCAAGGTTAAACCTTATGTTGGTTGAAAATTTATCATTAATTTTATTTAAATTTTTTAATTCGTTTTTTGTAAATGCTCAACATGATTGCAAAAATTGAGGTGCGCCTGGACTATAGAGATGCCGAATTTTAATGAAGAAAGTTTTTTTTTATCAAAACTCGTTATTTCCGGTAAAATTTAAGAAATGATCTGAACTAATTTTGGTAGAAATTTAATTTACAATCTTTATGTTTTAATCGTGTTTCGGAAATGATAGCTGTCACTTCCGGTGGACTGATTTTTTCCAAACATCACTGGGACTTCCCAATTTATGATAAAAGCTTAAGTATGCAGTTTAATCTCGATCCATCAATCCGCCTGAACTGTACAATAGTCGAATATTTGTTAAAAAAACAGTTTTTTTGTGAAACATCATCATTTCGCTTAAATTTTAGAAATAAACGAAAAATCTATGGAGGATGCGATTTCCGGTGGACCGATTGCGATTATTGGGATCTCCCAATTTATGAGTAAAGCTTAAATATGAAAATTCATCTCGATTAGTCAATCCGTCTGGCCTGTAGAGAACCTACAAACATTGTCTGTACGACATCACGCACGCACACAAAGAGTTTGTAAGAATCCATTTTTTTACTTCGGCGATATAACGAATGGCACATCTGCAAAAATCTCGGGGTTACAGTTTTTCATGAGTAAACGATTTTTCTTACAAACATGATCACTTTTTTCTCGTGATCATGTTGCGCTTCTTGTGGCACTTAAAAAGGCGAATAAACCTTTGTTTTCCGGGACAAACTTGAACTGCTTGTTTAGTAAGGAATTGATTAATTACTCACAATTCTAAATTCAAATATTTTAAAAATTTCTGCTGGAGTGTATTTGAAAGCTATCCATTGTTAAAATTGTTAGTATGACGTATATGTTTAACAATTGTTTACAAAGAAAGAATAACTGATATCTGTTTCATAACTTTAAAAAAGTCAGGCTATTTATGCTAAAAATTGTATAGCTCTAGATTGGTCATCCTGGCTGGTGGTTTTTGTGAAACGTTACGAATGATTTCACTATAGGCGTAATGTTTATTTAAAAGGATTACCTCTTGTCTTTTTTTATAATGAGACGTCACGGCCGTTATACAAAATTTATCTCTTTTCAAGGATGCCTCAATAATCATAAATCTGATATTACTTGAATCAAGAAGCCGATCAACTTCAAGAAGCCGTTTGACTACAGCAAGCACGTTTGCAGCGATCGATCCTTTGGAGCCAATTGTCCACCATTCATTCACACATATTCCTCCCCTATCGTTGTTTACTTGTTGGCATAAACCAACGACTTAGCGTAACCCCATAAAAAGAAATTCAACGATTACATAGTTACCGAACTTCCTCTTCAATAGATCAATTGTTTGACTCGCTGTGTGGCATACACCATATTTTTGGAACTACATTCACTGATGCCAAGTCCATCCAATTCTTGCCAACAATAGTCTTCCAAGATGGCACGATAGCGAACTTCATGGACTATAATCCAACCACAACTCCGGCATGAAATCCACACCACACGCTCCCTTTTTGTGGTTGTAGTGGAGTCTCTTGAAGCATAGGTGGTTTGTTGCTGTCCAACAATGCATAATTTGCTTATTGGCAAAGCCATTAAGCCAAACATGAGCTTCATCAGCACTTTAAATGATCAAGAGACTTCAGTTCTTGAGTTAATTTGATCTTGTAAGGGTGTAAGCCAAGATCTTTACTCAAAATTGTCCACAATGTCGTTTGAGAGATTCCCAATTCATGTGAACGGCGTGGAATCGACTGATTTGGCTTATTTTGAATTGAAGCACTTACGGCTGCGATATTTTCGGTACTTTGATCGATGTGTTGTCTCACTGGCACAGGAACATCCAATAGTGAATATTTTGACTCGAATTTATCCACTATAGCACGCACAGCCCGTCTGGTGGAACGATTATTACAACCGTAAATTGGAGTAAGCGGTCTAAATGTTGTGACCACTGATTCAGAATTGCGATAAAAGAGGAATTTTAAAAGAGAATTTTAATAATTTCCAAACGTTACTCGTTCGTGACCATCTTCACCATGATAAAAATGTTAACCTTGACTGACGTTTTGACGGTGACATCGTGAAAAACATTCAAGAGTACGTTATGTATTAAAATACAAAATTGTTATGTCTCTATTGGAAAACCCGATATATCCCCAGAATTACAAAAGCGAGGAAAATTAATTTCCCCGCACGAAGAGCATCTTTATAATTCTCCAGATTCGTTGGAAATTCTGTTGCTACGAGGATGTAACTCTAAAGCTATTTTTGTTATATGTTAAACACTTGCTGATTGTGCAATTCTCGTCACTTTCGTCTGCAGGGTCGAGTAGAAATTCCCTCGCGGTGTCGTAGTCGCTATGCGATTTCTTTGTGTTTTATGTTATATGTCACTGGCGTATGAGATGTGTTTCTCGAATTGCTTTTAAACAATATTCATCCAACTGCTTATTTTTTACATGTTGGGTTGTAAGTCTAATGGAAACTACTAAACAGAGCTAACCCTCATGTTTAGACCACCTACAACTACTACAAGGACCAAGCCATCTAATTCCCCACCCTATGTACTACTACCTAACCACCATTAATACCAATAATTATCAGTCAATATTACAAAAAGTACGTCACAATTATGAAATTCATATCACCACAGAGTGACCTTGACGGTTACTACAACGGATTCATTATTCCCACAGAAATAACGTTTGTAATTCAAAATATGATTAGTTATACGTGTTTGTATTTATATGTTTTGACTATTTTACAGTTTACAAGACGTTCATTAAATAACAAAATGTAACGTAATTTGATTGGTTTGAGTCATCAAACTATCTACTTGTTGTGTGCATGTGTCGACTTGTATGTACATAAAAGTACAGCCGGTTAATCGCCTCCGTACAACGATAAATTCGGACGATTTAATGAAATCATTTTTTACAACTAATTTGTTAAATTGAGTAAATAAAATAATTGCGAAATTTATTAAGTTGTGTAAAATAATTAAAAATGGCTTCCGAATTTCGGCCGCATTTTTTAGGGATTTCCGACTGATAATACCGTATAACCTAGCCTCATAATGATAACAGTTAAACCATTTTAACGAACAATAATAGAAATTTTGTTTCCCCCGACGGTGTTAGGTCTTGATTAGTCACCAGAAAATATAATTGGTGCCGATTTATATAATCCGCCGACATTAAGTGGCTACTTCTAACAAACAATTATATAATCGTTACTTCGTTTGTGGAATATGAAACATTTACCAAAGAACTTCGTAATATGGAATATTTACAAAAATCAACATCCAGTTTAGTAGGCGAAGGCGTTTGTGGTAATTAGTAAATCGTTACAGTTTTAATGATTAATTGGTTACGTATATATGTTATCTCTTATGTCATGTGATCCCCAACTATATCTATACAAGTGTATCATATGTACACACTACATTCACACGTCTGTTCATATTCATAATGTAATCAAATAAAATTACAAATAAACGTTTTTTGTTACATACATATTCATAGAGTTAATAGTATTTGTATTAAAGTGATAGTATTACATTACACGCTAATAATTCCGAGTCGTACGAAATACAGGTGTAGTTGTTTGTAAATGCACTTGTGTTATTTTAAAAAAATATCTAATTGTTCGTTGTACTCGTTTATTGTTTTGAGTATTTTTAGAATGGCGTTTTTTCTTGTGAAATTTTGCTGAAAATACGATTCATTTCCTTGTAAAATACTCGTTGTCATCATAATTAATTGTAATATACAATTTTGGGTTTGTTCTCTTTATCTATTGGGTAATTTCTTGAATTTGTTTGAAATTATATTGTACTAGAATCCGTTACAGAATAGGCGTAAGAACAAAATTGGGGGAGGATTGTACTATCTAACTGTTTAATCACGATATGCTGGCCAGGTAATTTATTTTCTGTCTCCATGCAAAAAATTTATTTTGGTTGTCAGTTTTTCGATGATATTTACAAGTCAATATTTTATTATTGTTTTTAGATTTAGGATGATATTTCTAGAAAACGATGAATCTCTGTGGCCTAATATCCTCGACAGACACAGACTAGCTAATTGCGAATTCGAGATTACGATATTGTGTCAGTCAGCACAAGATTTTGGCAAAACTGGATTACTGCATTTCATAACTTGGTAATCGTAATCTAGATTACGAATGTGTAAGTGTGCCAGGGATTTTATTTCAAATGTCAATTACAATGTTTCCTTGAATCAGGTTGGAGTTAGGTTGAGTTGAAATTAGGTTTTCGTTAATTCCCAAATGGCGTTGATTGTTTCCATGGAGTCGAGTTAGGTTCAGTTGAAATTATGAAACCCGCTAAGTAAATTTAATTTTATTCGTTTATTTTAATTTTAAATATGCATATTTGTAGTTAATAATATAAATTTCTTTCACATTAAGAATGAAAATTTTTCATTGCCGCCATTTTGAATTTGAACTCTAGTCAATCCCATTAGTTTCGTCGAGTTCAAAATTAGTTAACGAGAACTTATACTCTGTTTCCATGGACGCTAACTCCAATTCAGGCCACTTTCAAAGCTGCATGGAAACAGGATAATTATGTTTTACAATTTAAGTAATTTTTTGCTGGTGCACCTTCTAAATACTGTGACAGATTTCAAATAAATGAAACGAGACAGAATGCAAATGTTATGTCGAATGAAGTTTGGCACTGATATTATTACTATAATTTTTGTATGTCGAAGGTATAAGCAAACAAATCAATTTGACACAAAACTGTATTGCTTAAATAATTGGTAGAGGTTCTAAGGAACATCATTTGTGAATCGCTGTAGATAGAAGGTTAAAGCACCGGAGACCTATACAAATACTATCACTCTCTCAATTGAGCGTTGAGGATTTGATATCCTAACGATAAATTGAGAGGATATATATCAAAGAGCACGAAGTAAAAAAGTACAACCAGATGTGTTGTTACAATGTAGGAAATTACACTTATATTCTCATACTTTAATTATATCGCTAGAAGCCAAGACCAAAGATGTGACAAACTTGTTTTTTTAAATCCTAATAAATATCACAAATGTGTGATTGTGTGTCAATCGATTGGCATATCCTCGGAGAAGTCAGGCTTCATTCGTACACTCCATCATGTAAAGAATATTGGTGTCAAATGTAAGGTAACGCTTCTGATGGCACTCTCAAATTATTGGGCAGAATTTAACGCTGTGCATTTTCAATAATAATATTCCAATTTAATTAGATTAACAAAAGTGCTCGATATTCTACATTTCTACAGCACGTCGGAGAAGGTGCAGAGCATTGTGTAACACCAATTCGAATTGGTTATTGGTGGAACTGCCAAAACCCCATGTTTAAATGCTATATTAAAATATTTTGGGTTCCATACATTTGATCTAAATATAGATGGGTTCTACTATCTACTAGCCTTAGAAAAAATTAGCAGAACTTTAAAAAAAAAAATTCAATTAAGGTTAATTATATGTCTCATTAAAGAATTGTTTGTTCCACTCGCTTTTGATAAAGCATTGTGCTTTTCCATTTTAAAGTTGGTTGAATCCAAACCGAAAAACATCGGAAATCCACTATACAAAACGGAAAACAAGATCCATTGACACCAATAACTACGCTATTAAAAAATGTTGGGATTCACTTGTTCTTAACCAAGCATTAGGTTAATGAGCACTTTTAATTATTCGTATGTCAGTAGATCTTGTTTTCCATTCTAAAGTGTAATTTGGATCCGTTTTTCGATTTGTGTTACTAGCATTAAAATGCAAAACCTCAATATTCTATCAAAAACTTGTGGATCAAAATATATTTAATGTGACTCTTAAATAGTCTTTACTTTTCCATTTGGCTCTAAATCTTTTTTTGATATGGATTCTTCTGAACTTTTACTGAAACTACCAGAACCCATCGTTTTAGTTGGAAGGGATGAAACCCTAAATTTTTGAATAGAGCAACATCATTAGCCTATAATTCTCTATAGTTTATTGTAAGGTTCTTGATTTTTGTTGGACTGTATAAAACGGAGCACTGGCCAAATTTTCCCGATTACGCCAGTGTAGGAATTTTGGTCGAAAATAGAGAATAATTGAGTTGAGAATTTTACTGTCGTTTTATGTACGTATTAGATGTACACATTAAGCCGTAATGTTTGTTTGATGCAAGGAGTGGGAAACTTTGATTTTGTCATCTAGCACGTATGTGAAGCAAAGGTAAAACTCCTCAATTTTTAGTTCCAATTTTCGACCAAAATCGGGCCCAAGGTCTGTTCCTACGGCCTGTTTACATATAACAAAACATTATTTTTAGGACGGAACGAGCCTACATTTGACTCTGAGATATTTGAGTATCTTTTAGACTATCCTGATAATTTATATTTTCTAATAAATCTTATTGATCTGAAATTTGTTCAAATTTATTTATGTGTCCCAGTTCTTTTCATAAATAATTATGCATTTTGCAATTATTTTTTCATCCTATTTATTCACCTAACCTCGAATTTTGGGTTTCTGATGAACTGGAAAAAACTTATTACACATCGGGAGCGAGAGGGTTTTGACTAGGCAGGCAGCTAGATGAAGTATAGTAGCATCCAGGAGAGGCAATATTCTCATCACTTTCTATTTTTTACTTTTGGTTTGTTCTTATGCGATCATCAAAATGTTTTTTACTACAAATCGCAAATTCATTGCAGTACCATGTGAAATGAATTTAAATGGTCTCGTGTATTTCGAACATTATGTCTTGTTGGGTGCCCTTTGAAGCTTTTGTCACCTTTGTTTTTGAGATCGTAGTACCCCTGGCTGTTTTTAATAAACAGTTACAAGTCCCTTCATAAGAAATGGTAATACAAAATACTTTATAATTTCGAAATACTATAAAATTGAAAGATGTAAGTTGTGGAAGTATCTCGCGAACTTTTCTCACTTTTTCTTGTGTTCGTGTACGCCTCTACGCAAGAAACCTTTTAGAATCACTTTCTTAAAGAGGAAAAGCGGTTCTGTCTTCTGTGCTGTTAATGCAAACATATTATTTACTTACTAAGTAAGTCATGCTTTAGGTCCACTTGTCAGACCGTCTACCTTTTTTGGCTATTGTTCAATTTTAGCGAAATATTTCAACAATGATATTTACGTAAAAGTGCTGTCCCACTTGAAATAAGCGAACTTTGTAAAAGCTTATATAGATAATCCAAATTCGTTCCTATACCATCTGTTCTCAATATGGAAATAATGGTTTTGCTACAAAACATTCACATACCATTTCGAAGTACATATGGAAGTTAGTACCGCTCATTCAATCTCGTGAGCTTTTGTGTTGTTTGACGTAACGATGACTTTGGCAGACAAAAACTCTTCTTTGGGTTTTGTTCTTGTAAAATTCTATTTCAACGTGTTGTTATGTGACTTTGATAAGGGAGGAATGACTAAATTATCATCATTGTTTGTTCAGGATATATATTTTTATTTCGATTTTCGTCATCAATTCTGCATTCCTACCGATCTTAGATTTAACGACGCCCCTGTATGTCTTGGGGCCTCCCGTCATTCTATCGTGCTGTCAAATATTTTGTTGATGGCGAATTCGAGCTCAATAAAACACATCTTATATTTGTGGCGTTTCTGCGGTAATAATGTGGTTATGGATTTATTTTAAGGAAATTGAAGGATTTTTATATCGAAATGGTATCGTTATTTATGAAGATGGTTAGGCTATCGTACTAATGTCTAGGGTCGTGATGCAAGAAGAAAACGGAGCGTCGCAAGGGACGTTTAGAAACTGAGAGCAACAATAAAGAAATACATCTTGAAATATTGTGATCACCGGAATCATATTTTGTATTTTGACCACCATATTGGTCAATAGTGGATTGTGCTATAGGCGAATAAATATGTACATATTTAGCGCCACAATACGGATAAATATTCCGCATCCTAGCAGGAAAGTTATTGACTCCACCTAGTGACTCATCAGCGATAGTCGAGCATGACATGTATATAGAATGTTATCAGTAAATGACTAATTTTCGTTTGTGAATAGTTTGAATCGTTTACGATATGAAGGTGAATCATATATTAGAAGTCGT
This sequence comes from Nephrotoma guestfalica, assembly GCA_963691935.1. NCBI lineage: Eukaryota > Metazoa > Arthropoda > Insecta > Diptera > Tipulidae > Nephrotoma > Nephrotoma guestfalica. The sequence goes on from OY829915.1 coordinate 253,582,859, forward strand.
AGGCAAATCCTATATCTGAGATGAACCATATGTGATGGACAAATACAATACAAACATTTCATTAAAATGTGGTCTAATATTCGAAATTTATTTATCAAAAAGTAATTTATAATGATAAACTGCCCCTTACAATCATCTTTATCAGCACATGTGTTGGTTTCCAAGTGGTTGCTGTTTCGCTTTTTAGTTGAATTTGTTTAAAAATTTTCTAATAAAACAATTACAAAATATTTACTTATCAATTCGACAAACAAAATCTTAACAGCACATGACAAAATAATCAAAATATTAATTGCGATGGCGTTCCGATAAAGAGTGTACAGAAATTGAAATGCAAATTTTTTCATTTCTTTCGATTGTTCGAAACATGAAAGATTTGTCACTCATGTTTCGCGTAAGACGTTGTCATGAAAGAGAAAATATATATGACATGTCTCACACTTGTCGTCGAACATTCTATAGACAGTCATTTTAGTAATTATTGTGACATGTCATTAATTAGTCGTTTAGAGTCAACATACCATCAAAAATAGACAAACAATTATTTTTTTTACTTTTTTATGCACATTTAAGACAAAAGGTAACAAATAGATCATGCATGTTGAGAAATTTCTAACTGGGACTCTTCGTGAACAAATTAAACAGGTTCGTATCCTCTATATTCGCAATATTAATTTAAAATGACGTTGCTGCAATTGTGTAACAACACATTCTTAATTCGAATGTATGCAATTAAACATTCGACTTTCTCCTAACAATTAAGCAGCTATAGATGAATCATCGATTCACAAGTTTGTATGTCTGCTGTAAAATCCCCAACTATATAACAAGGCATGAAGAGCCGGTACATAAACGAAAATATTGCAGGTAGAAAAATTTCTCGTATATTCTATACGTTTAGTTGTAGGCTAATTGAATGTTTTGTTTCAAAATTATAAGAAATAATAAAAATATTATTGGTGGCTCAAGTGTCTAGTGTATTATAAAATTGAAATTTTAAATTATGGATTATAGCAGGTTACCAGGTAAGATATTTGTTTGTTAACAATTTATTCATGCTGGTACTTAGTGCTTCACTGCTTTATGATATTGCAATGGTTATTTGCCTATTCGACTTATGCCTACGGCTTTCTAGAAACTGTGCGGGATATTTTTCGGAACTGTTTTAAGTCTTGAATATGTTGTTTCGACAGTCGTCTAAAACGACATAATATTCATTACAAGAATGACAGTAATATTTTCCTGCGATTTTTCTAGTTGTATTACTAATGAAACACATCTTAACTAATATTTGTTAAGAATGTGAAACGTCATGACATGTTTACTAACAAAATTGATTTGATATTGTAAATGTGTACAGTAAAATAATCTAACAAATACAACTAACTTGACTGTCGATAATCTGTTTTTTATAGTGTTTTGACATTTTAATAAAGAGAGAGAAAGAGAGGTCTGATTCGTTGTATACGAGTACTACAATCGTTATTTTAGTTTTAATTTGAATTTGTAATTGTGAAGTTCATTTATATCGACGTCTCGAGAATATTTTTGACAGCTAAAATGACTGAACAAGATCGACTAAGTAATTAAAATAAAGTTTTACATTTTAAACACACACAATACAATTTTTAACTAACATTACCTAATTTTGCATGATACGCATTAAAAATTTATTTTATTTAATTGTGTGCGCATTTTGATATAAATTTGCTCGTATTCTAATATTTTTACTTTGGTATTTTTGTAGATCCGAATCAACCTTATTATGGGCAACCAGCACAGCCCGGTTTTAATGCTGGATATCCGCCACAAGGTGGTGGTTATCCACCACAAGGAGGTTATCCATCGCAAGGATATCCACCACAAGGAGGATATCCGCCACAAGGAGGATATCCACCACAAGGAGGATATCCACCGCCAGGAGGTTATGCACCACAACCTGGATTTGCACCTCCACCACAACCGGCGTATGGCACTGGTTATATAGACCCAGAAAATCCTAATGGTGACGAAGCTAAAGGATTTGGTTTTACAGATGAAAGTATACGAAAAGGTTTTATTAAAAAGGTGTACGGTATTTTGGCTGTAAGTATACATCATTTCGTCATTTGGTGATTTGTTTTACTAAGCAAAACACTTTTTTTGTTTTAGGTTCAATTGTCATTAACCGGTGGATTTATTGCATTATTTTTACTACATCAGCCGACAAATTTATGGGTACGAAGAAATCCATCGCTATGGTGGATTGCACTTATTGTTCTATTCGCAACTATGATTCCAATGGTCTGCTGTGAAAGTGTTCGACGCAAATCACCGATGAATTTCATATTTTTAGGTCTATTCACAATAGCACAAGGATTTATGCTCGGCACTGTTTCGGGAACATACAAATCTGAAGAAGTTTTACTGGCTGTCGTAATAACAGCTGCGGTCTGCATTGGTTTGACGATATTTGCATTCCAAACCCGATGGGATTTCACCGTTATGGGCGGGGTTCTATTCGTGGCTGTTATTATTTTAATGCTGTTTGGAATTATCGCGATATTCTTCCCAGGCCGAACGATAAAACTTATCTATGCTTCAGTCGGTGCATTAATATTCTGTGTTTATTTGATCTACGATACACAACTGATGATGGGTGGCTCGCATAAATACTCGATTAGTCCGGAAGAGTATATATTTGCAGCTTTGAATCTGTACTTGGACATTGTTAACATTTTCCTTTATATTTTAACGATTATAGGGATCGCGCGTGATTAAAATGAGCCTTCAGCATTATAAACGTTATTTTAAACCATTTTTATTTTGCTATGACTATTATTAATTTTACTATTAATTTGTTAGTTTTTGTTACCTAATTTTTTAGTTTTTATTTTAGTCATATTTTTATGTTTTGTAAATACATAATATAGCTCATATTATCGGAAAATCCCGTTCTTTTAATTACATTACCTACATATCAAAACTATATAGCTTTGATTTAACCTTATGAACTACAAATAATCTTTTTAATTGCTATATCAAAAAATGATTAATTATATATATGTACATGATAAATAAATAAATTGTGGAATAATATTTTGTTTTTAAGGTAGTGAAAGAAAATCTTGTGCGGTGGATTTGTCTGCATCCGTTATACAAGTTATTATTATGTATTCTTACATGTAATAAAATAAGTAAAACATTCAATAACATCCTATATCTAATTCTAAACATTTATTATAAACTTGTTTTACGATATATTTTGTCTTTTTATTGGAACGAGTCAAACCTTAAAACAATCGCCCGCTTTATCGAACGACAATAAAACGACTCACATCCTAAATAATTGATTTTAATGAAATTTAATATGCATTCCAATCTTTTATCAAATAAATAAATTAATATTTATTGAATGCGAACAACTCGCTAATTTTAATTCTTTTTATGTAAAAAAAACTTCTAATTTATATTGTGTGTAATTTTAAAATATTCTGTATAAAATATCCTAGGACGTCAAGGTAGCTAACACTTTCTTATTATGCAACACCAAAAAATATTCAGTAATTTTTCAAAGGCTTTATTTGGTCCGTAGCTCGAAGGCGGCAGCATTGAGTCGTCCTAGACCATTGTTGCAATGTAATGCTATATAACCAACTTATTTATTTTATAAATTATTTAATTATTCATAATCATAAATATTATAATACATAAATAAATAAAAATAATATATTTTTTAAATGTATTAAAATTAATTGTACTGTTTATAATTTAAAATAAAATAAAACAACTAATAATTCGTATTTTAATCAGTCTGCGAAAACAAACTTTTATGAAATTATATTTTCAAATTTATAAATATTTTTTTAGCCGGCTAACGGTCGGCCATAAAAAATATTTATAAATTTGAAAATATGGTGATGTTTTGTGAGTCGATAGTTACAATTCGACGATTCTCATTTCTTTCGTAGACCTACCCCAGAATTACCTTTCGCCCACATGCATATTACCACAATAACTATAAAGCAAAGGTCATTGCCGCTATATAAATTGCCATGCGAACATGAAAAAAATATCGTTGAGTTAGTGACCGGCAACCGCGATTATACTTTTCCAATTATACTTTTCAAATTCGATTATATGCGATTTTTTGCCAGGCAAGTTTAATTTCGTTTATTTTTCCTTAAATACTTAAGTTTTTCTTATGATTTTTCAATCACATAACCATAATTTATCCAAGTACGGTTTCAGACTATATTTAATCCAAATTTTAAAACTTATTTCATAATTTCATTATTTTCTAAAAGTTTATCTTATTTATCTGATATTTTTTATTACATTTTTAATTTTTGTTTGTTTTGATTTTTTGCGGCATTTTGGTTTGCGCCGCGCTAGTCCCGTGTTCAACCAGTTAGATCCTTGTTTACGTTTTCTACAGAAATAAAATATAAGCAAAAAACGTAAACACAGGCAAGAAGTACTGTACAATTTTAAAGTAGTATGCGAACAGGCAAAACGCATACTGTGTGAAAAAGTGATGACACGGCCATATTTATACGTACTGCAAAGGTATAAAATAAATCGCACCAACATGGAGCAAATCTTAACACGTTTTACTGTCATGTGATCCACCGGTGGGTCACACGCATATGAGTTTTTAAAGTAAAATATTTCATATTTTGTATTAATGTTTTTTATTACACACTCTTTTTATCTCATAACATTGTAGTGCTGGATTACCCTCGCATTGACCTATCAATATAGTAATTTTGTATTCTAAAGCACTCAAATAACACATTTATTTCTGTTAAAACCCGATAAGCGTTTGAAGCGACATCTTCAGAAGTTTCATTGAAAATTGTTTTACAGAGGAAGGAACAACAAGTTGCGAGTTGTTATGGCGTCATTTTACTTTGGGGAATTTGAGAAATCTGTTATAGTTATTGTAGTTATATACCTACAGGTTGCTTTTTTTATTTTCAAGTTAAATTTCTATGTTCTATTTCTATGTACTTCCTATTTCTATGTACTTCCGTATTTCGGATTTTACTAATTTAATTACTTTCTATTTTAATATACGTATTAATGTTTTTATAGATATTATTTTTCGTTTCGTAGCATGACAATCTATATATTGAAAAAAGCTATGGTGTATGGGTTATTTACACTCCCTGAAATATACTAAAACTTAACTTAAGGCGGTTTTATCATTGGTGTTCTTTTCTTCGTTCGTTCGTTCTGACAATTTTTTCGACCAATCATATTGCTCCAAAATGACGATTTTTTCTCCTACATTTGTTCACAAGAGAATATTGGTTGGAAAAAATTGCCAGAATGAACGAACGAAGAAAAGTACACAACCATAAAAGCGGCTTTAGATGAATATATGCTTAGAAATTTTGCTTCTACTAAGCGTGCGCTATTTCTAATTAGGTGTCTAATAAGATTATTAATAAGAGGATTTCTGTTAAAATTACAATTTATAATAAATTTGTTTTTGCGATTCAATTTTGTATCTCCGATCATATTGATACTCGCTAGCTGATATAACGTTCCAGTACAGAAGTAGAACGGTTTATCTAGAATCATTTTCCGCATTCTATTTTGAATAATTTGTATCTTTTGTGTCTGATGTGTGTGAGTTTTGACCGCTTTACTCCACCTGAGACTCGTTTCCTACGGACTAGTTCGCTGTCTGATTTCCTACATGCATTTTTGTATCGATATAGAGTTTAAAAGTAACCTTCCTTTCTAAAATAATTCCCAGGTGTTTTGACTTCATTGTCCCTTCACTGTCGAAACTGTCGATCCTCCAAGGATTAAATTTCTATTAAGAAGGTATTTCCAGACTCTCCTTCTGATAAAACAAATGCTTTGTTGATTTTGTTTATCTTTATTTCCCAGTTAGTATATTACGCAATTATCCTTATAGAAACATTCTGGAGTCGCTTGATGATAACAATGGGATCTGTGTGAGATGCAATTGTAGCAGTGTCTTCAGCGAAGATCAGCGATCGTACACTCCGATGGGATAATAATGTCACCAGGGGGTCGATTTTGTTCAAAATCCGAGACACGAGACATGACATTTTCGTATACGTATAAGCAGTATAGTATACAATTTTATATTCGTGTGTGTAATTTTTCGTGTGTATGTTCGTTCAACTAGTTATTTAGTTTTTAATTCACCAATATCCATATTGAGTAGACCACTGGAAGTTGATAAATGAAGAATTCTACGTTGTTCTGCACATAAAAATTGATTACAGTTTTGTCGTGGGCTGTAACTTGACATTGAACTCCTACACCCGGCATCAGTTATTTCAATTCTACATTTATTTTCACGAACATAAGAATTATATTAACGAGCACTGTAAATTGGTTACTGGTTGTAACATTAGGCACTCTCTCGTCAGGAAATCCATCGAAATCCTCTTAGCATAGGTTGATTGCGCATAGATCATTGATATTCAAGTTGTTGCAATATTGATCAGTAGACCCGATCTCTGGTTGTATTATAGGTCGGGTTTTCACTAGTTTCTTTAACAATTCACATATTCATAAAACGTGTCACTTGCAGAATAAATGCTGTATTCTCCTGGTTTAAGTATGTACCATAAATGTGTTCAACGTACCGTCGTTGCAAACCAGTATAATACAAAACCAAAACAAAAAATTTATTTAATTTGTATGTCAAACTGACTACACAAAAAAACAAATTGCGGCTGGCGTTACAACGGTAGAAATCTTTACCGAGAACATAAAGTTTAATGACATGGGGCTCTATTCTACCTTTCCTTGAGATTACTACAATGCCATTATAGCAGTTTTGTGACCTAATTTATTTTTCCCCGGGTAATCAGTTGGAGGAATTCTTAACGGAAATAAAATTAAATTGAGAAGAATATTCCCAACCAATTTCGATAGGGAATAACTAATTTCCAATTTATAAAATTTACATCAATGTTGGTCCTCGGCAGGTCAGAACAAAAGAATTTTGACAAACAAATGTTAATAAAGGGTGATTTTTTTGTGGTTAGGATTTTCATGCATTAGTATTTGACAGATCACGCGGGATTTCAGACAAGGTGTCAAAGAGAAAGATGCTCAGTATGCTTTGACATTTCATAATGAATAGACTTACTAACGAGCAACGCTTGCAAATAATTGAATTATATTACAAAAATCAGTGTTCGGTTCGAAAAGTGTTTCGCGATTTACGTCCGATTTATGGTCTACATAATCGACCAAGTGAGCAAACAATTAATGCGATTGTGACCAAGTTTCGCACTCAGTTTACTTTATTGGACATTAAACCAACCACACGAATGCGTACAGTGCGTACAGAAGAGAATATTGCGTCTGTTTCTGAGAGTGTTGCTGAAGACCGTGAAATGTCGATTCGTCGCCGTTCGCAGCAATTGGGTTTGTGTTATTCGACGACATGGAAGATTTTACGCAAAGATCTTGGTGTAAAACCGTATAAAATACAGCTCCTGCAAGAACTGAAGCCGAACGATCTGCCACAACGTCGAATTTTCAGTGAATGGGCCCTAGAAAAGTTGGCAGAAAATCCGCTTTTTTATCGACAAATTTTGTTCAGCGATGAGGCTCATTTCTGGTTGAATGGCTACGTAAATAAGCAAAATTGCCGCATTTGGAGTGAAGAGCAACCAGAAGCCGTTCAAGAACTGCCCATGCATCCCGAAAAATGCACTGTTTGGTGTGGTTTGTACGCTGGTGGAATCATTGGACCGTATTTTTTCAAAGATGCTGTTGGACGCAACGTTACGGTGAATGGCGATCGCTATCGTTCGATGCTAACAAACTTTTTGTTGCCAAAAATGGAAGAACTGAACTTAGTTGACATGTGGTTTCAACAAGATGGCGCTACATGCCACACAGCTCGCGATTCTATGGCCATTTTGAGGGAAAACTTCGGAGAACAATTCATCTCAAGAAATGGCCCGGTAAGTTGGGCACCAAGATCATGCGATTTGACGCCTTTAGACTATTTTTTGTGGGGCTACGTCAAGTCTAAAGTCTACAGAAATAAGCCAGCAACTATTCCAGTTTTGGAAGACAACATTTCCGAAGAAATTCGGGCTATTCCGGCCGAAATGCTCGAAAAAGTTGCCCAAAATTGGACTTTCCGAATGGACCACCTAAGACGCAGCCGCGGTCAACATTTAAATGAAATTATCTTCAAAAAGTAAATGTCATGGACCAATCTAACGTTTCAAATAAAGAACCGATGAGATTTTGCAAATTTTATGCGTTTTTTTTTAAAAAAAAGTTCTCAAGCTCTTAAAAAATCACCCGTTATATATTTCCAATTCCCTAATGGGAAGTCAAAATAATGCCACAGCCATAGCAGAAATATGTTGTTTTTCTTGACAGGTTCGATTTCTGTAGAATTCTACGTAAATTTTTTGGTAAAACTTGAGGTATTTCAGCGCATTCTCCATTGAATTTATAGCACAGTAAAAAGGCCTCCAGGGCCATATTTGAAGCACCTGATTTTAGTTGCGATTTTTTTCCTCCCAAAAACTATTATAATTTGGTATTTTTGATCCTCGCTCGTTAGACAAATTTCTGATATCCTACCTCATTCTCATGCTTTGATCCTCATTCTCAAGCTGAAAATCATATTTACTTAATCTATTTTAATTTAGGTAAAAGCCACTTAATATTTAAATACACAGCACACAAAAACGATCAGTATCAACATGAATTTCATCTTCATTTTTAATTTCTTCATTAAGAAGACATACAGTATACAAACATAGAACGAACCGGACGAACAACTCTCATACTCTTTTATCTGTAATTTAAATGGCATTTTATTGGGTTAGCATGAAAGTTTTTTAGGCCAGTGAATTTAATAAATATATTCGGTTTGAATTAATTCCTTATTTTAAATTTTTTAGACCCGAAGCAAGAATTTTATGGGCCTTCGGCACAGCCTGGTTTTAATCCGGGATACGCACCTCCTCCAGGTGGATATGTCCCTCCAGGAGGATATCCACCACCTGGAGGATATCCACCTCAAGGCTATCCGCCACAATCTGGATATGCACCACCACCAGCTCAACCGGCATATGGTACTGGTTATATAGATCCAGAAAATCCTGGGGACGAGGAAGCTAAAGGATTTGGATTCACTGATGAAAGTATCCGGAAAGGTTTCATTAAAAAAGTATACGGGATTTTATCTGTAAGTATTTGTCATTTACAATAACTAAATAACCAATTTTTTTAAAAAATATTTCTCATTTAAGATTCAATTATCTTTAACTGGTGCTATGATAGCGCTATTTGTACTACACGCGCCAACACAAAGATGGGTCTACAAAAATGATTACCTTTGGATCATTGCATTTATAATCTCGTTCGCAACGTTGATACCAATGGCTTGCTGTGAAAGTGTTCGTCGCCAATCACCGATGAATTTTATATTTTTAAGTATATTTACATTGGCCCAATCGTTTTTGGTTGCTACTGTAGCGGGAATGTATGAATCTGAGGAAGTTTTGCTTGCTGTAATTATAACCGCTGCTGTATGTGTTGGGCTGACAATATTTGCCTTTCAGACGCGATGGGATTTCACCGTAATGGGTGGAATACTTTTTGTGGCACTCATTATTTTATTATTGTTCGGTTTCATTTCGATATTTTTCCCGGGCCGCACGATAAAACTTATTTACGCTTCTTGTGGTGCGTTACTGTTTTGTATCTATTTGATTTACGATACACAATTGATGATGGGTGGCGCGCACAAATACTCAATTAGCCCGGAAGAATACATCTTTGCCGCATTGAATTTATATTTGGATATTATCAATATTTTTCTTTACATTTTATCCATTATAGGAGTTGCAAAAAAATGAGGTGGCTCATCCTCAATTTAAGCACTCATTTAACTGAAATCATGTTTATTTTTATTATTGCGGTTAATTTCGTAATTATCGTTATTAGTGTTATAGATAGTTTTGTTGTTTATTTTTTTATTTTTTGTTAAATTTATTTTTAGTTCAATAGAGTTCATATTAATGAATAAACCATAAAATAGTTAAAACTCCAATTTTTTCGTACGGGGTGCGAAACATCTCAATACGAAAGTATAAATAACGAAACGAATAAATTAAATCTGGCCAATTTTTTTTTTTGAGAAAACCTAATTTTTGAGTATTTAATGTTAAGAATTTTACTGGAGAGTCATACCTTAAAGCACACGGATCGCAACGACAATAAAACGACTCATCCAGTAAATTATTGTTTAAGTATAATCCAGTATACATTCCAAATTTAAATTGGAAAATTAAATGAATTAATTAAAAATAATATATTTATGTTTCATAAATGCATTATGTCTCGCTTTACTTGCGAAGCCCGGAGAGCTAATCTCGTTGTCCTATTATCGTATGTACACCTGCAACATATTAGATATTTTGGAAATATGTTTGTTATGGTCTTTCACTCGAGAACGGCGCGCTCTATTATAATATTATACGTATTAATTTAGCTGAAAAACATAATTAGAAGGTTGCTTTCCACGTGGAGGGCTAGATAGCGATATTTTCACTGGAATTTATTAACTATTTGATCAAGTTTTTCGTTTCTCAATTCGATTAGCGATTCGATATTCAAATAATAAATAAATCGTCGATGATATTAACTTGTCATCGAAGTGGAAAAGTAACCTACATTTATAAGAATAATTAATCGACATATTTTTTGAATGTAATAATTGTATTGTTTTGAAATAAAATCAATTCATAAATTTTAAGTTATTTATTTATATCAATCTTTTATCCCCTGTATTAGATCTCCCTCGACAGGTGAGCTGACATTGTTCATAAACACGGAGTTAAGTTTTAATACTGTTTTAAATATTTACGGGGATGATTACAACGATTTAATTGGTAAATAGCTATATAAAGCGTTCTAGAAAATACATCGGAAACTAACACTTGAGATGAATCAGATTAAATTGTATCCAAATTGGTTCATAAATTACGAACCATTTAAAAGGAAGAGATAAATCCGCAAACTACAGAGGATGGGAGCTTGAACAGATTAAAAAACAAATTACGAAAAATTATTAAACCTCCAGGAATACAAGTAAAAATTAAGTAGAGTAATCAAAACCTCAAGCAAGTAAAACAGGAGAACCAAAACTATACTCGCTAGTGATAATGCCAACATCAATTAGGACACTGTCGAAGACAACAGTTCTTCAAAAAATATTAAGAATCATGGACGCTCTTAACATTCGACTACCTAAATAACTGAGACGACTTGAAGTTTTAAACAACGTGCTAAGCAAAACTCTGAATGAAATGGCATTCATTTCGTTCATAGTATCCTGGAATGCAAGGTAATTCAGAATAAGACATTTTTCTAAATATCCAAAAAATTGTTATATGCCTAATGTTACGCCTAACATCAAAGTCGTTCACTATGACACATTTGAACACGGGATGTAACAAAATAGTACAAGGCACGGAAGAAGACCAAGTAAAATAGGACATGACGAAATAGTACATTGTACAATAATGGATGATTTGCTTTCAATTATTGGGAATACAAATTAATTCGGTCCGTTTTCAAAAATGGGCTCTGACTATGACAAATTTTTAATAGTGACAGCTGATTTCCGTTGTTTCAGACAGATTAGACGTCTGCCGTTAACATTCAGTTTGTATTGCTTTGAGTTTCATACAAGACGTGTTTTTTTATGTTGTTGAATATGTCGGATTTTGTGATAAATAAACAGCATTTGCGGGAAGTGTTAATATTTTGTTTTAATTGGAATCATGTAGAGAATGGTTTCGACGCTTCAAAAATGATGATTTCAGCGTTGAAGATAAGCCTCGCTTGAGACATCCAAAAAAATTCGTAGGTGATGAATTAGAGGCATTGCTCGATGAAGATCCGACTTAAACGCAAGAGGAGCTTACCGGTACATTGGGGGTGACCCAACAAACAGTTTCCGTACGATTGAAATCTATGAGCATGATTCAAAAGTAAGGCAATTGGGTCCCTTATGAATTGAAACTAACAGACGTGGAAAGGCGATTATTTTCTTGCGAGTGACTGGTGACGAGAAATAGATCTTCTACGATAACCGCAAGACGAAAAAATGCTACGCGTTGCCCGACCAATCGTTGCCATCGACCTCAACATCAACACTAAAGGCGAACATTCATAGTTGGAAGGTTATGCTGCGTGTATCTGCTGGGATCAAAGAGGTGTTGTGTAATACGAGCTGCTATAACCTGGCGATTCCATTACGAGCGAACGGTATAGACTACAATTAATTCGTTTGAGCCGTGCATGATGAGAAAAACGACCGGAATATGAGAAAGGCATGATAAAGTTATTCTTCTGTATGACATTACTCCTTCTGATTACAGGTTGTTCCGATGGATGCAACACGATTTGGTAGGTCACCGGTTCACTTCTTTCGAAGAAATTGCAAATTGGCTTCAAACTTGGATCGCCTCAAAAGACGAAACGTTTTTGCGAGATGAGATTCGAAAATCGCCTGAAAGGTAGGAAAAAGATATTTTAATTAATCTGTTCATTCATTTTATTTTAAAATAAATGCATTTTAAAATTAAAAGAACGAACCGAATTAATTTTTACTCCCAATAAATTAATTATAAAATGATTTTGATTGAAGATTGACTTTAAGTTAAAGTAAAATTTTCCTTCACTTAACAGTTACAGATAATATTTCAAAATAAATCTCGTTAAATGTATTATGTACTGTATTGTGATGTAATGTTTTATTCGGTCATGTATCGTACCATGTACCTTAGAGTGCTATGCACTGTTTTGAAATATAAGATTTTAGCACATACTGTTGTAAAATGTGCCGTTCCGTGTGAGAATCTTTATGGATGACGTAAAATTAAAGTTACCTACCTTGAAATTAAAGAGGAATTTACGCAAGTAGTCACTTTGAAGTTATAATAGCAATAAAGAATAAAGTGTTACGTCAACATATTGCCCTACGCGATTTAACTTAATAATTAAAGACCGTCATTTAACATTTTTTAAACCACTCGGTTCAAGTTTCATTAATTTTAAAGCAAAATATACCTTCTGGGGTTCAGGAGTAACTTCTAAACGAGGAAGGGGACATTTACCGCTGGACGAGTTGAAAGGTTTATCCTGGTGATAAACCAACATATTCGCCTAACTAAGCAGAAATACAGAAACAAAGGACCCAATCGCATAGCCTTCTTTATCTCCAAAGGCATTAAGTCGTATCACACACCTGATGCTATGAGGATCAGTGCCACAATAATTAAGAAGACGGCCACCTTGGCTAATAAAATATGGTGAGAGGTATTCCATAAACTAGTTGATGTTTATAATATAATTTAGGTGCCAATTAAAATTTCGATACAGCTATATGATGAATGAGAACAATAACATAGGTACACGAAGCAGTAGTGGAGTAGTACTCTACCAAGATCAAGAGAAGTTCGCCCAAATATTACTTATTCTCTAAAAGTTAGGGAAATGAAAATCAAGAATAGCCTCTTAGAGAAGACGTAATATAATTCAACTCACAATTTCCTATAAAAAGAATTGAAATTATGAATTAATGAAGAAAAAGATATTTTTCGAAAAGATAATTCGGGATTGTGCGTAATGATAAGACTGGCTGATTGCTAATTATTTCAATTAAAGCACCAATTGAGGATGCAAAATTTTATTAAAGCGTAAAGAAGATTTGTCAGAGTTTTTCTGTAATAGACGGCCCAATCCATCATATCATATACAACATGAATGTAGCGCTAAAAGAGATTTATAGGCGCGATTCACCAGAAAAGCGTTAAATGTGATATTCTACGGTGATTTGGTTATATGACCAAAATAAATTTGGAAGGGAACGCAATTGAATGAATAAATTTTATTCGAACATATCGCAGGGAAAAGTTGTAACGGAATTTTATTCAGTTCCGTTATCAACCCAAACATCAAATTTTAACATACGGCATAACCTTCGAGGTGATACCTCAAATTCTACCAAAAGAAATTACCATGCCGTATTTCGCATTGTTATTGGTTGCTTATGTTACTCAGATTACTGTATATATCCATGCAGTAGGTGAATAAACGTAAACCATAATAATATATAATGCAACATTATCAATTTATTTTTGCATCGATATGTCTTGAGGTAAATGGCATGAAAAAAAACTCTGCTATTGAAAATACCTACAATTGCACCTTTCGATCGATTGATTTTTTGTTGATGTAAATAAATTTTTGCGCGTGCATTGAGTAAGCGAAAATCAATGTCACGTTGTTGTACGTTTTTGCGTTCGTACATTTTGATGAATGTACAATAATTTGTTTTCAATTTTTGGTATAAAATGGACAACGGAAAGAAAGAAGCGAGAGTTGCGTGCTAGACAGTCAGCCGTGCAGCTGTGTTTAGAAGAGGTAGAAAGTTCAGTTTCTTTTTGGGTAATTTCCTGATATCTAAAATAAAATGCGTTTGTTAACATGTGTAAAATTTAGTGAAATACAATAATAATTTTAAAAAAAAGTATAAATTAATCTGAAATAAATTTAATTAAGAAAATTGGATGTGTTTATTATCTCGTGATACTATACAGTGTTCATTAAGTTACATAAATAAATTGATGTAATCGGGGAATGTAATCAAATCAAGTGCCAATAAATGTGAAATATCCGAAAAATTCGTTTTGTGGGAGTGTTGCAAGTTTGATTTATGTTTGACACCAAAGAAAATTTTTGTTCATTAATTTAAAAATAAAAATAAACGTTAGTGAAATACATACATTGAAAGACTGATCCGGGAGGTAAATTAAAAGTGCGAGTTTTTTAGTCTAGTGCTTTGCAGACTAAATTTTCTTTTTTTTTTGGTAAGTATGATTTTAGTGCAGTAGAGATACTAACCATTCTAATCGTGGCGAGGTTCCTTAGTTGCTTCTAGCAAAGCTGAGTCTTGCTAGGAGCGAGGGCATCGAAAGTAACCCTGCCCATAGGCGGGACACCCTCTTTCTGCTGAGGACCTCCTCCACGCCATTAAACCACTAATCGTTAAGCTTCTCTATTAATATTTTTTTTTGGTGCGTATTTCTTAGGGTAATTATGTTACCCTAAGAAACCAGAATTAACAACCGTGGGTAAAACATCCGCTTGAGATATGTAGGACCCGCCAGTTTTGGGTCTGAGGACCCCACTTTTCATTTTTTTTTTCAACCTTTAGATGGTAAATATTAGGCCATCTTTCTCTTTCTCTTTTGTTATTGTGCGGTAATCTAGGTCCCGCATTTCGTCTAACCCCAAAAACCCACGACCACATCCCCTACAAGACTGAGCTGCGGGAATCAAAGCCGCACATGGGGTTAGTGCATGAAATGGGGACAAATTTCTTTAGCGTTAGGGTATACGGTCGTAAGACGGTGAACTTCTAGCGTTACAGTGGCGCCCAAATCGGGGCCATAATTCGGCCCAAAAATTCTGGTAACAAATACCACAATAAGTCTAAGAAATTCAATTGAGGATCCCCTCACACTCTCGTCTAAATTAATATTCGACATTACTTTTTGGATAATGTTCAAAAATTGTTAAATACTTCTAAATAAAATTTAAATCGGTTTAAAAAACAGTGTGCTTGGTTTTTATCATTGTTAGATGTAAATTTCTATCGATACGAGTATGGCAGCGGCAAGCCTGACCTAATACGTGGTGGGTCATACGCGTACCGACGGAGATTGATGATAGTTGAGCTTCTATGCTAGATCCCCGAATGGATGGTTTATCCGTGGCATGTCCCAACCCGCACTCCGGGGGATAAACCAACATTCGTGGTAGTTATAGGAGTTTAAGAATTCATCTAATGTGGTGGGAAGGCTGGAGCATGCGTTGATAACCGAACTCAAACAATAATCCAGTTGTACGGTTTTCTGTACCGTGTACAACAACCAGTGGTGCAACGGATGTTAGTAAGGGTGAAAAGGGTTTTTCCTTGAAACAATGTGCATCATCTCTTTCCTTGCCGAGTGATAAGACCGGGGGTATTAAGAGCTGCACATTTCTCAGATACTAAAACTACTTTTCCGCATCCTAAAGTAAGTTGCACGACTGTCACTAAATTTTCCTACGGTTTGATTCCACAATGGTTATAAGAAATTATTACGAGTTGTGGCAAATTTTATTATTCAAAATATGGATTTCCAACAAGCAGTGTATAGTTAGGTTATTGCGCAAATTCCACTTTGTCGTTTCATTTAAAATTTATCATCCTCCGGGATGGGGTTGCCAGTCCTCCCATTGCTAGTTGTAGGCGCGTTCAGGGTATAATGTGTTTAGCTGTCCAATCCGGTTTTCTATCAGTGAACGGATATTGATGAGGTTTCGGACATAAGCTAAACACTATTATAGCACACACTGTTGAAATCCTTGGTGATAACCGGCGTGTTATCATCCCCAATAGACAGCAATAGCAGCTGTTGTTAGAGGCCTGCAAAGGTCTCATCAACATCAGTTGACTTACATGGTAACGTTTTTGTCACCCATGTAGGTGAGCTCCTCTGCTGAGTTCAGGGTAAGACTGCCAGCTGCAGAAAAGGGGACAACAAACTTGCCATGGTCTATTGGGTACCATAAATGTCATCTGTTTCCAAGTTCACCATAGCAGCGAGGATCACCTTGTATGTCAGGTTAAGACTACCGCTGCATCATTGGGAACAAGGAAATAATTTCATCAAAATTTCAATTTCAAAGCTTTTATCTTATCCTTATTTTTATCCCCGTTGGCGGAATTTATTCATTGAAGGGGGATATTACCCATGGTTGTTTTATTTTTGAATACGTTTTTTTTTAGTTAGTTTTTTTTATTTGAGGTTAAGAAAATTTTTTTTATTATTATTTTTTTTTTTTTAATCAACAACAATAATATAATGAATCTAGATTACCTAGATCAAGACGAGCTTCTTGTGGAGTTCGAGGTGAGAGGTATGGGTGATGCAGCTAAGCAAGCCATATCAGACGAGCTTAGGGGGATGCTTCAGGCAAAGTTCAAGGAGGAGGCCGCAGAAACGTACCTCCAGCCTCAGAGAGCCGATTGTCGGGGTAAATCCAAATTCGTTACTACCTCACCATTAGACTGAATATGAACCGGTGGGCTCGGTAGTCACATAGTCAGTGTAGTAGTGAGTTGAAGGCTGGCATGCCGCGCGCGAGAAAGCATGTCAGCATAGGTTAAGTCAAATAGTACTTAAGTCAGTAAGGTTAAGGAAAGGATGAGGTTGACCCAATCACATTCCATGCACATGGTTCAGCAAAGTGGGATTGGGTTAGCGCCATTCATCAGCACAACGGTCTTATGCTTGTTATCTCATGTCTAGAAATGGGTATTTTCAACTGGTGTTTGAGGCTAACGACGATACTGGTGGCAGCAGCGAGTCTGAGCAATCAGGGTTTGCAGTTCCAAGAGTTTCAGACTGAGCCGGGTATATACTTTGCTGAGGAAGGTAGGGCCAAACTGTCCACCAAAATTTGTACCATAGTGGGGTACTATAACTTATCAAGCTACTGGAGGGAGTGGGAGCACATGAGGCTAACACAAGAACATCTCCGAGCGACATGTGCAGAAAACGCCAATGCGACCAGGTACGTTAGACATTGCGAGGCGTTGTTAAGTCCGATAGCTTACTTGATGGACCAAATCGAGGATAGTAATAGGCTTCTCCAAGCACGCCACGGACAGAAAAAGAGGGCTCCATTGGATTTCCTCGGAGATTTAGCAGGGGACATAATCGGAGTGTTGGGCCAACGGGATGCTCAGAGGTATCAGGAGCAAATCAAACACCTGAATACCGGTGTACTAAAAACACAAACCATGCTCCAACAGCAAATGCATGTATTAGATTTGACCGGAAACATTATCCGTAAGGAGCATGAGGCAATGGAAAAGCATTATCGGGTAATCCAGGAGGAAATCGAGTCTGTGATGGTGCATGAAGAGTATATGGACGTGTTATTCCAGATATCTGCGGCCATTTGGATGTATAAGGATGTCCAAGGAGACCCGATAGATATACTCTCGGATGTACATCATGGGAGAGCAAGTGTGCGATTGTTACCTCCTTCGCAGTTTGCAAAACAACTATGGGAGATAAGTAAGCAGATCCCCACGAACCTGCAAGTTCCTAGTTCAAGAGCACACTGGATCAATGTATATCGGTTACTGGAGACCAAGGCAGCAATCATCGAGGATCAGATTATTTTCGAAGTTCAGGTACCTCTTATCCAGGGGGAAGAGTACCAGATATTTCACCCCATCCCGGTTCCAACAAGATACCAAAGGGGGTATGCTTACCTCGAGCCACAATACCAGTATGTTTTGGTTAGCCGCTCTAAAGTGTGGTACCAACCAATCTCTGCAAAAAGGTTGGACGAGTGTAGACGCTGGGAAGAAGGAACGGTAATTTGCCAAGCAGGAGGACCAACGTACAAGATAGAAAGTCAAGAAGAGCATTGTGAAATGGCGTTGCTGTCACATGCCAATGAGCAACCGAGCCGATGCCCCATAAGAACAGCACTACCTTCGACTTATATTCACCCATTAAAGGATAACCGGTGGATCATGGTACTACCACGCGAAGTAGTCTTTGATTTGGAATGCCAGGAACAATCTCAGGCAGTGCCTATGAACGGGAGCGGAATTCTATCACTAGAGCCCGGCTGTAGTTTGAGGGGGGCCTCGGTGGTCATTAAAACCACGACTACTTACAAAACAGTAATCCGTGCTGATGTTGTTCCAAGATTCAACCTCACGCAGAAAACAGAGAGGCGTACCTTAACATTCCCCGCCAATGCGTTAGAGGTCGAGGTGTCCGAACTACAGCAAACCATCCAAGAACTAAAAAGAGAAGAACCGTGGGCCCAGGTCAATTGGCATCACATCGGGAACTATACTGGCACTGGGGCGGTTTTGGTACTAACCTTAATTCTGTTACTCTTGGGATGCAGACTCTGGAATAGACCGTGGAGACAACGGGGACCAATAAGGCAACGGCCAACACCACGGGAAGGCGGAAACCAGGCTGAGGGGGCGCAGGGAAACCTGATCTGATAACAAGGATAGAACGTAGGGTTAGACATTTAATGCTTATTGGTAGTAATAATTAGTAGCCCATAGTTATAATTTAGATATTTAGATATAGGTTAGGTGTTTAATTTAGACAGCCCGGCACTGAGACTAGCTCAGGGTGTGGGAGTTCCCCACGTGGGATGTAAGGAAACTGAATTTCTACTCCTGTCCTCCTTTCATTAGGGCATGAGATCCCTTTTCATCTCAGGGTTTGGGTTTTCCCCACGCTGTAACGGAATTTTATTCAGTTCCGTTATCAACCCAAACATCAAATTTTAACATACGGCATAACCTTCGAGGTGATACCTCAAATTCTACCAAAAGAAATTACCATGCCGTATTTCGCATTGTTATTGGTTGCTTATGTTACTCAGATTACTGTATATATCCATGCAGTAGGTGAATAAACGTAAACCATAATAATATATAATGCAACATTATCAATTTATTTTTGCATCGATATGTCTTGAGGTAAATGGCATGAAAAAAAACTCTGCTATTGAAAATACCTACAATTGCACCTTTCGATCGATTGATTTTTTGTTGATGTAAATAAATTTTTGCGCGTGCATTGAGTAAGCGAAAATCAATGTCACGTTGTTGTACGTTTTTGCGTTCGTACATTTTGATGAATGTACAATAATTTGTTTTCAATTTTTGGTATAAAATGGACAACGGAAAGAAAGAAGCGAGAGTTGCGTGCTAGACAGTCAGCCGTGCAGCTGTGTTTAGAAGAGGTAGAAAGTTCAGTTTCTTTTTGGGTAATTTCCTGATATCTAAAATAAAATGCGTTTGTTAACATGTGTAAAATTTAGTGAAATACAATAATAATTTTAAAAAAAAGTATAAATTAATCTGAAATAAATTTAATTAAGAAAATTGGATGTGTTTATTATCTCGTGATACTATACAGTGTTCATTAAGTTACATAAATAAATTGATGTAATCGGGGAATGTAATCAAATCAAGTGCCAATAAATGTGAAATATCCGAAAAATTCGTTTTGTGGGAGTGTTGCAAGTTTGATTTATGTTTGACACCAAAGAAAATTTTTGTTCATTAATTTAAAAATAAAAATAAACGTTAGTGAAATACATACATTGAAAGACTGATCCGGGAGGTAAATTAAAAGTGCGAGTTTTTTAGTCTAGTGCTTTGCAGACTAAATTTTCTTTTTTTTTTTGGTAAGTATGATTTTAGTGCAGTAGAGATACTAACCATTCTAATCGTGGCGAGGTTCCTTAGTTGCTTCTAGCAAAGCTGAGTCTTGCTAGGAGCGAGGGCATCGAAAGTAACCCTGCCCATAGGCGGGACACCCTCTTTCTGCTGAGGACCTCCTCCACGCCATTAAACCACTAATCGTTAAGCTTCTCTATTAATATTTTTTTTTGGTGCGTATTTCTTAGGGTAATTATGTTACCCTAAGAAACCAGAATTAACAACCATGGGTAAAACATCCGCTTGAAATATGTAGGACCCGCCAGTTTTGGGTCCGAGGACCCCACTTTTCATTTTTTTTCAACCTTTAGATGGTAAATATTAGGCCATCTTTCTCTTTCTCTTTTGTTATTGTGCGGTAATCTAGGTCCCGCATTTCGTCTAACCCCAAAAACCCACGACCACATCCCCTACAAGACTGAGCTGCGGGAATCAAAGCCGCACATGGGGTTAGTGCATGAAATGGGGACAAATTTCTTTAGCGTTAGGGTATACGGTCGTAAGACGGTAAACTTGTAGCGTTACAAAGTTTATGGCCAAAGAGTTAGGCGCTGGAGTATGCGGTGTTTGAATACGAACAGAATAGAACAGAAAAAATTTATTACTTATCGTACGTCACTTTATTCCCCTCAATAAAATGATATTGCAGAAAGAAAACATCGTACTTTCATTCAAGTGGCCTATTGCCAAATTAGAATAGGGTTTCTTGGTTTTTTATTTATTACAAATTCTACCACATTCTAAAAACTGAAGGTATTTAAATTGTATCTTTTCTAATGAGAATTTGTATCGAGATAAATCAATAAAGCAAGATAAGATAAGGTTGTAATCGTTATTCCGTAAAACATATGCGCTTTGCAATTTATTTGTTGCGTCTCCGTCCTACATAGTTAGAAACATATCCGCACTGCATAGGGTAGAGGGTACAATATAGCACATATGCTCGTTCTGCATAATAATTTAACCAATATCTGGTGGTGTACTGTAATATAAATATGACACACGTTCTGAGAATAAAAACGAGAAGAGCCCACTAAAGAGCATTTGTGTTTGTTTTTTTTTAAAGAATACTTGGTAACAAACCACTCTACTTTTCATAGTCGGCACTTTATCTGCATTACCTATACACATACATTTACTTACATACGTCAAATATATTTTTATTTGCTTGTAATTTAAAACCTTTATATTAAGTTCACGGCAATTGACATAGAACGATTCCAAATATTCAAATTAATGTTACAAACTTATATGGTTTTATTCCGCAATTAATGAATAAACTGTAAGATCATTTTCAGGGACTTACCACCCTGTCATACCTACTAAGAAGACCTATCTTATTTAAGTTTATTATTAATTGTTTTCCCCTGCTGTTTAAAATTAGGAAAATTTGTCGTTAAAACTACAACTACAGAGCAAGGTATCTTGGGCCTTCTCGCGAGAAATTGGTTGGTTGAACTGGGGATTTTGGACACGCGAATGTGGGCCTAACCAATTTTTGTCAAATCCTACGAAAGCCAAAATATAGTGCTAGTATTCGGAGTTGATTTACAATGTTAATTAAGTTAACCACATAGGCAAGCAGGTAGTCTAGACAATAATATAAGCATTGATTTAGTAATGATTCAAAAATTTACTTGTTTTTGCAATTGTCTCTTGTGTGGTGCCAGCCAGAAAATGTTAACACTTGTATTGTTTGGAGCCAAAGTGACAATTACTAACATCAACAACTTTAAAACGACCAACATCCGACTTTCTTTTACTACGAATGTATACATAGATATTGAATACAGCACATTTGATTTATAAAGTGAAAAATTAAGCTTAGTGGACTTTTGGTAAAACTGCCTTGTTCATCATCAAAAAACATAATTCCAAAATAATTTATTTAAATCTTTCAATTCTTTGTCGTTTTTAGTAAATGCTAAATTTTTCAACATCATTGCAAAAATTGAAAACTGTCATTGAAGATGTCACTTTCTGTACACAGATTTCCCCTGAATTTCGCGAGGATCTCTCAATTAATGGAAAAAGTTCAAGTATGAAGTTTTATTCCGAATAGTCCCGCTTGAACTGTAGAGGTGCCGAATTTTGATGAATTAAATTTTTTTTTTATCAAAAATATTCTGAACTAATTTTGTTTGAAATTTAATTTACAATCATTTTGTTTTTAATCGTTTTTTCGCAAATGCTTTATACTTTTCAAAATATTTGTAATTAACGGAATAGCTGCTATGGAAGCTGCCAATGATGTCTTCCAAAACCACTGCGATCTTCCAATTTATGGAAAAAACTTAAGAATGAAATTTCACCCCGATCAATTAATCCGTGAATTTTGAAAAACTGATCTGGACCGGTATTGTTTCAAAATTAATTTAGAGTCTTTCAGTTCTTATTCGTTTTTCTTGTAAATGATATACTTTTCAAAATAATTGCAAAGAGCTATCACTTCCGGTGGACCGATTTCAGCCAAAAATCAGTGGGATCTTCCAATTTATGGAAAAATATCTAAATAGTTTCACCCCGTTCGGTCAATCCTTTTGGTCTGTAGAGAAGCTACACCACAGATTTATTTAAAACCACTTTTTTGACTTTGGCGGTATAGCAAACGGTACATCTGCAAAAATTTCGAGTAATGATTACTATAATTTATTTTACTACGTAAAAGAAAGTAACAAAGTAACAGTGTTTTGTTTGGTGCATTGTGAATTAATAGAAAGGTTTTAAAACTTCTCGTTGGTATTTTATTGTGAATTATTTTGTGTTGTTGTGTTCTAAAGATAGAAGCAAAATGAACGCTGTGCAGTGAACCCTAGTCCACACGATCAACTCGATGTGCTACACCAATCCAATAATTTAAAGTGCAATTCTCAGAATCAGTTTCTATTTTGAGCACATCACTTAACTCCTCTCTCTCTTAATTAATTATATTATTTGGGTTTTTGATTTTATGCACCAAACCAATACAACTTCAAATAATAAACAAATTTTTAGCTAATTTTGAATGCTCTCTTTGTGTGCCAATCAATTTTTTCATATTAACTCGATACATTAGTATGTTCGATAAACTTGTGATCGTCGATCGTGCGGTCGAACAGCTGAACGATATAACTCGTTGTCCTCAACCTGCCGGATTACATTAGTGTGAAAAGTGTTTTACCAAGTTAATCTAATTTCAGTGTGTTGTGAGACAAACAAAAATTTGGAATAATCAAGTTTGTAGTTACAAATTAATCCGTAAAAATATCAATTTTTTGTGTTTCGATTTTATATTTTGTTTGTGTTTCTGACCAAGGTGAGTGTAAGCCGAGCTTTAAGAATTTACTTTTATTGCTAATTTGGATTTCCCCTAAATAATACGTATACAATTTATTATATTAAAATACATAAAAATTATTATGTTTAATAATAATAACTATCTATATACGAAGATAAGCATCACTTTAGAAATTCCGTTTAAGAAGTATTTGAATACAGTGTGCCCTCATACTAGAAGCCATTGCGTTTAACACCAACAATATTAATTAACATACATTGTGAAATTTATTCTGAAAGTGCATAATTGGCAAAGTGTAGCGTTATCTGAGTATAACTCGCACAAGAGAATGATTTACATGACATAGATTAACAAGAAATTACAATTACTGAGAGGCTAGAACATTTCGTTTGGGCTGATGATAAGAAATAATAATTTACAAGTTTTATTATTAGTTATCGCTAACGTCGATATTATCATTAGAGGACTGTGCAGAACAAATGATTAGATTGGTGGATATATTGTAGTACTAATATTGAATTGTTCGTGCGAAGTGGAGTTCACTGTACAGAGTTTTGCTTTTTCATTCTGTACGTGTTCTGTACGTACGAGAATGTAAGTGTGTTTATGCTCATTTTCTCATTGTTTAACTTAACATTATTACTCAGTAAACATGTTTGATTTTTAACTACGATTAATTTAGTTTTATAGGGTGTTTTTGTGATCGAGACGAAATGTTTTCACTGGTATGCCTCAAGTGCACAGAGGTGAAGCTTAGGTTTCGTTTTCTAAAATCAAGGTTCTTACGAGTAGCCTCGAAACAGGAGTTGTTAAATTTTTGCAAGAGATACAAATATCCTGTAAATGTGCTCCTTGTTGCGATGGAGATGTTGGGAAAAGGAACTATTGAAAGACCCATATATGAACCCACATAAAATCCAAATGGCATACTTGCGATTAAATTGGGCATTTATAGTGGTTTGCTTCAGTTCCGCGACGTGCAACAGAGACCGGAAATTTACATTTTCGAATAGAACTAAGTATTTTTTAGTTTGAACAAAGTTCAGTTGGAAGAATTGACAAGAATTGTCCAATTAAAAATCTAACTTCTACCAATTCAAATTTATGCTCATAATATAATAATAATAATCCCCAACGATCTGTTACCCCTCCCAACCGCGCGCAGGAAGTCTCCATCTGTATTATTATTATTTTTTTGAGTATAATTCAAGTGAATTATAAACATGGATATTGAACTGCTTAACCAGTGAAATTCAAGAAAATTTGATAATATTTTAGCGGCAAAATATAAATTAGTATACAAATCAAATAAGATTATTAAAAGGCAAACTAGGTGGATAGCAAAACGATACCCCTCGCGGACGGAAGGAAAACGGAAGTTGAGACAACAAAATAAAATATCAAAACAGTTAAGTTAAATAAAAATGTTTTTAACGTGCATTTCGTCATGTTAAAATCAATGAAGTGTCAGTGTTGATTAGCTTCGTGCAGCATTCTAGAGACAAGTTCATTCTTACCGTAACCAGTTCTATGATGGTCGATTCGGAAGATAGGTACCGTTCTTAAAACTCGTGAATTTACATGTAGATTGATCTTTTCTAATAGAGCAGGAGAGTCGATACCGCCGGTTAGCAACTGGCTAGTTGAACATGTCCACCCACGGCCCGCGTAAAGCAAAGCGAAGAAATATGCTATGAACTGCTTCAATCTGAGGTTCACCATGATAAGGCGACCACACCTGGCTAGCATACTCGAGCAGAGAACGAACGAATGTTGAATAAAGAGCCTTCGTAACATAAGAATTGTCGAATTCTTTCGACCAACGCTTGATGAACCCGTGCACAGCGAGTTTGCTTCATTGATAATACGATCGATGTTATGTCTGAAATTCAATTCGCTGGCACAAATGACACCCAAATCACGAACATAACTGGCTCTGGTAACGGTATCGTTGTTAATATAATACTCACGAAAAATGCACTGTGCACGTTTTCGAGAGTAGGTGATTGTTTGACATTTGCCCACGTTCCACTCAAGGTTGATTGAGGTCGAATTGTAAGAGGCTCTTGTCGGTGGTGTTTGAAATCCATTTGTAAATCTTCATGCCATCGGCGTATATAGATAACGATGAATTTTTATTAAACATTCAACGTCGTGAAATGAATCTGTACAGCACATGATATATACGGTTTTTAAGATAAGAGCCCACTCAACGGAGAATTTAGGGAAGAAAGCCAAGAGCCGTAAGCTTAAACAAAATAACTTCATGAGAAATCCTGTCAAACAACTTGCTAAAATCGGTGAAGATAACATCAACCTCATTCCCCCCCGCATCCATCATAGTCAATGTTTGTGAAATGAATTCTATGAGGTGAATTCTTTGAGAAAACCATGCTGATTGTCAGAAAACAACGGTTTACAATACTTTCGAACAGCTTGGAAATACAAGATAATTTTGCAATTGGTCTGTAATTACAGATGTCTGTATGCAGCAGTTCTTATGGATCGAAACTATATAGGAATTTTTCCAAATACTAGTAGATGAAAAAATTCAAAGCGAAGAATATATTTTGTCAATTAAAGTTTTCAGTCCAACTTTGGATTAAATTAAGCCATTTCGGATTGGAATAATTGATTTAAAGCCAATTCATTAAATTAGCGTATCCGACTATTTTATAGAAATTTAAAAAAGGTTTGGTCTTAAATTCTATGATTGGCATCAAGCAATTTACTATTAATGGCAATAATTCGAATCCAATATCAATCCATAACGCCCTTACATGTACTTCGCTAGATATTTCACATACATAAAAGATTTTTGATTAAAGCTACAGCAAAATTCCGAATCTTTATTACCTAAATCATGTCATATTCTGGAACAAATTAATAAATTGTACTATTGGTACTTCCATTGTTTAGTTTGACAATGTTAGCGTCCGTAAAAAAATTATGGCCAAATATTTCGAATATACAAACTTTATTACCTTATCCAATAAAGAAGGAGGATATATTAATAACCTATGATGAATGATAACCTACCTTTACGTATTGCAGCATTAAATAAATAGTTGTGTTAGCTGAAAAATAGCGGATATCGATGAATACCTATCTCCACGGGTTATTAGGATACGTATCGTCTTGGCTCCAGTCCCTGGCTGCTCAAGAATTTCAGACTTGAAACTCGGGGTGAGATGTTGCATTTTCTGTCTCACCAAAGTTCAGTCAAAGGTTTAACTAGTTACCCAATCAAGTAACTCGATTACACTTTAGCTGTTATTTATGAAGATATGAACGCCAACGTGCTCTTGGTGTGCGTGGTGTACACAACAAGTGGTTATCTTGAAGGATTAGCAAGTACGTTTATATTGAACCATGCTTCGTAATATTATCAAACAGGCGTCGGGGAATCTATGATTTGAGGTTTTATCACGGTGGCGAGAGAACGCCTAACTATCAGAACCAATTTTAATGTTAAATTTACTTAAATAAACACTGACGGTTAATTGTATTAAATTTTAAGGAGGTATACCCGGACGTGGTATCAGGAACAATGATGTTGGCGTCTAGGTAGCAGACTCAGATTCAGTGAGCGCTGAAATCGACTCGTGTTTGCTATATTGCCGCAATCGGACGGGCGCAGAAATAGTTTTAAAAGAAAAATTAATCATCTGCGACAGAATATCTATCACCGCACTTACACGTGCATCAATGACTCCAATTCTTGCGACTCCGCCCCAACCGCGCCATGAAGCAAATATTCACAAATACATTTAATCCATGATGTGCTAAATTCAAACATGTACCATCTGTTCATACTTGAAAAATTAGCAAATTAAAATAGCAAGTAGATCGTAATAATGTCGACGTTTGCTGGTCAGATACAGCGGATACAGATACTTAATATTTTGTTCTTAACTGCAAACTTATATTATGTGCTGGGAGTGGCTGGGCCACTGGGAGTGGCAAGTCGCTTCTTCATTTTATTGTCCATCAGCTGCAAAGCCAATTCCTTAAGAAATTCTTTTCGTTCTGAAGAAATCGATGAGTCATAGAGAAGCTGGTTAATTTTTCGCTTGCCGGTATATGTTTTAACCAATTTATCAAAAGTATCCACAGCGCCTGTAGTTTGGTTATAATCGATTATGATGTTCGACTTACCAGTGGTTTCATCGATTATGGTGTTGTTGTGTAGCGTAAACGTAGATAGTAATAATACGTTTTTCCCGCTTTGGGAATATAGCTAACTAATGTCATGTTTCCATCAAAACAGAAAAGTGATGGTCCAATATTTCTTTTTTTTATGTCATCGATTTTTGTGAATTGGGCAGGCAGATCAGATTCATTTGATTTTATGGTTCCAATAATCGATCTTTTTTCTCCATCATTTGTTCTGCTTGCCATTAGCTGATGGCTTATATGGTTGTCTTAAACTATCTAGAAACATGTTCTAAATATCTCTAAAGGCTTCCAATTTGTTCTCTTTCAGCCGATCTTTTCTGGTGCGATGATTATCAAACCGAAGGAACCGTGAAAGTGGTTGCGTTCTCGCCAGAGATATAACGGCTCTATAGAAAGGGCAATTATCAGTTTTCCAGAGTTCAGCTAATCCTTCGTCCCGCAGTTTTCACGTAAACCGGCGTACATAAGTACTCCAATCAACGCATATACTTCATCAGAGTCCGTATTGTACCAAATCCGAGGATGTTTTGCTTCACATGCAATAATATTTACTAATGTTTCTGGAAAAACTCGTTTGAAATACATTAGTGGTGTATTTAGATTTTCGGCCGATGATAATTCTCTCTTTTCTTTTGAATTGTGAACTTTAGGAACTTTCGTAAGAACACGTAAAAGATGTGGGAAAAACCATAACACAGTCCAAATACGCAGAACATCTGAATCATCAACAGTATACTTGCACAGGATGTGACAGCAATTTAGAATTCCTACACAGAATGTAAGAAGGCGAAAAAGAATAGAATAGAGGAGTATAAAATTTATCAACACAGGAATAACCCACAATTATTGAACGATGCAATCAGCAATAATCGAAAATAATCAGCATAATATAAATGGCTATTCCATAGCCAACGCTCGGTATCAGTAAAATTTTACTTTTTTTGCGTTGTTTTGTACAGATTTTTGTATAGAAATGAATGGGGTAATTTTTGACCCCGGTACACAGAAATGCGTTTAGTTTCATTCTAATGGATAAAAAATGCAATAAAATCAATCGATTATAACTCGGTCTTTTTTATCTGGTGTATATCTAATTGAAGAAGGCATGGATTTTCAATAATTTTTAGTAATTAGTTTACTAAAAATAATTGAAAAGTAGAAATTAGTTTCTTACCCCAATGACGATGTTATTTTGAATCGAACAACAGAAGAAGGTTATCCGGAGGATATTGAGTGCCTGAATACATTTTCTTAAATCTTTTTATTTATGATATCTAATGCTGTTTTTTATTTGCAGATTACATTACAGAAGAAATCTGCACATAAGTTTTAGTAAAATATATCAAAAATAACCAATGAACGGTAAGTGAATATCGACAGTAAATAGTGGTTGGCGTCAATTATTTAAGTTATACCATTTAATAAATGTGTTCAAGTGTTAATTGCTTTTGCCTTTTCACTATAATTTTATATATAGACCCGAAATCACCTGTGCATTCAGCACATTCCGGTGTAAATGCTGGCTATGCACCATCTTCTACACAAGGCAATGAATATGCACAGCAAGGATTGTATAAACCACTGGGAGAATACAAATCACCAGGCGGGAATTCATCACCTGCCGCCTATCCACCTCAATCGTATCCCCCAGAAATTGGATTTGCATCTCACCCTGAAGTTTCGCCGCCCTTAATACAAGGATCAGCATATAACAGTACTCAGTATTTAGATCCGGAAAATCCGGGTTTCGATGAGGCTAAAGGTTTTGGATTTTCTGACGAAAGTATCCGAAAAGGGTTCATCAAAAAAGTGTACTCAATTTTATCCGTAAGTTTTCGGTAACAATTTTATTCGTCACAATTTCCTGAAACTTACTGATAACTTTATCTCATTTCAGATTCAATTATTGCTTTCTGGTGCAATGATCGCATTATTTCTACTACACAAACCAACAAATTTGTGGGTCAACAAAAACCCTATAATCGGGATCATTGCATTTGTGATACTATTTGCAGTTGTAATTCCAATGTCCTGTTCCGAAGACCTGCGTCGCAAATCTCCGACGAATTTCATACTACTCGGTATATTTACATTGGCACAAGCATTTTTACTGGGTGCTGCCTCGGGTAGATACCAGGCTGAGGAAGTGTTATTGGCTGTAGCCATAACGGCTGCTGTATGTATTGGTCTGACCATATTTGCGTTCCAGACCCGATTTGATTTCACTATATTGGGTGGGATTTTATTTGTGTCTCTTATTATTTTAATTCTCTTCGGGATCATTACAATGTTTTTTCCGGGCCGTACGATAAAACTCGTGTACGCATCGGTTGGAGCATTGATATTCTGTGTATATTTGATCTACGATACACAAATAATGATGGGTGGTTCGCACAAATACGCAATCAGTCCGGAGGAGTATATATTTGCCGCTTTGAATCTATACCTGGACATTATTAACATTTTCATGTACATTTTAATGATTATTGGTATTGGGCGCGATTGAGTTTAGTAGATTTAATTTAATTGTGAATAGAATACATTTAAAAATAATTAAAGTTGAATTTAACTTTAGTTACAAAATATAACAAAAAATAAATGATATATTTATACTAATACTAATCTTATTTAATTTATTTGTCGCGATTGCAACGTGCGAGAGTCGATTTTGCTACAATTTATAAAGGAAAGTCAGCTTAGTTGTTGAATACTAAGCAGTTTTGCCTGGTTGTCGGTTGATTAGTTATAATCTAAGCAAGGAGGGGATTGTAATAATAACTACTCAAGGAAGACCACTCAAAGCAAACCGGAGAAACCTATGTTGAATTGATTCAATTCTCTTATGAAGCTCATGATATTAGTACTACACTTGGAGAGCATGTTCGAACAGACGCCGGGCGAATGTTCTAAAGAGAGCTATCGTAGGATAAGAGTAATTTTTTTAGCACAGCGTTTAACAAGGCCAATCATAGAATTTACTCAATTTATAGTATGATCAAGATGATGACGTTCAGTACGGTATACGGTTACGATGTCTTTGTTAATATAATAATCTTTGGAATGGAAATTCACTCATTTGCGGGAATTCTTGATGGATTGACATTTTTATTTACGTTTACCTCAAGGTTGTTATTAGTATACAATATATTCTAGCTTTTGAGGTTGCACTAATAGCAAATCGGAGGCAATATGAGTTTAGATTATTGTTAATAGAAACGAAAACGTATTGGTCCCAGATGACTATCCTCTGAGTTTAAATATTATAATTTTCTTTAAAATGCAGGAAATATTTTACTGAAATCAGCAACGATACCGTCTAGTCTCACTTCTACGCTCATTTATGTTAGATGCTTAAGATGATTAACGTGACTTCGGTCAAGTTAATCATTTTGTATATTCTTTTAAGAAACCATGATGGATATTAGAAAACAATGGAAATACAATGAGTCATGTCAAATATTGCTTTCAAACAGCTTTTTATGTGAACCGAAATTATAAAAGGTTCCTTCCAAATTGACGGAAATTAATCTGCATGCTTTTTATAACGACAGCTGGAAACTATCGGGATTTTTACTCCGAACGTCAGTGTACGATGAGTGTACCAAGTAAACAATACTTTATTAATCTATCTATGTATCCCTGATCAACCAATACTTACTACCATGTACTGATGCCTTATACTACGTCTAAACTTTCTTACTGTAATAAGTTACGTGCTATGTACAATGTTTTATCATTTTCATCCACTACATTTAAACTACTACAGTTTAAATGTATAAGATTTTTTGATTTAACATAACTAGCTATGTTATTAATCGGCACTTTTTAAAATAAATGGGAATTATTGGGGTTCATTCAACGAGCGGTTCACAAAAATTAAATTTTCATGGCTAATTCCACTATTCTAAAACAGAATGCAGTGCAAGTAATAAAATAATATTAATAATTATTAGTAATTTTGAATATAGATGTCATATTTAACGGTTAGATGGCTATTTGGATATGGTTTGAATAAATGATAAACGGAATGGTTTAATATTTGATAACAGATGACACTGACCGTATTTCGTTTGGTAAGGTTTTCAAAGTGAGAGTGCACTGTAAGCCACTAAAAGAATTTTTTGTACGGTTGGTTGGGCTTTTCAAACTCAGATGCCACTGGTGGATTATTAAGATTGTTTTCCAAAATTGGTGGTTAAACATTCGGCTCCGTTACCAATTATTATTCAATTTGATGCTACATAATTGTATTTACTTTATTTTTGCAAATTAAAGGTCGATTTATATTATCCGTTTCAGTACACGTATTACATATATTTCCTATAGGACTACATATTTATATTATCCGTCCCCATCCGTTCATACAGTACGGACACAGACAAATATTGTTGAAAATAATGTTTTGACTGAT
The DNA here is from genome assembly GCA_963691935.1 of Nephrotoma guestfalica. Taxonomy (NCBI): domain Eukaryota; kingdom Metazoa; phylum Arthropoda; class Insecta; order Diptera; family Tipulidae; genus Nephrotoma; species Nephrotoma guestfalica. The sequence continues at coordinate 253,615,073 of OY829915.1, forward strand.
GTCTGAAGGCGAAAAAATGCGAAAAATAGCGAAGAAATTGGAATTCATATATTTTATGTGGTTATATGATGAGCATGTGTGAAATTAATTCATACTATAATCATACGAAGACAATGTCTGAATTGAAACTTACGGATAGTATAAATTGATTATGTCTGACACGATACGGAACGGATAATATAAATCAACCTTAAATAAGAAATTGTACTTGACTATACGTAAAACTAACTTCTTTTTCTAATACATGTATCGTTGTAACGAAGCTAAAGATTCACAGTTGCAGGAACTAAAAAACAAAGTAGCAGTTGCTCTTTCAGTTGATGATGCATGAAATAGATTAGAAAACGCCTTTTTTAAGGTTTTGAGAGTGATTTTGCTGTAATGTTCTAACATTAACAATTGGCTTCATTCTATCTAGATTAGAAATTCGTAACGGAATTATTGTGACATATTCAAAGGTTCTTTGAATTATTGGTAGTTTCTCACTGTACAGAAATGCAGATATTGCGGAGTTAGTGAAGGGCGGCTGTTTCCACAATGTGGCTTAATAAAACTTCTTGCTGGTGGTGGACTACTCGCTAATTAAAAATGTATTTAATTTATTTCAGACAATACTGGGAGAAGGAGATTACGGGTTAATCTGGACCTCCTTCCAAGGTTTTTCAGATGCAAATATTGACGGCCCGTGATAGACTCATCAGTAAATTTGTGACTGGATGGTGATTTGGTTCTGTCGATAACACTGGATGTTTCCTGCTATGCGGTAGTGCTGGGTTTTTCAATCTTCCTCCAATTCAATTCCATTAGTGCCCATGAACGGGTATAATTGCCTTAGCTTGCCTTTAATATGGGATGACCTGGGAGTTTTTAAAACAGCGAATCTCGACAGAAAAACGCTTAATTTGTCAATATTTTACTAATGAATCGCTTGCTCTTTCAATTTTGGCATTCAATCTGGTTCAATAAATTTCATTGTAGCCTTAAACTTAAATGTTCTTCTTGTTCTCGAAAATTGGCTTTCAAGAATTTTGGTAGCTGACTTGCCCTCGGTTGGCAACAAATGTGATCCATCGTATTGGTGGCCTAGTCTAGTACTATCTTCGAAGCGGTTCATACATTATAATTGGAAGATATTCTAAGAGGAACAGCCACCATTATCTCCAGTCTGTGTATGCACTAATTTCAAAATGCCACCTTGGTATTCGCACGTATACCAGATGTGTTGAATAGTCATCCTTTCCTTGTGATTGAACATATAGGGCTGCTGCATCGCTCACATCGGTTGAGTCGAGATTTTTTGACATGTTCCTCAGTTGGATATCGTTTAAAATTGCGTTGTCATTCAGTTTTATCAAACTCCACTATGATTTGACAGTTAGTTCAACAGTCATTATAGAGTGTTTCCACCAAACGAACAAAACAAGAAACAGAAGCAAACTCTGTTTTTCGCAACAGTTCTGAAAACATTTTTGTCGAATAAAGTGTTTTATAGTAAATAAAACACTTTCCTACCTCGAATCGGCACATCAAAAGGAAACAAGTTTGTAAAAAATTTGGTTTGGTTTTTGAAAATGACTGTTAGTCTGGTGAAAACCCGGCATTCGATTGTCAACATAAATATCATTTTCAATTGTACGGATTGCCTCTGGAAGTTTCTCTCTATGCAAATGGGCAAGTTTCTTTATATATCTCGTAGCCACGTATGAAGCGGATACCATGCCGTATGTAAGCGTGTTCAATCCATAGAGGCAGTATTTTTGTTGCTTGTCTCGCCACAGAATTATTACATTTTGTCATTGTCGTCTACAAAGGGACGCCGCCAAAATCGGGTAAGTATTTTAAATAGACTTGATTAAACATTGAGTTCTATTATCCAATTTTGGTTCAATGACTCACTAGTGCGTCTTTGCAGACGCATCAAATACTAGTTGCAATTTCGTTGCACTGCTGTTGCTTTTCAGAATTTCATGCTGAACTGAAACATTGGAGTTTCTCGTTATTTAACTCAATTGGCTGAATGGTGAGGATATTCCTCTAACAATCAACATATAGAATTTCCTGGACTGATGATTATTTTGAAATGATTTTTCCACCGCCAGAAACCTAGATAGTGCATGATAGGTGATGATATGTGGATTAGGGTGCTTTAGGTATTCCTTTGAACGAAAATTTAGTATTGAATCGTCCATCTTGTGCTCATCGCGTGTTCGTCTTGAACGAATTGCCAAAATGTTCCACTTATTTGGTCATGTGGTTTGTTTCCGGTACCTCTTCCATTGCCCAAAGTCTTTTTAACGTGACATCAATATCGACGATGGTTGCAAAGTAGTGGATGGTCGATATTTAATCTGTTTCGTGCTTATTTGATGCAATCCATCCTAGTTTGTTATATATATATGTGAGCTCCTAACTTTGGAGGGCCTACAGGTATTTGCTAACAACTCACACAATATCTTCTCCAATTAAAATCTCTCTTGTGCTGAAGGGAGTGAATTTTGCGCATTTACGTTGTTGACGTACGTATATAGTACCGTGCCGTTGACAATATTCGCAGTTTCAATTATATCACGTCTTTTGATCCATTCATTATTAATTTCGTCACAATTACGTAACGTGCTTCATATAATTCATCCAATTCCGATTCAAAATCGCGATCGATCGCAAAGATCGATGTTGCTACCGCTTAAATTATATCTATTATATCTAGTGCTTAGTATGCCTTCAAGCGCAATTATTCTATGGAGAGCTTAAGAGCATTATTTTGTATATGGAGGGGTTCCTTAAGAAAATTCTAAAGTAAATCACAAGAACGATATTTCGTTGTAGAATCGATTAAATTCCTTCTTCCTTCATAAATATTTATTTTATCGGCTCAAATTTTATTACAAAATTCGGACACAAAGGTCTAAATTCAAATTGTGTGTGCATTATGGTGAAACGTTACTAAACAACAAATTACTAAATTACCATTAATATAGAAATAAATGCCTACCGCCATAGTACATAAAATTATTACGACACAACAATCCGTATTTAATTGACCTCGAGGTCATTGACTTCGAGGTAGGATTTCGAAAACTTTGAAATAGCAAAGAAGCAAATCGTCTGGAGGGGGTCTGATAAAAGGTGGAATATGTCAACCGTCAAACAGTTGTTTGAAGTTGTTTGAAGGGCGAATTCGGAAAGCAATGGGTCCAACTCCTTGGGCATCGCGTGTTCTCTAGAAGCTGCTGGGAAAACTTCGAAAAAATCGGAACCATAAAGACATTTCTATTTCTGAAGATGGTCAATCAGATAAACAGTTTTTTGGCAACACTCAATTTGTAAACTAATTCTTACCAAAATCAATCAAAATGCAAGTCTATTTGTATTAAAGATGATTCCCTCCTACAAGAAGAAAGATAGAACGCTTCTGATATGGAAGGACGAAGCAAAAAATACATTTGAAAAATGCAAACCTGATTTGTCCAACGATGCTTAGACAATCGCCTGGTTTTCTTCCTCAAAAATTCGACATGGGGCAACTATGTAACGTTAAGTATAATCGCGAGCTCCAGGTAATGTCTTAGAAGATACTACATCCTTGCCTTGCAAATAGAAAAAGCAGCTGATCGACAGACGAGGCAACTTGAATTCTTCGAACCAATAACCACACTAAAGAAGCAGAGAATGTGCCTGTAGATCTCTTGTGCATGCGTCGAAAGCATCCATTCAGCCGCTGAGATTATTACAAAATAGTAATGACTTAAAATCAAGCAGTGATTTTGATTCATTACTATTTTGTAGTAATCGCAGCGGGGCACATTTTCGTAAAATTCAAGTTGCCTCGCCTGACGTATTATTCAATTCCATATAGCTCGAACTGACTTTTTGTCAATACTTAACAAGCTACATACGTCTATTTGTCAAACCACGTCATCCTGTGGTGTTAAATTGATGTCTAAACGATTCGTGTGGCCTAGAATACGATCCGATGTCGCAAAATAACTATTTGAGGTGTTAATGTGCAATGCCTCCGAGACAATAATTAACCGTTTATACGTTGGCCAGAATCGAGTCCGATTCCCAATTTTTCAGCACCAATAGTTACAAGAGCTCTCATCTTTGCTTTGGAACACCCCCTTTGAAACGGACAAAAAAAATCGCGAGGATTCTACTACTTTGAGCTTAATACAACGGACCTTCGAAGTTCTCAAACAAACATCAACATATTTCTGCCTGCCAAATCGCGAATCAATCGAAATTCAGAGGTATCATAGAAAGGTATCGATAGACAGAGACTAGTATCGATAAACGACATCTAGGCGGGGAATACAAGTACTCTTCCTTTCGAGAGCGACATCTATTGTTGAGTATCGAGCAAACGATATAGAGAAATTCTGGTACATGGGGTAAGGCTGGGAGAAAATGTAGAATAACATTTGGAGGACACATAAAACCGGATAAAATAATTATTTAATTGTAGTTAGTAGTTTACGTTTATGTATAAACAGTCTGAATAAAGTGTTTGTAAATAAAGGCGCTAAATATGTACATAGCTCCTTTCTTTCTAATCTGTTTGTTTACTCCAGCTGTTAACATCTCGTTTCACATAAATCAGGTACTTTGAATTATCTTGATGTAACCTTGAACTAGAATTTACTAATATCATTAAGTTCTAAATTGATTAGTATATGCATTTCTAGTTGTTTATGGACAAAATTATCACATCCATGAAAATTGTTATTTAAATTTTGCTAGTTCTGTGCGTTTTGCTTGTGAACAAATACGTTGCAACCAGCGTCCTTCAACTATTAATGTATGTAATCCTTCCGCATACCAAATCAGTAAAACAACAAAATGAAAACGTTACAACACAGAGAGACAACCTCGATATATTCCCAGCCGAACTATAAATTAACTAACAAATAAAAGCAACAACAAACACCAAACAAAATGTACAGCAACGCAGAACAAGGCACTCCGCCTCATGTATATAAGGAGAACACATATCCGGAACTCTCAATATATTGCAATTAACTGAAACAAAACCAACAACAACAACAAAATAAGTTATGATTTTATTCTTTATATTTACCTCGTACAGATTATAAGATTAAGCAACCAAGTCGATTTATAAATAACACAACAAAAAAAAAACTGAATTGAACTAAGGCAAGGAAGATCAATAAGAAGATCACAATTTTTTGCGATAATCTCAATTATTAAGCAAAAAATCGTTAAATTCATTTTTGTTTCAGCTTCATTTCATATTTTCATCTTTAATATCGCGAAAGATCGCGGTGGAATGGTACGAACCCAACACAATATATATAATTACACAACAGTTGTCGAACTCCTCTAAGTTTTCTAAGCTCGTACCACAAAACAAAAAAATTCAAAAATTCATCTCATGGTGAATGACATGTGACATTGAGGCGAAAGATGCTGTATGTATATAATTCCACCCAAAAAATAATAATAAAAAATAAATTGGTTTAGTGCAATAACCTCGCGATACTCAAATTTGTTGTTGTTCAGTTTATTTTAAGATCTAAACACAATAAAATAAAACTAAAAATCGGTTTCCCTCCGCTTACCGCGCATATTGAAGATTAACCGCGCACGAGAGATCATGACAATATAACATAAGATGAATTTAATATTCAAAAGAATCTCTTGTGTGTGTATCTCTTCCTCCTCCATACCGTGTCTTCGATTCAATTAGAAATAAATAACCAAAGAATGTTTTAATCATCAATCGTCTTTTATAATTATGAAACAGTTTTATGATGCTTGCATTTTGTTAGTTTTGAAGCGACGAGCGACGTTGGCACTTTGTTTCGCATTTTGTTAATCTGAATCTCAACACACACAGAGACACGTTAAATAAAAAATGTGCGCGAATTTCATAACCTTGAATTTTATTTTTGTCTAAATTTAAGAATTTTGCAAAAAAAATTGACGATTCCGGTTAGAAAGTAAAAATTTAACGATTCCTTGTTTACACCGCGTGTAGTGTGCATGTAAATGCCAGAAACAAATTTTGGCGCGCGATTTTGTATAAGATAACTGGTATACGAGTAAGTTGTTATTTGAAACCACTAACGTTCAATTAATTTGAAATGAGATTCATAATCCTCGTTTCATAGCCGTTAAATCTACAGTTCCGACACTCTGTGACTCCAGCGTAATCCACAACTAGCCCTACAACATGAACCTCCAGCTGTTTATCGTTCGTACATTCTTAATCGTTCATTATGTTGGGCTTGTTTGGTGTGGTTAGGTTATAAAATAAAATAAAATAAATTTTTGAAAGAGACATTTGCACGAGAAATGCCACCTAGCTAAAAACCCTGTTCGCATAGCGAGTGGCATCTGTTGAAAAAGAGCGAAAATTCAGATGACTTTGTTTTCGTTGTTGTTTTTTTGAAAATTTTTCATTTTGATGTTTGTTGTGAGATAAATTTTCCGTATAATTTTTTTGGTTAAAATTTAATTTTCGTTAGTTATCTCATTCACACATAGATTGAGCCAATATAAAAATTCCAAACGATTCTCATCAATACGTGATTTTCCGAAACCAGCTTTTAAATTTTGTAAATCGCGGCGCAACTAGTATACTAGAACAGACATTAAAACACATGCAGTTATTAGCGTTGAAAAAATCACAAACATCTCTGGTTTTTCATATCATTATATTTATTTATATTAATTGTTATAATTAAAAACCGCATATAATTTGAGTTTGATTTATCCAAAAAATATTATTATAATGCGCACGTGGTGGTTTGACATATATTTGTCCAAATTTTAAGCATGAGCGCTGCTCAAGTGAGTAATGAACAAAACATCAAAATTTTACGAAAAATACCTCATTATCTGCCCAGGACATTGTGCCGGTTCATACTTTCAATACTTTTATGTACAGCTCGTGTTGAAGACTAATACAAACGAACAAAATTAAATATTTGTTTTTACGCGATAAGTATGAAATTGACAAAAATAAACGCCTTGGCAAATGTGGGGAATTATATGTTGTATTTCAAAACGTACTAGATTTTTAAATCTTATTATCCGTTAAGCAAATACATCCGGTTGCCAATGCACCTAGAGTACTCGTACGTTAGTACCTAGGTGTACTGGTTTCGCTTAATCATTCAATACTAAATGGAAATAACTTTACACATACGTAGACACGTTTTTACACTTGAGTTTTGCGTGGAGAGGCAACTACTGCTTCAGTTTTTTTTTGCAATTTTTGAATAATTTGGTTTTACCGGACAAGTGGTGCAGTGGTTAAAGCTTTGGCACTTGGACCGGTAGCTACTGGGTTCGAATCCCACCAGAGGCTGGATGCAAAGAGAATTTTCGTCATCGATTACGATCGGTGATGTTAATAAACACAACTAAGACCCTCTGTTGGAGTGCAGAATACAGCGCCGACTCGCCGTCCATGCCAGTGTACAGGTTGACATGGAACTCGCAATGTGCAGGTGGTATACTGTAATTGTGTGAATGGGTGGTGTGTGCGTGAATCAAAAGGGGGTATTAATTGACCTTCAAAGGACATTAAATTCTCTGGACAGTTATTACTTTCTTTAAAAAAGTGTGTGACCCGGCTAAATAAGATTGAGATAAATTTTGACATTTTCGATAGAATTAGAATATTATATCGAATAAGAAAATTATTAAAAATAATATTAAATTGATTACGACAATGGATCGGATACTGATTACTAAGATAAAACAACAAAATGAAACCGTCGGAAATATCAAAAGGTGCACATAAATAAGCTAAATAAATGTTGAGAATGTAGAATAATGAAGAAACCTTGTATTAGGAATTCGGAGTTTATCTCTACATGCAGAATCCTCAGGTTTCTCGGTTGGCCTCTCTCATAGTCCATCATTTCGCATCTTGACTAGTCTCAGTCGATTGTTACCTTTAATCTCTCGTCTTCCCTGTTTTAGATTAATCTATCTATCTTATTTGAAATTCCTAGAACTTTTTTCAGATTCGGCGGAGATGTTTATCTGGATGTACTTAACATGCTGTATATTCGATGTGCCGCATAGTAATTATTTTGAGCCAGGTAGTACAATGTTTGGCGGAGGCTGGCTAATTGTCTTGCTGGTCATACAGTTATTAAACCCTAAGGGGTATGGATGAATGAGATTTCCCGTTGTAGTTTGAGCTTTTGAGGTTCTCCTTATTGGAGAAATTTTGGATGAGGTGGAGATGGTTAATGGTAAGTATCCGTTATTTGTATCGTTCATCGCCAATATCTTCCAATCCGTGTTTCGCACTCTTTATTTTGGACCAGTAGGTTGGCGAGTAAAATAAAATTTGGGACGCGGAATTTCTATTCCTCTATGATTTTTGTAAATTACATCTTCCCCGCTTACGTTTTCCGGAATCGGGACGACAACAAAGTTGTTTTGTTCCTTTGTTTCGTCCTATTTGGTAGTTACTCTTCGAGATGGACTCGGTTTAAGGAACACCGCCATGTCGGTTTTTGTTATCGTAGCTTGGGATTATCCTAATGAACTGCGGTATAGAAATACTTTGGTTGTCAGTTTAGTTTCTTCCTTAATCAATGTAACCATCCAGCAATGCGTAAAGTTTCTGTGACTTCACCCCAAAGAAGTACGTCAGGACACCTTGATGCTAGAAGAGAACAGAGACAAAGCAAAAGGAGTACTGGGTCTTCCGTCTCTACTCTTCGTAGATACGGCATAAATCAAGTAAGGAGGCACAAAGTCTATTCGCTTGTTAGCCAATGGGGATATCTTAAACATTTCAATTAGAGACATCTGAATCTTGGAAGGTTTAATGCACATGATGCGGTATTAATTCATCTGTCGTTTGTTAGTGTCACATAGGTGAGATGGGGCTGATTGTACCTCTACCAGTAAGCTCATCTGGCTTTAAATCCACATCAAGTAGATGTAAATTGAACTATCATTTCGTTAATAGAATAGAGTTAA